>CM070835.1:27701477-28271477 GCA_036326025.1 Chrosomus eos
CATAATCTACTTTTTATGTAAAAAAATCAAATGATTGGTTCTGGTTTGATTGTTTCCCTGACATATCAAGCTATACATGTATTCCTTGATTTGAACACTCATAAGTGCCTAAACAATGTAGATTTTCAAAATATCATGAATGAAAAACAATACTGACCCTTATTTGACTGATTCCTGCTTGATTTTGGCCTTGCATAGACAATATTTCCAGTAACGTCCAGTTCTCATCCTTCAGTTCTTGGTCATCAACCAGGTTATCCAAGATCATGAGATGTTCTTGGATTTCTGAATCACTCTTGGACATTGTGATGGACAGAAAAGACTCACAACGAATAGATAGAATAAAAATAAATTTTGAAGTTGCCAAATTTGAGGGACCTAAAAAAAAAAAAAAAAAAAAATAATTGAACAGTTTATACCATTTTCTCTTCATCTGTGTTTCCAGAATGGGCTAGATTGTGTGTGATATTCATTGTATACAGATCAATAAACAAGAAGTTAATATTGTTTATACACACACACACACACACACACACACACACACACACACACATACATACATATATATAATATATATATTATATACACATCATTTTTTGTTATTATTAATTATATTAGACAAAAATTGTTAATAAAATGTTCCAAACAAAGCCACAGCAGAACTTCTAATATATATGAATCAGTCAATAAGTTATGACAGCATTACTTATTACATTAATTATATACATTAATTGTTTTATTTAATATTTAAAAACTATGATTAGCCACAATTTAGTAGTTATGAATTATTTTTTATTGTTTATGACAGATTTATTTGGGTGTTTATATAATTTTATATAAATAAATAAAAATTAGGCTGTAAATAAAACAACAAACCAATCTGGCAACACCGCTCTTCATCTGAACATTTATAATGTTGGATAATAGTTGTGGGCTAATGTAATACTGAAAATACTGCATTAAGTTACCCTATGATTGTACCTTACATGATTATATGTGACAAAAAAATGAACTTGAATTCAATTAGCTAACTTTGCTAGCAATAGCATTGGCACTAACATTTGGCAAGCTATATTTTTATAACGTCTTCTATCATTTACGGTCATACGAAATTGCTACCGTACACATCTAAAGATTCTATACACAACACAACTTCTTGTCCTGATTCAACAGTTTTTGATGTGTAACTTAAATGTGTAAAAAATCTCTATTTATTAGCTTCTACTTACCGAGTGGAAAATCGCAATGGACCTTGGGAGTTGGGATAGCCCCATTCAGTGACGTCAGCGTTATTGAGGATTTAATAAATAAAAATAAAAAAATAAAAAAAAATAAACTTTTATTAATTGAACACAATCGTAGCATATTATATATTAATATTTATTAACACCAACAAACCTCCGATAAAAATACGTTATACCAGTACGACAAGAAAACGCTTAAACTGCTTACTTGGAGCGTTGTTAAACTCACCGTTGAATGGCGTTTTAACTGCAGTTGGGTGTTGTTAAACTCACCGATGAATGACTTTTTAACTGCAGTTGGGTGTTGTTAAACTCACGATGAATGGCGTTTTAACTGCAGTTGGGTGTTGTTAAACTCACCGATGAATGCGGTTGCACACCATGTGCGTTGTTAAACTCACCGCTGTTTCATCTGTTCCCCTCCGCACTCGAACGTAACTTAGCTGTTTTTAATTTATACTCAAACATCTCTGCGAATAATTGACTGGCGTTATAATCGCGCGACAAAACGCATCGGTAATCAAATTCGTTGCCAACTCTTTTAATAATCGAATTGTATCAATTCGTTGCAGCCCTAGTCCATATAGCAACCAAAACGTTTAAGTTTCACGTTTTTCTGTCGAGATCTGAAAAATCTTCGCAACAACGAGCAAGCGAGTGATTATGTACATTCACTGAGTGAATATTATGAAAATAAAATATATATTTCTCGCTAGAAATGTAATCAAATCTTATTTTTATGCAGAAACTAACTCAAAATATAGATTTTTCTCACTAAAAATGAGAGAAATGTCCGCCATGTTTTTTGTTCTCACGGCCGGAATCTTGAAAGTCACGTGACCTGTACGAAAAGAATAGGCAAAAAAAATGTAACAGTCATACAATTCAAGGGCCATTATTGTAACCCCTCTACGTTTTGCACTTTGGACCAACGTAGTCAGGGTACATTTTTATATGAGACTGGGTTGTGCACAGATAGGTTGCTGGTCCGAACTGATAAACGGTCCGTAATGCACAATATAATGAGTAGCGCATTTCGTTTCGCTTTCATTACGTTTGCCATGTGATGTTGCGCAACGTTGTGGTGGTCGCGCTCGCGCTCGCGCCAACGCGGATTTTGTCGGCAGGAAAAATGGTCCAAATAACCGTTCGGTTTGTATGCGTACCGAACCGGAAGCCTCGAACCGAAACGGTTCAATACGAATACACGTACCGTTACACCCCTACTACACAATACTATGTTATGACCTCTAAACTCTTTTAGCATAGTGTTTTGACTAGTACATTTTGGCATTTGCATCACATAATCAGTTTCATATGGATTTATGCTGTGAAACAGCTTGTAGAAGCAAAATAAAATGTATGGGTGCTTCAGAAAATGTGTTTTTGTCTCACGTTTGCTTTAGTTGATACTATCAGTTAGATTTAGGGCAGGATTAGTGATAGAGCATTAACATTTTAGCACCACTCAACGGACATTTCGTCACGGACATGAACTGTCGTGATACATTGAACCATTGTAACAAAATCTTGCCCGATTCACATTCATACACAATTCTGTCATGAAACTCTAGATGGAGCAGGTCCTTAAAGGGATACTCCACTTTTTTTGGAAATAGTCTCATTTTACAACTCCCCCAGAGTTAAACAGTTGAGTTTTACCGTTTTCGAATCCTTTCAGACGATTTTCTGATATTTAGAAGAATATCAGTTACCAGACAGTTTCTGGTCTCATTGACTTCCATAGTAGGAAAAAATATATACTATGGGAGTCAATGAGACCAGAAACTGTCTGCTTACTGATATTCTTCTAAATATCAGAAAATCGGCTTAATGGATTCGAAAACGGTAAAACTCAACTGTTTAACTCTGGGGGAGTTGTAAAATGAGACTATTTCCAAAAAAAGTGGAGTATCCCTTTAACTCAATCATATCATTCTCTATAGGGCACAGCTGATTGGTTCCTGCTGTGTCAATAGCCAATGAGCTCACTGCTCAAATACTGCATTTTGTTTAGCAGTGTGCTTTCAGAAACCCTCCACCTTCCCCAGCTCCACCTGTATAGATCTGCAATGGGCAATTCACGTATGCTATATTGTACAGCAGAAGCATGTCTTACTTGCTCACTGCAGAGTTTCGTATATGTATTGGCAGCAGCAAGTCCCGTACTTGCTCTGCAGCAGCAATAACAGTAGCAGCAGCGTAGAAGATATATTTCGTCAAGACCAAACATATCAATATTGTCAAATCCATTACCATGCCAGTTAAAATCGGTTTCAGATAACACCAAACATGCTTTTAGTACCAATCACTGGAAATTTCACTTTGAAAGTGTCACGAAACATGCAAGAAGCAATGTAATATTTTGCAGAAATGCAAGGTGACACCTTTTTTTTAACAAGCCCGGGTTGGATAAATTATGCATCCCACTCTCGCTGGCACACTGCATGGACAGAATATCTCTCGACATCAGTTCTTCACTAACAGCAATCAATTGAAATACATGCAAATGTACATATTTATTTCACAGAAAAGGTTTTTGAAGCAAAACTATTTTATTAAAAATAATTTTCTAATTATTTAAGTGCCTTGTTAGGAAATGGCCAGTTTCTGTGATGAATCACTTACATTTGTATCCCTGCAACCTTCTGCTGCAACAAATAACAAGCCATCCTGCAGCTTCTCAAGTTTCCACCATATGCTCCATTTTCCTAGAAACTCCTTCTTGACCAAAGGTGACCTGAAATAAGGTCCTTAAATCTATGTGTAACTCAAGAGAGTCCAGTTGGTAACGAGTTGGAAATGTCTCAGAACTCTTAAAAGAAAGTGGATCACTTGGTCCCTTTTGGACTAGTTATTCCAAGTCAGCTGGTGCTATTAAATAATCATGATATCTCTCTCAACTGAGAATCAGTCCATGCCATGATCTGTATGTGTGACCCTGTCCACATGAACCTCTGCTTACACCATGGGGCTTCTTCTACAATCAATCAAAAGTTGTATGAAGAATGCTATACACAACATGGTGGTAAATGCTGAAGTGCATTTAGCTACAGCGTCTGAAGCACGTTTGTGTTTCCAAGTTCAGACAACATTGCATGTCTGTCTCAACACAGCATATAAAGGTATGTATTTGCCGTGAGCAAGGTCAAAACCAATCTCTCAAGTCATAGACCTTATCTATTGATTGTCTGCTTTACTTTCCTTCACGGTTGCCTTGAGTCATTGACATTTGGGACTAAAATGTTGTTATTTCACCATTTGTTCTTCACAGATTGGTGTCAGGTTCAGAATTCAATTTTAATGAGCAATTATTATGATGATTACTAATCAATGTGGTGCATTAAAAACATCAAGTGATTGCTGTTGTTAACCATTATTTTGTTCCATAATTAAACGCAGGCAGAAGCAGCAGCTTTAAATTCTGAGGACAAAGATAATTATAGGGGCAAAAACATCTTGATCTTAACCACTAACATTTGGAGATGTTTGAAAACACATGTGACCACATTATATTTATAGTGTAAAACCCTCATATGGTGAAATGTGTTCAAACAGCAGCGAAGGACCCACTCGACAGTCAATCAAGCACTGTGCTAAAACAAGAGTTTTGACAATTAGTTATGTGCAGGTTTAAATAACTCTCAGTTGCAACAACTGGAGAAATTTGCACATATACATTGCTGGTCAGAATTATTTGCCCCATTGGTAAATATGATCAAAGATGGCTGTAAAAAATAAATTATAAGATTTCTAGCAGAGGTTGTCAGGTTTTGATTTTTTGTCTTTTGGTATTTGATCGATTCCATGATGCCATGTATCTGAACAATATGTCCAGGACTTCTGGCAGAAAATCAGGCTCACAGCATTAAAGATACAGCCGAGTATTTCATTTTACACATGGGGTACTTTTTTATCCCTGTGTGCACCAAACTTATCTTAAGTGTTTGCTGCTAAAAAAGCATTTTTTTTTGCATCTGACCATAGAACCCGTCACGTTTGAAGTTCCAGTAGTATCAGTTACTTTTCAAATGTTCTATGGGCAGATTAAAAAAAGAAGAACTTTTTGGCAGCAAACACTTAATATGGGTTTGGTTCATATTCAGGGATAATAAAGTACTCCATGTATAAAATAAAAAATACTCGGCTGTATCTTTAATGCTGTGGGCCTACTTGTCTGCCAGAGGTCCTGGACATTCAGATACATGGCATCATGGATTCGATCAAATACCAACAGATTAAAAATCAAAACCTGACAGTCTGTGCTAGAAATCTTATAACGGGCCGTGGCCATCTTCCAACAGGACAGGGATCCAAAAACAAACATCAAAATCAAAACAAAAATGGGTAACTGAGCACAAAACCAAGCATTCTGCAATGGCCATCCCAGTCCCCAGACCTGAACCCTATAGTAAATGAGTGGGCTGAACTGAAGAGAAGAATAGCCAACATGGATCTGGGAATCTGAAGGATCTGGAGAGATTCTGTATGGAGGAATGATCTCTGATCTCTTGTCAGGTGTTCTCCAAACTCATCAGGAGAAGACTCAGACCTGTTATCTAAAAAGGAGGTTGCAATAAGAATTTAAAAAAAGGGGACAAATAATTGTTCCCATTGTGTTTTGGAGAAAAACATTTATTTCATAATGTGATTTTCCCCCCACTTTCAATTTGTTTACTTTAATAAAGGGTTAGATTTTTGCATTTTAATAAAATATCAAAAGGATTAACAATGCAGATTTATTTTTGACAGCCATCTTTGATCATATTTACCAAGGGGGTAATCATTCAAATCATCTCAGGCACTGTTTGCTACTGTACCTTTAAGACCTTCAATACAAAATGTTATATAATTAATAAAGTGAGTAACTAAACTATTATCAGTTACAGTAATGACACAGCTAAAAATCCATGACAGAATACACGTTACACTGCCAGAGAGGACATTAATTACCATAAGACTGCAGCAATTCTCCTCTTATTGAAAGAAGAGAAATTCAGCTATATATTTATCACATGGCTAATTGCATTAACACTCACCCCAATTACAGATTAATTTATCCTCATCACAAACACAATACAGGCACTAAGTATGACTGTAGTGGAACAACAATTTGACCAAATTGCTCTGTCATTCAGGCAAAACATTAAATTGACCCTGAAAGTGGCACTGATCAGGTTAATGTAATTCCTCACAGGACTTGATAGACTGACTGTGTCTATCAAACGGCAAACCACACCATCATTACTGCACACAAAGAGAGATATGCAAAGTAAACTAAACAATATTCATACAATCAAACAGCATTACATAATAATATGATGAAACACATTGCAGTCTTTTTTAAGGGATACTCCACTTTTTTTGGAAATAGGTGCATTTTATAACTCCCCCAGAGTTAAACAGTTGAGTTTTACCGTTTTCGAATCCATTCAGCCGATTTTCTGATATTTAGAAGAATATCAGTAAGCAGACAGTTTCTGGTCTCATTGACTTCCATAGTATATTTTTTTCCTACTATGGAAGTCAATGAGACCAGAAACTGTCTGGTAACTGATATTCTTCTAAATATCAGAAAATCGTCTGAAAGGATTCGAAAACGGTAAAACTCAACTGTTTAACTCTAGGGGAGTTGTAAAATGAGCCTATTTCCAAAAAAGTGGAGTATCCCTTTAAGTGATTTAAAAAGCACACTAGTGGCTACACTAGAAGCTACTGAATTCCATATAGATTCCAACCCCTAAACCAAAAAGCTCTCCATGTCATTGGAAAGTTAATTACATCCATGTAATTAAATACTGCTTATGTTAATTACATTTTCTTGTTGAGACTTGCTGTCAACTCAAGTTGCTATGATAGGAGGATGGATTGGAAATCAATCAATCAATCAATCAATCAATCAATCAATCACAATCAATCAATCAATCAATCAATCAATCAATCAATCAATCAATCAATCAATCAATTGATGGCAAATTCTATTTTCTGCCAATTTCAGGCTGAGATAAACTCATTAATAGATTTTATTATTGTATTGCTTAAAGGGTCATTCCACCCATTTCAACATTAATCTTTATTGAAAGTGGGTCATATATGTAGTCGAAATGTAAAAGAAATTTTGAATTTGGTGCCATCTTGACCGAGAAAAGACAGAAAATAACTGAAGGGCGCATTTGTATGTAAGACAACAACTCCCACAATGCACCACATTGCACAGCTCCTCAAGCCACTCCCACTAATCCAGAACAGCGCAAACATCAGAGAAATCACTCTTCCTTCTACAAGGCTAACGTTAGCTGCCAAAAGAGTTTGAAATTCATTTCACACAAAATGTCTAGTTAGTTGGCTGTGGCGAGCAGGACGAGGGCGAGGGACGTGAGAGGACGGCGCGAGTCATAATGAATGACACCTGTGAGACGCAGCGGTCTTATATCTCTCACGGAGGAGCGGAGGCATAAAAGGAACAGGCCTGATGTTATGTTATGTTTTGTTTCTGTTGTGTGTGGCCAGCTGGCTTAAACTTTTGTTTTGTATTTGTTTATTTGACTATTAAAATGTTTAAATGTTCGCCGGTTCCCGCCTCCTCTACCACAACAACGAACCCGTTACATTGGCAAACTCATTAGCGAATTACTCCTCGTTTGTATTTCTTTCTATATGGTGAATTATTGCATGATACCTGGATGTTCAGTCAGAACATATGCGGTGCGAAACTAGGACGGTTCACATCACAACACAAACGTCCGTGTGCTCGTCTGATTTAGAAATTTTGTCCAGGAGAAATTGCCATCGTTGAAATACTCTGCAGCAGAGCAGACGGACTCTATCTGTGTCCGAAGCGCAGAGCGAGAGCACAGGCACCAGCAGTCCGCCTCAGCTCGAGCCAGTCCGGGCTCAGTCCGCGACAGGCAGCCGCCTCCTGTTCCTCCATCAGCCTCAGCTGCTCTTCACTATACTGCGGCTCGTAAAGATAGCCACGAACATCAGATTCGAGCAGCAGAATTTCAAAATCCTCTTCTTCCATATTATGTTTAGTTTATTCCGTCATTGTCGTAACTTCCTATCTCCACAGCGCTTGTTAGCTTAGCTTATAAACAAGATGGCTGATATTGATTTCAGTATCTGCAAGTGAAGTCCCACCCACTGATCTGTGATAGGTCTGTTAGTGCATTAGGTCCAACCCCCTATGGGCGGGTTTGAAATGGTGCTTGTAGTCTTTACAGAAATTCCCCCCTCTTACACTTCCTCCTACAATGACGTAAAATGATGATTTTTGCGTCATTGTAGGAGGAAGTGAAAAAGGTAAATAGTGGATTTCTCTCGTCTCAGGGGAAAATGAGAGAGTGTTGCACGACCATTCAATAGTATGACTGGGTTTCTAACAATGGAAAGCTTAATGCAAATGGGTGGAGTGTCCCTTTAATTACATTATTTATTAAGTACCTTCACATTTAGAGAGTTAATAAAAGGCTAAATTAAGTGTGGTTTGTATACAACCCTCCAGTCAACAGTCTTCATTTATTGAGATGGATCTGTCGTTGTATATCCTCATGGTATAATGCTAGCTTCGAGTTGCCCTGATACAAGTAATAAGACAAACATAGAAAGCTCAGTATGAATAATAATGCATAGACACAATGAATAGACAGGTTGCAACTCCCAGTCAATTAAAATGCTAACATTTGCACATATTTATGTATAAATCGCATGCGATCCACATACTTGCTTAGATGGTCATAAATCAAGCAGCAGTGAGGATGGCAATAACACATTAAGTCTCACATATTCATACTCCATCTCTCATGGCATAATTTCACTTTGAGAAAATTTCAGGATTTGTTTCTCGTTGACAGTTAGTTATTTGTGAAATATTACCAAATTATAAATCTATAAAACTGGTGAACATTTGTAGTACTGTAAAGTCTTCATCCAGATTGGAGGTTCTGAATGAAGTTGAAGAGTTGTCAAAGCCAAAACAGATTCACAGACTATTGACTAGCTCAATAATCCAGGGTGGATTTTCTTCAGATGAGCTCTGTGAAGTTCGAGTTAAGATGCATGTCACATCCTCAAGATCCTAGTCCCAGCTACACGATTTCAAAGCTTGTGAATATGTGTCCGGTCTCATTACAGTTTCAGAACCAGGACAGGGAATTCCAACAACTTCCGGTTGCTTCCTCAGGATAATGTCAGTCTAGAACCAGTTTTCCCCTCTCAAATTCAATCCGTACTAACGTTATCATTACTAGTAAGAATGGGAAATATTTAAAATAAAATGTTAATAGACGTATTTTAATTTGTGGATTAAAAATTTTTTTGTTTGCCTCTCTTCTGGCTGCATCAAGTGAATCTTAAGTTATCAACTACTTGATTGTATCGTTGAAAAATGTAAACTATTGTTATATATGATATAATAAAAGTTGGATATATAATACATCCTACTTTTCCCTGCAAACAGTGCATGCACTCACATTGAGCAATATATATACCATATAGCAAATATCTATTACGTGATTGTTTGGGTTGTCTCAAAAATGTAAACTGTATTATCGCACAGTTCAATATATATAAATAATATATAATATTATATTATACATTTACCCAGTAGTTTGTTCACCTTCCATTAGACCATTAGATGGGCTTACCAAAACAGCACATTAGTACACTGATATACTGTATAAGTAGCGAAGCCTTGAATTTTAACTTCTAACTAGTTTTTTATGTAACTCTTTTATTGCTTGCTTCCCCCACCCCACTATTTACTGTAAAAGCCCTTCTCAAATTCCAGATGGACAATCCGAGACATGATTATTAACAAGGTATTTTCTAACAATGCACTGTGATCCGACGTCTGGTGTGTTTACACAAATTATTTATTTTTGCCGTCTCTCTTCTGGCCGGATTAAGGGAATAATTAGTTTTGGGTTCCAGCTCAGTGGCGGTGTGGCACATTTCCCCTGCGGCTCCACAATTTAGGATGTGCGTGTCAGGGCTTTGAGCTCTGGAAGGGTTTGTGTGAGCTGTTTCAGAGAGAAACAGGGTCTGACAGCACTGCTGGAGCAGCACCTTCTGAGCGCTAAGACCTGAGGAGCATTCATCAATAATGACCCACCCTTTACTCACATTCACAGTCTAACAGACAATCCTAGAAATTCTGGATTTACAATGTCTTCATTATATTAAGCCATCATCAATTTGCATACAAAATAACACTAAATCAGACTGATTAATCTCGGCTGATTACACTTGCGAATTAGCCATTCAGAGCATAATCAGGTAAGAAACAGGAATCAAGTTAGAGATGGTAATGATAATCATAATCATGGCATATTACTAAATATGCAAAAAAAAGAATATGCTACTATGATGAGAAAGATTCAGAAATGTTTTTTTGTGGCACAATAGTCAAATGATTAATCACTTAACTTATATACAGTATAGTTATGATGGGAGCTTGAAAACTACATTGACATAAACAACGGAGGACACTGAACTGAGAGAGTAATCAAGGGAAAACAGAACCGGTGTGGAATTAATTACAAACCATGACAACAGATGAACGAACTAGAACTAAGGGGCTGTTAAACGACACTGTTTTCAATTAAAAACGCATAACTTTTTGTGTTTTGGCCGTTCATTTACTCGACAACAGCGTTTTGGGTGGCTGAAAACGCAAACTTTTGAAAACCGGTTTCAAAGTGCAAGTCTTCCTATAAACAACAAGACCTCAAATCTTTGAAAATTATGAAGGCATTCACATCCATATTACATGTTCAGTCTATATGTTTCATCACCATCTAAAGGTCTGGAAACAGAATACAGCGTTTTTAGTCGTTTTCGCAGATCCAAATGAATGGGGAAAATGGTGTTCTTTGCACGCGGAAAACTAAAAGGAAAAATTACTCTGTTTTAAGGATATCGTTGTCATGTAAACATACCCTAAGTCAAAACGAAAACAATAAAAACCAAGGCATACACTTAACAACTAAATTTGACTGTCTATTATTTTTCTTTTATTATTGTTTCACTTTACAATAAGGTCCCATTTGTATACATTGGTTAACTATTCATCATGAACTAACCATGGGTTGTGCGAACAGTGCTTGGGACAGCCCCGAATAAAGTGAAACAACACAAATATATTCATAATATAAATAATTCTTGATTAATTTCTGAGGCAGTCAATAAATTCATAGATGTACGCATTACACACCAACACCAGAATAGTGAGATCAGCTGAATAAGCATGTTTAATTTTCAAAGATATTAAGATACAACACTTTTAAGCATTCACTTAGACTCTCTTTGACTAAGACACTTCTGTGCTCAGGAATACTCTCAGAAAGGCTAATTCACTACATATTTCACGCTAAAGCCTATGATTACAATACTGGAAGTCTTATCGAAATGCACACAATAGCCTCAGTAAAATGTCAAGATCCTTATCTCAGCATGAACAACGCCTGTACGTACACTGCTGGTGTTCCTCTGTTAACTAAACACTTTGCTTTCACATTACTAATACTTGTACTGGTCTCCACTTCACTCCCTATCAATTATGTCTTCACAGGTGACTCAAGGTATTATTATTTTGTGCACTCTGCACCTTCTGAACCGCATACTACCGCCTACTTCCGCCTACTTCCAGTTCACATTGCCCACCAAAGCCCTCCTCTCTAATGGTAAAACATTTAAAGCCTGCACAACATAAACATGCTCAGCACCTATTTCCCAAAACCTTTTAATGTAAACAACTTATTTAAATAACAGTTATAGTGACTGACAGAGTCGTCAGCCATTTGAGTTAACAGTGTTAATTGTACTGAGAAGTGCAACTATTTTATAACCAAACAAGCAATTTAAGATTTTTCAGTTCCCTCAACTATTGCAATTATGTTGTCAGCTGTGATTTGTTTGTTCGCTAAATGCTGAATGCATCCTGAAGCCAGAAAACTCTTGAGACAACAATTACAGATCTCTTGTTCAACACATTTTCAATTAGCAACACTGTAGCAAATTTTGCCTTCATTTAACCTTATCATGGACCCTTAGACATTGTTTTATGCTCATAAGGTGCAGGAGGACCTCACAGTGTTAAAGGAGACAAAAATTTTGCAACATTGTGAAGTTTAAAGACAGTTAACCTCAGTAATCTTGTTGATTCTCAAAAAATAAAGTGAAAAGAGATTCACATTTAATAGTCCCTGAAGAAATCATCACGCCATTTGAGACGCAAGACCGATGTCCGATACATGAACGAGTTGATTCTTTCCAACAAAGCTGTTCAACTGATGCATATTGCATCTGATCTTGAGTCAACGACTCATTTGTGTGGATACTGAATATGTGTTGATTTGTAATGGGCGGTCTTATTATGGAATTTACTCACGGTTGTGATGTCAGAAGACTACCCTGATGATTACTTTATGGCCCTTTAATAAATATTCTGAAAGAACTTTGCAAGTTAAACACTGAGCTCTGTTGTTTCAGATAATGAAAATCAACATATGGCCACTATAGGATCTGGATTTCCAACACAAAGTCATATTTGATTCCTGTCTATGCTAATTAATGAACAGAAGGATTCTGTGATTCTCAGAAGGACAGTCTTCTGTGTTTGTGCTAACGAACCAGGCATTGTAAATCTGTTTTCAGAGCTTAATGTACTTTATTTAATCTTATAGTATGCTTTTATGCAAATCAATCTTTACTGAACAAACAGGCAACAAATAAGCACAGCTGGACTTGTCAATGTGTTATTAAATTGGATATGGTAGAACAGGTGGTTTATCCAGAACTTTTCAGCCAGAACAAGATGCTCTCTTAAGATATGACAGGCTAGAAATGTACTCATTCTGTTCACATCGGGTCAACGTGAAGAAATCTGATCCTTGATTTTCAGCATTCTTTTTGTGCAGTTTCTCTCAGAACATCACAGAAATCCGGATTTGCTCTCACATAATTCCATTGGACCTGAATCAGTTTAAAAGTGTTCGCACAGTACCACTTGGTCCTTAGGGATGTTTTTTTCTACCTCTGGGTTTGTTCTCCCAAAGGGATGTGTGTCTTTAGGTTCAACAATTCACTCTTCCCATATAAGAGGCAACATTTTTCTGTTGCCCCAAAAGTTTTTTTTTTTCCTTTTGGCACTGAGGGGACAAAAATATGCAAAGCGGCTGTCAAAAGTTCCATGAACGCTTGTCTGGCCTGCTTCTTCTGTGAAATCGAAAACTTTGTGTAATGTCTATCAAACAGCAGGTGTGAGACAAGCAGGTGTAAAGGAATGACAAGAAGATCCTTTTAACATTTAAAACACAATAATTTCTGCATTAAACAGGAGGAGGTTTATTAGTGGAACTGCTGCTCTGTGAAAAGTTGACATCCTTCTTTTATAAAAATGATTGTCTTTAATCTATTCTCTCTTTTTGAAGTTGAATAATCAAAAAAAAGAAAGAAAAAAAAAAAAACTACAGGCAGTCGCATGTTCCTCTGTCTGGTGTTGCAGATCTACTCAATATCAAGATAAAAGTATTAGTCTCATGTCAAAACAAACCAAAGCTGTAAATTATATATGTTTGTTTATTTCAGGTACAAAAGAGAATAGAGAAAGTTAGAAATGTTTTCCTTTTGTTCTCTCTAGTTTTACCGTAATGGCAAACTTTTAGTACTCAGTATTAATATCAGGGGGGAAAAAGACTAAATTCTCAATACTACAAAAGTGCACAGTTAAATATTAATATAAATAAGAATCAAAGGTATGTAGTATCAAGTATAATCGATTACATAATTAGTCTTCATGGCAAGATTGTTATGATTGTTTTATAAAAAATATATAGAATCGACCCGATACTAAATCTCTACGCCGGTATACGATAGAAGACTAAATGCTATTTATTTTCAGATAATAATTAAACAAGATAAAAACTGAAGTGTTTGTATATGTAATGATGGTCCATATACATATACATGATGGTCCACTGACGGCAAGTTTAAAGTGAGAACCCAAGTGCAGCTTTATTTCCAAAACGTGATTAAACATAAAATAAAGGCATGGCAAGTCATGAAACTAGAAACAGGAACAGGAACAGGAACAGGAACAGTTACTGCGTTTATATGCAGCCAATAACCCATTCAAAACCGGGATATTAGCAATAACTCGTTCGTGAACGGCCATGTAAACACCGGCAAAAACCCGGATATGCTCATATCCCGGATTTTAAAAACCGGGATATTATACCTGGGGTACCCCTTTTCTAACCCGAATTTTTGGTCATGTAAACGCGTATCGGGATATCCCTATAGTGATTTGTGTTCTGCGCATGTTCTATTCGCAAGGAATCTTGGTCTTTTGAGTAGAGAACTTCTCGGCGCATACAAAAACCCGCGTGCAGTGTACCGGAAGTAAACATGGCGAGACGCAGCACAGCAAACTTCTGGAGCGAGGTCAGTAACGTTACCAGCATCAAAGCGCAAAAAAAGGCGATCGCTATCTGCCCCGAACTATTCATTATCCGCGTGCTGCTGTTGTTGTTGTCTTTGGATACAGGAAGAAAAATCGGAAATGACGCATATTGCGTCTTAAGGTTGTCCGTACGTCCAGACGCTAACCGCGCGTCGCCCGTTTACATCGGGATATTGCAATTCTGTGTATACAGGAGAAACTCTCTGTAAACGGGTTATTCCTAATGTTTCAGAAACCCGAATAGTGACCTTAACCCGACCATAACCCGGAAATTGGCTGCATGTAAACGTAGTCAGTGCTTCCCAAGAGTGGTACATGAAGCAATCAATACAAGACAAAGACACAGGACAAACATGAGCTTAAGACTAATGACTAAACAAGGGACACCTGAAAACAATTAAACCAATGACAACATGACACAACAGACAAGGGAACACATGGCAGGATCACATCACAAGAACAGGGGATCACATGACAGACAAGAACCAGGAACAAGAAACAAAACCCAAAACGTGACAGTATACATCTCAGTTGCACATTACACTTGTCTTCAAGATAAATTTCAAGACATAGCCTATATTAATAGTAAATAAGCTCCTCTATAGTGTTTTCATAGACAACTAATGAACTCTCAACATAACCTTCCTGAGGTAAAAGCAACGTTAAGTGACATATTGTTAAACACTGTTTTACTGAAGTCTTTCCGCATTTGAAACTCTGATTGAGTGACTATGTGTCGAGGTTGAGTGAAGGAATGAAGCGAAGACTCAGTAATGCAGAAGAAATGGGCTTTTATTAGTTATAACAAACAAAAACTACCCCAAGGGGGAAAACAGGGACTTGACTTGACGGGAAACCACACAGAGGGAACATAAGACAACGATCTGGCGCAGGAATGAAAATGCAAGGAAGATAAAAAGGGAGCAAACAAGCCAGGTAATGAGGGAAGACAGGTGGGGCAACTAAACCAATAATCAGGTCACAAGATGGGCAGGGTTAAGACAATCGACAGAAGAGCACATTGCACAAGGTAACACATGACAAGCCATGTGCTCACACCAAACGTGACAAAAACATGAGCACATGGCCAGCAAACACAGTCACAAGCCATATGCCCAAACAAAAACAGGACACGGTCACACAGCTAATGAGAACACTCATAAGCCAGTAAAAAACAAAAGCTACACAGTACAAGACAAAACATAACATAAAAGCATGCGGCCGATATAAACACAAACCGCGTGCTACACAACACCACACGCGGACAGAAGAGCGTATGGCCCAAGCGAACTCGAAACCGCATACTCACACAACAAGACAGAGCACACGAGACTGAGCAAATGCTCATTCCGTGCGCTCACAAAAGAAGACAAACCCACAGAGCATGAATGCTCGAATCCAGACACAGAACCAAAACCAAACTAGACAGAAGTGCTGGGATGGACAGTGCAACTCACATGGACAGAAGAGCTTGAAATGGCGCACTCACACAAAGACAAGACAATACGGGAGCATCAGGACTCTGTCACAAAACAGAGAATAAACTGAATCGAAGTGACAGAACCCTGACAACATGATACATTTCAGTAAGTTGTACCCTATCTTTCATCGTACCTCTTGATGTTCATGCATGCTTTATTCATGCTATAACTTGTAAAGTTGAAGAAAATACTGGCGCTTGAACTGAGACGCTACAACGATGTCATGTCACATTTAAGAGCATCAAAACGCCTCTGTTTTGTTTCTTTTCAGAAGTAATAAAGCACAAAGCTTTGCGATTATTGTCGTATTGGGAGATGCACTACCAATAATGCTTGGTGTAAGGAAAAACCACTGACCTGGCAACCCATGGCTTGATTCATAGGATCAAATTGAGCCTGCGTTCAACATCATTATGTTAATATGTTACTTTCGCATTAACTTCATTTCAAATTCAACACGAGACATTTTGGTTGCACTTTATTTTACAGTATGTGCACTTTCATTGTTCTTACATTGTACTTACTCACAAAAGTACTGAGTAGTGTAAGGTAACTACACTAAAGTTGGTTAATGCTACCGACATTCACACACAGAACGATTGACAGGATATAATCGGCTCTGATCATCGGCGCTTTCATTATAAATTTGGTTAGTTCATTATACTTCTTTTACAGAATTAAGTTTATTTCATGGCTTAAACAAATTACATCCCAGATAGCAATAACTTTTGGGCCAAATGTGGAAGGAAATGTGAAAATGTACGTTTTTTAGAAAAAGAACACCTGACTATCAGTGGGGTGTAAGATGAATGTCATGTATTCGCCACCAATGGCCCTTGTAGCCATAAAGTATCTCCTTTGGTATACGTTACATGTCAGTTATTATTGTAATAAATAAAAATAAAATAAAAATAATGGTCAAGGAAAAAAAGAAAAACATTTGTGTCTTTTTTAATTTTATTCACATTGTAATATTTAGTGTTTATTTATATTTATTATTTATTTATTTTATTAATATTCATTGCTGAGTTAACGCAAAATTAAAAAAATCTACTGTCTCTCTCTCTCTCTCTCTCTCTCTCCTCTCTCTCTCTCTCTCTCTCTCTCTCTCTCTCTCTCTCTCTCTCCTCTCTCTCTCTCTCTCTCTCTCTCTCTCTCTCTCTCTTCTCTCTCTCTCTCTCTCTCTCCCCAAAGAAGACTCTGAACAGAATTACATGTTTATGCTCTTTTCTGTTTATGCCTGTATTGTTTGGGAATGTTTTTCATAATGAGGGGATGGTCTTTTATGTTAGGGAAACATTTTGATTCCATAAAAGTTGTCATTATGGTGTTTTAATTGAAGTATAATTTGAATCTCTCCACTGCTGTTAATTAGAGTCACATCCACTTCAATTCACAAAAAGATACTTTTAAATTTATTTTTAAAACACCCATTTAAAATGTTTTCCATGGCCCATGAGTCATTCATCCTCTCATGGAGGTCATCCCTGAGAATGTGAAGGAAATGGATTTGGCTTGTGTAGGACACACAGACAGAAATGACACAGGTCAGGTGTGTCTATATGGTAACACTCGCTGAGATTGATGTCAGAGCATTATTACAGAGTGTTGGCATGCAATAAAGAGAAATCTGGCTACATGCTGTTTAGTGGACCTAATCTATCGACGGTCTGAGTGCCGCTACCACCAGGATCTTATCAACAGCAACTAATTATGGAAGAGGTGAGCTGCATTAAGGAAATGTCAGCAACTCGGTAACCTCTGTCTAGCTCATCTTATCTGTCCTCAGAAGACATGCGTGACAACTCCTTGCTCATCGTCATCACGCCAACATGGATTTTTTTAAAGAGCAAAACCAACACTGTGCCTTTTGAAAGCTTCCTGAAACATGATGGTCCCCCGGCAATTAGTGTGTGTGTCTTGGGTTTGCTTTTATATGTGCAGTATTAGCAGGCCATGGCTTGTGGAATGAAGGATTATAGCTTTTTTTCTGATTTGAGGGGGTGTGAAGGGCAAATACGGTGGCTACGTATTTGCCACACTGAAAAATGTATGAATGTCATTGCATTAGATAAAAAAAGGTCAAACCAAGTGGCATTTATTTTACACATGCCCACTTTTCAAGCAAAACATTCCACACAAATAAATTAGTTATATTTTAAAGGGATAGTTCACCACAAAATGAACATTCTGTAATCATTTTCTCCCACTTATGTTGTTCGAAAGCTCTACGACTTTCTTTCTTCTGTGAAACATAATAGAATATATTTTGAGAAATGTCTCAATTACTTTTTCTTTGTCTAAAGCTGTTTTGCTACCAAAATTCTTTCCCCGGGGGGGGGGGGGAAAAAGGGGGGGGGGGAAAAACCCCAAAAAAAATTTTGGGGGCCCCCTTTTTTTTTTTGGGGGGGGAAAAAAAGGGGGCCCCCCAAAAAAACCCCCCCCCCCCCCAAAAAACCCCAAACAGGAAAAGAAAAACAAAAAGAAACAAATTTCCCGGGATTCCCCGGGGTGGGGGTTTTTAAAAAAAAAAAAAAAAAAGAGCAATGGCAAAAACAAGCTAAACCCCCCTTTTTTTTTTTTTCCCCCCAAAAAACCCCCAAAATTTTCCCCCCTTTAAAGGGAAAAAAAGAAATAATGCCCCCAAAAAAAAACCCCTTTTTAAAAAAAAAACAAAAAAAATTTTAAAACCCCTTTTTTTAAAAAAAAAAATTTTTTTTTTTTTCCCTTTTTTTGGGAAAATTTTGGGGCAAATTTTGGTTTAAAAACCCTTTTTTTTAAAAAACCCCCAAAAATTTTTTTTTTCTTTAAAAAAAAAATTTTTTAAAATTTTTTAAAAAATTTTTTTTTCTTCATGGAAAATTTTCCCCCAAAGGAACCCAAAAAAAAAAGGGGGGGGTTTTTTTAAAAAACCCTTTTTTTAAAAATTTAAAAATTTTTAAAAAAAAATTTTTTAAAAAAAAAATTTTTTTTGTTTTTGTTTTTTAAAAAAAAAAATTTTAAAAAAAAAAAAAACCCAAAATTTTTTAAAAAAAATTTTAAAAAAAAAATTTTTTTTTTAACCCCTTTTTTTTAAAAATTTTTTTTAAAAAAAATTTTTTTCCCCAAAAAACCCCAAAGGGAAAAAAAAAAAATTTTCGTAAAAAAATTTTTTTAAATTTTTGGGGGGAAAAAATTTTTTTTTTTTTTTTTTTAAAAATTTTTTTTTTTTAAAAAAAAAAATTTTTTATTTAAAAAAATTTTTTTTTTTTTTTTTTTAAAAAATTTTTAAAAAAAAATTTTTTTTTTAAAAAAAAAAAAAGTTTAAAGGAAAATTTTTTGGTTTTTTAAAAAGGGGAAAAAATTTCCAAAATTTTCCCCGGGAAAATTTTTCCCCTTTTGAAAAAATTTTTTTTTTTTTTAAAAAAATTTTAAAAAAAGGAAAGGGGTTTTTTTTGCCCCCAAAAAAAGGGTTTGGGGTTAAGGGGTTTTTTTTTTGGGCCAACCCCCCTTTTTTTTTTTTTCCCCCCCCCCCCCCCCTTTTTTTAAAAAAAATTTTTTTTTTTTTTAAAAAAAAAGGGGGAATTTTAAAAAAAAATTTCTTTTAAAAAGGGGGGGCCCCCCCAAAAAAAAAAAAAAAAAAACCCCAAAAAAAAACAAAAAGGGGGAAAAAAAAAAAAGGGGGAAAAAAAATTTTAAAAAAATTTTTAAAAACCCCAAAAACCCCCCCCCAAAAAAAAAAACCCCCCCAAAAACCCGGGGAAAAACCCCCCCCAAAAAAAACCCCCCCCCGGGGGGGGTTTTTTTTAAAAAATTGGAAAGGGGGCCCCAAAAAAAAAAATTTTTGGGGGGGGAAAAAATTAAAATATTTTAAAAAAAAAAAAAACCCCCCCCCCCCTTTTTTTTTAAAAAAAAAAAAAAAGGGGAAAAAAGGGAAAAAAAAAAATTTTAAAAAAGGGTTTTTGGGGGGGGGGAAAAAAAAAAAAAAAAAAAAAAAATTGGGGAAAAAAAAAAAAAAGGGGGGGGGCCCCCCCCCCCCCCCAAAAAAAACCCCCCCCCCTCCCCCCAAAAGGGCCCCCCCCCCCCTTTTTTTTTCCCCCAACCCCCGGGGGCCCCCCCCGGGGGGGCCCCCCCCCCAACCCCCCCCTTTTTTTTAAAAAAACCCCCCCTTTTTGGGGGCCCCCCCAAAAAAAGGGGGGGGGGCCCCTGCCCACCCCCAACCCCTTTGGGGGTTTTTTCCCCCCCCCGGGGCCCCCCCCCGAAACCAAAGGGGGGCCTTTTTTAAAAAAACCCACCCAAAAACCCCCCGGGGGGGGTTTTTTTTTTTTGGGTTTCCCCAAAAAAAATTTTTTGGGGTTTTTTTTTTAAAAAAAAAAAAAAAAAGGGGGGCCCCCTTTTGGCCCGGCCCGGGGGGAAAAAAAAAAACCCCCCTTTTCCCAAAATTTTATGGAACAAAAAAAACCGGGGTTTTTTTCCCCCGGGAAAAGGGGGAAAAAAATTTTTTTAAAAAAAAAAGGGGGAAAAAAATTCCCCCCGGGGGGGGGAATTTAAAAGGGACAGGCCCCCGGGGGGTTTCCCCCGAAAAGGAAAACCCCCCAAGGGCCCCCCCCGGGGGCCCCCAAAAAAAAATTTTTTTTTAAAAACCAAAAAACCCCCTTTTTTTAAACCCCGGGCCCCTTTTTTAAAAAAAAAAAAATTTTCCCCCCCCCTTTTTTTTTTCCCCCCCCCCCCGTTTCCCCAAACCCCCGGGGTTTTTTTTTCCACCTTTCCCCCCCCCTTTTTCTCTTTGGGTTTTTCCCCCCTTTTTTTCCCCCCCCCCCCCTTTTTTTCCCCCCCCTTCCCCCCCCTTTTTTTTTCCCCCCCCCCCCCTTTTTTTTTCCCCCCCTTTTTTCCCCCCTTCCCTTTTTCCCCCCCAAACCCCCCTTTTTTTTTTTTCCCCCCCCTTTTTTTTTTTCCCCCCCCCCCTTTTTCCCCCCCCCCCCCTTCCCTTTTCCCCCTTTTTTCCCCCCCCCCTCCTTTTCCCCCCCCCCCCCTTTTTTTTTCCCCCCCTTTTTCCCCCCCAACCCCCCCCCTTTTTTTTTTCCCCCCCCTTTTTTTTTCCGGTTTTCCCCCCCAAAAACCCTTTTTCCCCCCCCCCCCCCCCCCCCCCCCTCGGGTTTTTTTTCCCCTTTTTTTCCCCCCAAAAAAACCAAACCTTTTAAAAAAAACCCCTTTTTTAAAATTTTTAAAATTTTTGGGGGGAATTTGGGGGGTTTTCCCCCCCCCCGGGGGGGGGGTTTTTTTTTTGGGAAAAAAGCCCCCCCCTTTTTTTTTCCCCCCCCCAAAAAAAAAAAAAAAAAACCCCGTTTTTAAATTTTAAAACCCCCCCAAAAATTTTGGGGGAAACCCAAAAAACCCCCCAAATAATTTAAAAAAAAAAAATTTTTTGGGGGGGGGGGGAAAAAAAAAACCAAAAAAACCCCCTTTAAAAGGGGGAAGGGGAAAAAAAATAAGGGCCCCAAAAAAAAAACCGGCCCCCAAAAAAAAAAAAAATTTGGGCCGGGAAAAATTTTAAAAAAAGTTCCTTCCCAAAAGGGAAAACCCCCCAAAAAAAAAACCCCCCGGGGGGGGGCCCCAAAAAAATTTTTAAACCCCCCCATTTTTTTCCCCCCCCCAAAAAAAAAAAAAAACCCCCCGGGGGGGGGGTTTAAAATTTTCCGGGGTTATTCCCCTTTTTCCCCCCTTTGGGTTCCCCCGGGGGGGCCCCAAAAGGGGGGGGGGGGAAAAAGGGGGGGGGGGGTTTTTGGGGGCCCCCCCCCTTTTTTGGGGGGGGGCCGGGGGGGGGGGGGGGTTTAAAAGGGGGGGGCGGGGGGGAGCCGGAAAGGGGGGCCCGGGGGAAAAACCCCTTTTGGGGGGGGGGGGGGGGGGGGGGGGGAACCGGCCCCCCCAGGGGGGGCGGGAACCTGAACCCGGGTTTTGGGGGGGGTTGGGCGCCCCTTTGGGGGGAAAAGGGGGTTTAAAATTCGGGGTTTTTTTTTTGGGGGGGGGGGGGGGGGGGCCCCGGGTTTGGGGGGGCCCCCCCGGGGTTTAAAAAGGGGGCCCCCCCTTTTTTTTTGGGGGGGTTTAAAAAGGGGGGGGGGGGGGTTTTTTTTTTTTTGGGGGGGGGGGGAAAGGGGGGGAAAGGGGGGGCCCCCCCGGGGGGGGCCCCCCCAAAAAAAAAAACCCAAAGGGGGGGCGGGTTTGGGGGCCGGGGGCGGGGGGGCGGGGGGCCCCCTTTGGGGGGGGCGGGGGCCCCGGGGGGGCCCGGGGGGTTTTTTGGGGGGGGGGGGTTTGGGAAACCCGGGGCCCGGCCCCCTTAAAACCCCCCCGGGCCCCCCCTTTTTTTTTGGGGGGGGGGGTCCGGGAAGGGTTTTTTTGGGGGAAAAAAAAAGGGGGTTTAAAATTTTTTCCCCCCAAAAGGGGGTTTTTTTGGGGGGCCCCCCCCGGGGGGGTTCCCGGGGGGGGGGCCCCCGGGGGGGGGGTTTTTTTTTGGGGGGCCCCCCCCCTTTTTTTTTTGGGGGGAAAACCCCCCCGGGGGGGGCCCGGAAAAGGGCCCCCCTTTTTTTTTAAAAGGGCCCCGGCACCCCAAGGCCCGGGGGGGGTTTTTTTTTCCCCCCCGGGGTTTTTTTTTTGGGGGCCCCCTTTTTTTTTCCCCCCCCGGGGGGCCCCGGGGGGGGGGCCCCCGGGGAGAGGGGCGGTTTGGGGGCCCCGGGGCCCCCAAGGGGGGCGGCCCTTTCCCCGGGAAGGGGGGGTTGGGCCGGGGTTTTTTTTCCCCGGGTTTTTTGGGGAAAACCCCCCGGGAAAAAAACCCCCCGGGGCCCCCCCCCGCCCCCGGGGGTTTTTGGGGGGGGCCCCCGGGAAAAAAAAAACCCGGGGGTTTGGGGGGGGGGGGGGGGGGGGGGGGCCCGGGGGGGGGGGGCCCCCCCCCCAAATTTTTTCCCCTTCGGCCCGGTTTTAGGGGGGACGGGCCCCTTCCCCCGGGGGGTTTTTCAAATTTTTGGGGGGAAAAAACCCCCCCGGGGGGGGGGGGAAAAAAAAAAAATGGGGAAAAAAAAACCCGGGGGGGGAAAAAGAAAAAAAAAAGGGGGGGGGCCCAAAAAAAAAGGGGGGGAAAAAAAAAAAAAAACCCAAAAAGGGGGAAAAAAAAAAAAAAACCCCCCCCCGGGGGGGGGGTTTTGTTTCCTTCCCCCAAAAAAAGAAAAAGGGGTTTTTTTTAAAAAATTTTTTTAAAAAAAAATTTTTTAAAAAGGAAATTTTTTCCCTTTTTTTGGAAAAAAAAAAAAAAAACCCCTTTTTTTAAAAAAAAAAAATAAAAAAAAAGGGGGGGAATTAAAAATTTGGGGGGGTTTTAAAAAAAGGGGGGGCCCCCCCGGGGGTTTTTCCCCGGTTTCCCCGGGGGTTTTTAAAAAAAAAAAAAAAAAAAATTTTGGGGTTTTTTCCCCGGCCCCCTTTTTTTTGGGGGAAAAAGTTTTCCGGGGTTTTTTTCCAAAACCCCCCCCCAAAATTTTTTTTTTGGGGGGGGCCCCCCGGGGGGGAAAAAAAAAAGGGGGGTTTTTTTTAAAAATTTTTTTTTTAAAAAAAAAAATTTTTTTTTTGGGGCCCCTTTTTTTTTTGGGGGAAAAAAAAACCCTTTTTTTTAAAGGGCCCGGGAAAAAAACCCCTTTTTTTTAAAAAAAAATTAAAAAAAAAAAATTTTTGGGTTTTTAAAAAAAAGGGGTTAACCCTCCCCCCTTTAAAAAAACCCCCAAAAAAACCCCTTTTTTTGGGGTTTTTTGGGGGAAAAAAAAATTTTTTTTTAAAAAATTTAAAAAATTTTTTTAAAGGCTTTTAAAAAAAAAACCGGGGTTTTAAAAAAAATTTTTTTCCAAATTTTTCCCAAAAAAAAAAAAATTTTTTTTTAAAAGGGTTTTTTTTTTAAAAAAAAATTTTTTTAATTTTTTCAAATTTTAAAATTTTTAAAAAAAAGGGGGGCCGGGGGGCGGGCCCCCCCGGGGGAAAAATTTTAAAAAAAAAAAATTTTTAAAAAAAGGGGTTTTTTTAAAAAAAATTTTTTTAAAAAAAAAACCCCCCCCCTTTTTTAAAAAATTTTTTTTTCCCCCTTTCCCCCTTTTTAAAACCCCAAAATTTGGGGGGGGGCCCCCCTTTTTTAAAAGGGGGTTTTTTTTTGGGGGGGGGGGGGCCCCCCCCCCCCGGGGTTTTTGGTTTTTTTAAATTTTTTTAAAAAATTTTTTTTTGGGGCCCCCCCTTTTTTACCCCCAAAAAGGGGGGGTTTTTTGGGGTTTTGGTTTACCAAAAAAGGGGGGGGGGGAATTTTCCCAATTTTGGGGGGGAAAAAACCCCCCCCCCCATTCCCCCTTTTTAAAATTTTTTTCCCCCCCCGCCCCCTTTTTTTTCCGGGAAAAAAACCCCGGGGGGGGGGGAACCGGGGTTTTTTTTTTTAAATTTAATTTTTTAAAAACCCCCCTTTTTTGGTTTTTTAAAAAAAAAATTTTTGGGGGCCCCTTTTGGGGCCCCGGGGGGGAAAATCCCCGGGCCCCCCCCCTTTTTTGGGTTTTTTTTTCCCCCCAAAAAAATTTTTTTAAAAAAGGGTTTTTGGGGGGGGGGCCCCCTTTTTTTTTTTCCCCCCCCCCCAAAACCCGGGGGAAAAAAAAAAGGGGGGGGGGGGGAAAAAAAACCCCCAAAAGGGGGGGGGGGGTTTTTTTTAAAAGGGGGGGCCCCCAAAAAGGGGGGGGTTTTTTTGGGGAAAAAGGGGGCCCTTTTTTTTTTTTTGGGGCCCCCTTTTTTTTTGGGGGTTTTCGCGCCTATTGGCTGCTCTGCGGCAATAGCAGCAGCCTATCGAGAGAGGCTCTGCGTGACGTCACGACGAATGGGGGCCCTTCGCGCCCATATCGTCACGTCCCGCCAGAAAGGGCGTGGTCTCGCCCTATATCTAGGCTCGATAGCTGCTCTTACGTCGATTTTCATCTCTTCAGCGAAGCCTCACGCATCGCTGGATCCAGAGTGAGAAGCCGCGCCGTCGACCTGTAGCCTTCAGCGGGACGTGCCATTGAGTCTGGAGTCGCTGGCCTCGCCGCCTTCAGCCGCCGTACCTGCTGTGCTTTCCGGCGTTATATCCTTTCCTCTGCATAGAGTGTGTGTGTGTGTTTGCATATCTGCTTTTTTCCCACCTCCTCTAAAAGAGCGGCGTCTTTTTAAAGATGCCTTCCTGCGGTTCTTGCCGAGCCCCACTCAGCGACGAGGACCGACATGTCATCTGCGTGTCCTGCCTGGGTGAGGATCACGCGGCCATCGCGCTCGCTGACGGCGGATGCCATCACTGCGAACGTTTGCCTATGGTGACTCTGCGGACTCGCCTGGCTTCGTTCTCCGAGCCCGTATCCCAGCCTGCCGTGACGCCGCGTCGCAAGAAGCGCCGCGCCCAGCGCGCTCCCGAGCTATCTCCAGCCCGCCAAAGCTCGCCGGTTCGCCCGCCAGCTTCGCCGGCTTCGCTCGAGTCGCTCACCGACGGACAGCGGCCGCCGTCCGCCGCCGCGTCCGCCATCGAGTTGGACGACAACACCGAGGCGTGTTCTCTCTTGGCATCGGATAGCGAGGATTGGGCGAGCTCTGTGGACCTCCCCTCCGCTAACGCTCCCCGCCAACCCTCTGGGAAGAGAGCCGGCATTGAGTCTGAGCTGATGCGTCTGCTCACCAAGGCCGTAGAAAGCATCGGCCTCGATTGGGAGGCACCCACGCTGCCGCCGCGCAACAGATTAGACGGGCGCTTTCTCGGCAAAGACGAGGCTCCGTCAAAATCTAGGCCCGCGCCCTTCCTCCCGGAACTTCACGAGGAGGTTGCAAAGTCGTGGAAGGCCCCCTTTTCCGCCAGGATGCGTACCTCTACCTCCGCGGCATTCTCCGCTGTCGACGGTGCGGGAAGTAGAGGCTACCTCGCCATTCCTCCGGTGGAGACGGCTGTCGCGTCGCATCTCTGCCCGCCCTCTGCGGGACGGCGGGTTCAGACGACGCTCCCGTCCAAAGCCTGCCGAGTGACATCATCGCTGCACGGACGCGCTTACACCGCCGCCGGGCAAGCAGTCTCAGCGCTGCACACGATGTCTATTCTGCAGATCTACCAGGCAGACCTCCTTCTCAAGCTGGACGAGGAGGGACCCGGTGCTATCTGCGTGGCGGACCTGAGGAGCGCTACGGACCTCGCTCTACGCGCTTCTAAAGCCGCTGCGCAAGCCATGGGGCGGAACATGGCCTCTCTCGCCGTCGCCGAGAGACACTTATGGTTGACGCTGTCCGAGATGACGGAAGCCGAGCGCTCTGTGTTCCTCGACGCGCCCATTTCCCCGGAGGGCCTGTTCGGAACGGCCGTCAAGGACTTCGCGGACAGGTTTGTTGAGGTGCAGAAGACTTCTCAGGCTATGAAGCACTTCCTGCCGAAGCGCTCGAGCTCCGCTACAGGCCGCACCAAGCCGCCTGCTCGCAGCTCTCAGCCCCAGCCTGCACCGCCCTCCGCCGCCGCCGCCTCACAGCACCGCCAGGCCCGGGATCAGAGACCGCGGTCTCGCTCCGCCGGACGCCGCCCCCCTCACCACGGGCCCCGGCCGAGGATTGAGATCAAGCCCGAGGCCCCAAAGTCTTCCTAGCCGCTCTAGGAAAACGACGGTGTTCAGATCCCGCTGCGGCCGGATTTCCACCAAAACTTCTCGCTCGTTCAGCCCCATGCGTTGTGACTGTACCAGTGTATTTTGCAGTGAAGCAGCCGGTGTCTCAGCCCGCTTGCCTGCACACAAAAGCTGTTTTTACGGCTACCCAGATAAATCCAATAAAGAGTGTATTTTCTGGTGTTCCGGCCTCGGCCGATGGTGTTATGAGTGTTGTAAGAATGCCCACGCCCCTGTGCCCATTCCCACACCCAGACACAGCCCGCCACGGTGCAGGGCTCGCACAAATAAAATCGACTCCGGTCGATTGTGCAAACACTGTAGTGAACGCGCCCATATCCCCATGCCCGCTTACACTACACGCTGCGTGTCCCTCGGTTTCTGTAAAAACGAAACCAACACACATTCAGTCGGCCCTAAACGACAGTGTTTTCAGTGTAGCAAATGTGCCCGTGGTCCCGCGCCCACATTTCCTCACAGACACGCCGAATCCCACGGGATTCGCCCCGCTCTCTCTCTCGGCGCTACCCGCCTCAGAGGAGATGAGCGCGGCCAGGCTGCCCGCTGTGATCAGCGCGCCCCCCGCCTCGAACGCCGTAAACACGGCGCTGTGTTCCCAGCACACGCGGGCTCTTGTGCCGCCGCTTTCCCGCGGCCAGAGCCCAGATTTCATTCTGCCCCTAGCTATTCACGCGGATGCGTGGTCAAGGCTTCCCGGGGTATCAGAGTGGTTGATGAACACTATAAAGAGAGGCTATTCGCTACAATTCGCTCGACGCCCTCGCCGCTACGCGGCGCGCGTCGAAACTACGGTGAAAAGCGAAGTATCTCATCTACTTCGAGCCGAGATAGCGAAACTACTGAGAAAGGGGGCTATAGAACCTTTATCTCAGGCTCAGAGCGAAGGGGGCTTATACAGCAGATATTTTCTGGTACCGAAGAAAGATGGTGGGCTCAGACCCATTCTAGATCTGAGGCTGCTGAACAGAGCGCTCGTGAAACGCCAGTTCAGGATGCTTACGACCAGGAAAATCCTCGCGCAGGTGCGCCAAGGAGACTGGTTCATGTCAATAGATCTGAAAGACGCGTATTTCCAAATACAAATAGCGTCCCATCACAGGCGATTCTTGAGATTCGCCTTCGAGGGCCAGGCATATCAATACACAGTCCTGCCATTCGGCCTGTCCCTAGCACCCCGTACGTTCACGAAGTGCATGGACGCGGCCCTCGCTCCCCTGAGACTTCGGGGCATGCGAGTTTTGAATTACTTGGACGATTGGCTGATTCTAGCTCGTTCACGAACGGAGCTCTTAGAACACAGGGCCGCATTACTCGAGCACCTCGAGGAGCTGGGCCTTACAGTCAATTGGGCGAAAAGCTCACTGCTCCCCAGTCGGAGGATTTCCTTTCTGGGAACAGTGTTAGACTCGCTATCCATGACGGCACGCCTGTCACCAGAGCGCGGATTGAACATCCAGCACGTCGCGAAATCCTTCCGCCACGGCTCTATAGTCCCGCTCAGAAGGTTTCAGAAAATGCTGGGTCTCATGGCCTCAGCAGCCTCTGTACTCCAGTTGGGCCTGCTCCGCATGCGCCCACTGCAGCTATGGCTAAAAGCACGAGTTCCCCCCAGGGCATGGACCGCAGGTCTGTTTCGCCTCAGGGTCGACCATCAGTGCATTTCGGCTCTGAAACCATGGAAAGCGACCGACTGGTATCAGTCGGGCGTGAGTCTGGGGATCCCCTCAAGTGTGAAGGTGGTGTCTACGGACGCCTCCACTTCGGGGTGGGGAGCGCTGCTCAAGGGCAGACCGCTGGCTGGAATTGATAGCAGTCGACAAAGCGCTAAGGCGCTTCTGTCCCCAGATAACAGGCCACCACGTATTGGTCCGGTCGGACAACATGTCAGTGGTGGCATACATAAATCGCCAGGGCGGCGTCAGGTCCCGAAACCTTTACAGGCTGACGGAACGCCTCCTGGTCTGGGCTCAGCACAACCTGCTCTCGCTGAGAGCGGCGCATGTGCCTGGTCACCTAAATGTGGGACCAGACAGGCTGTCCAGAAACAACGTTCCAGCAGGAGAATGGTCTCTGCACCCGCAGACGATCCAGCTGCTGTGGGAAACGTTTGGCAGAGCGCAGGTGGACCTGTTCGCGTCCCAAGAAAACGCTCACTGCCCGAGATTCTTCTCGAAAAGCCGGGACGCGCTGGCCCATGTCTGGCCCCGCCGCCCCCTTTATGCTTTTCCCCCTGTCTCACTCCTGCCTCAGGTGTTGGAGCGAATCAGGAGGGAGGGATGCCCAGTGCTACTCATAGCTCCGCTCTGGACAAACCAGTCGTGGTTCCCTGTCCTGATGCAGCTGACCAGCGCTGCTCCATGGCCGTTACCGCTGAGGAGAGACCTCCTCTCTCAGGCGGAAGGCTCGATTTGGCATCCTCGCCCGGATCTGTGGTCCCTGCACGCATGGGCCATCAACGGGTACCCGCTGACCTCCCAGAGGGAGTGCTAAACACGATCGCGCAGGCTAGAGCCCCGTCTACCAGACGGCTCTACTCCTCGAAGTGGTCTGTGTTCTCTGCTTGGTGTCAAGCGCAGGGCTTTTCACCTGTAGACTGCGGGGTTACGGAAGTGCTTTCCTTCCTTCAGGAGCTACTGGATAAGGGCAGGTCCCCTTCCACGCTCAAAGTATACGTGGCGGCCATAGCAACGTTTGCAAAACCGGTGTCTGGCCAGTCACTAGGAAAGAGCGACTTAGTCGTGCGTTTCCTTAGAGGAGCTCGGAGGCTAAACCCTCCCAGGCCCCCTTCAGTCCCGACATGGGACCTTTCCACGGTCTTGGAGGCCATGAAAGGCGCCCCATTCGAGCCAATCCAGTCGTCAGACATGAAACACTTGTCTTTCAAGACAGCGTTTCTTATGGCTCTCGCTTCAGTGAAGCGCGTAGGGGACTTGCAAGCGCTCTCAGTAAGCGCGTCATGCATGGAGTTTGGACCTAACGACTCTAAGGTCATACTCAAACCAAAGCACGGTTACGTGCCGAAATCCCTCAACACACCGTTCAGGGCCCAGGTGATTTCCCTGTCTGCCCTTCCGGTTCTCAATGAGGAGAAGGACGCGAGTCTCCTTTGCCCTGTCAGGGCACTAAGGGCTTATGTGTCCCGCTCGTCTGGTTTCAGACAGACTGAGCAGCTTTTTGTTTCGTTTGGCGGCCGTACTAAGGGACTTGCCGCGTCGAAACAGAGCTTATCCAGATGGATAGTTGGTGCCATAGCGCTGGCTTACACTTCTAAGGGCCTTCAGTGCCCTTTGGGTGTTAGAGCGCACTCCACGAGAGGCATGGCCTCCTCGTGGGCATGGTCTAGCGGGGTTACCCTGCAAGATATTTGTATGGCCGCGGGCTGGGCCTCGCCGTCTACATTTATAAAATACTATAATCTGGAGGTCCCCGCCTTACAAGCTAAGCTTTTGGCGGTATAGAATTCAGTGCTATCTGCCCGCTGTGCGGCTCGGATACTGAGTTTGGCCTGCGTATCGCTCACTGACCGGTACAGCAGCTCATTTAAAAATTGACACACTTGTGGCCACCCAGTTCAGGCTGAATGTTCACCCTGACGGTTTGGTTATTGTCATATGATTGGCCCCTTTCGGAGGCTATTTACAGGGAATGATGCTTCTAGCCTCTCTTCCCTCACTCTCTGTGAGTTTATGGTGATTATGCACTGTATGCGCCCCGGGCTTCGGCCCCTGGGTCTTTGGTGTTGGATCCCTACCAGCACGGCGTGTTGCATTGTGTTCCCCATAGCGTAAGATATTACGCAGTACGAGAGATACTCTCGTAAGAGAACGTACTCGGTTACTAACGTAACCTCGGTTCTCTCTAGAGAGGGAACGAGTACTGCGTATCTTGCCGTGCTTAGAATACGCTCTGGTTCGCTTCGGCGATGAAAACCGACGTAAGAGCAGCTATTGAGCCTAGATATAGGGCGAGACCACGCCCTTTCTGGCGGGACGTGACGATATGGGCGCGAAGGGCCCCCATTCGTCGTGACGTCACGCAGAGCCTCTCTCGATAGGCTGCTGCTATTGCCGCAGAGCAGCCAATAGGCGCGCGAGCTGTCTCGCCTAGGTCTGCTTGCTGCTGCAAAGCGTTTTACATTAGTAAAAAATTAAGGATAATTTTTGGCTTCAATATCTCGTGGAAAAGAGTTTTCCCCATAGCGTAAGATATTACGCAGTACTCGTTCCCTCTCTAGAGAGAACCGAGGTTACGTTAGTAACCGAGTACGTTTTCCACCATCTTGCTGACAACATTTCTTTAGTCATTCAGCAGTCTTGCAGCCTGAACTCCTGCAGGAAATCCACCCTTAATTACAATTGGATATGATCGGTATCGGTTATAATTAGATATGATTAGTTTGTGCGATAAATTCCGCCTCTTCTTTTTGTGCGAGTTCTCGAATCAGCCAGAATGAACAAAATGATGGTGTTGATGGGAAGACTACTTAAAAAGTAAGTAAACAACTCACCCACTTAGATATCACCTCTTTATGTCACATCAACTTGAAATGGCCTGAAAACATGATTGGGGGTTTTAGAGAGCAATCAGCTTGGTGAAATTAAAGGTACATCGATCGTGTCTGTGACTGGTGTTTACTGAGCTTGTTGACTGATGATCCGAAAATAAGTTGACTACTAAAAAGAACAGTTGAACATCAGTTCACAAATAAAATACATCATTTAAATATATACTGCCTTTAGTTATTATTTTGGAATAAATGTAAAAATGAGATTTGTACTTGGTTTTAATTAATAGAACATTGTTAATGTAAAAATACAAAATAAAATGATATTTGGTTTCTTTTCTTTTGATGTAAAATAAAGTAATGTTCATTTAAACATGACAACATTAAGTGTTGCTATAACTGGGACATGAATTTGATATAAAAATAAAAAAACGTTGCCTCCATACAGAACACCACTAGTTGTAAGTGTCTAGCTAAAAAGCAAAAATGTGGGTAAAATGGCAAGTGGTCTCGCATTGCCAACAGATCTCTGCTGGAAATTGCCTTACGTATGAAAAGTTTGAAGTCACATCAGGTATTTAAAGGGAAAATAGATGCCAAGTCATGAGTCAATGCTAATGTCTCGACTACCAACTGAATACATAAATAAGATAAACTCTGGGCTGACAGCCAGTTTGTCACACATTGTTTGTTCATTTGGAGCAATTGCAATATGTGTCTTATCAGGAAATGCATATACTGGAGGAGAGTTAATGTAGGATAACTAAAGAACTGAATTCATAATGCTTTAATTAAACCATCAATACAGTTTGGTCATTAGGCTAATGATCATCACAATTACAATTCGTTCTTAACTCTTAACCCTAAATAGTAAACATTGAAATGTAACCATATTTATTGGGGGAGTGAGTCTTGTTTTTTGAGGAATTAAAGAAATAAAGGATTTAAAAGTAATAACAAAAAGAAAAAAAAAAAATCGTAAAATAGTGAAACAACTATAATTTATTATAATCCATTTAAACTTTGAAAAAAAGTATTTGGTTGCACTTTATTTTAAGGTGTCGTTTTACAAGACGCTGTAAAATAAAGTGTTACCAAATATTTTGATTTGATAATATGCAGTCATTCACTCTTTCGTCTCATATGCTGGCTCTGATAATGTTGTCTCATTCAATTACGAATTACAGTATGAATTAGGTAAATGATAAACTATTTTAAATTCAAAATGGCAACGTCTCTTAAGATTTCTAATTCAAATATTACATCTTTAGCTGCTACTCGCACTCTTTAATCGTTAAAACTGAAGCGCCACGCTGGAATTCGCTTTGTAAACAGTACAGCCCGCCTTCTTTGATTTGATTGGCCGTCTCAAACATTCTGACATTGACAAGCATAATCTGAGACCACTCTATAAATGCTTTTAAAAAATGTTTTATTACCCTAACAACAATGAGAGAGATTCATTATCAAATATTGGAGGGAACAATTTGGCAATATCTGATTACAGGGGAACAATGTCTGTGCTGGTTACAGCCGCACATTGTGACTTAAAGGTGGGCTTCTTTGGCCTTGCAGCCACCCAGAACATTCTAGCAATTAAAAACACATTAGCAACCACATAGCAATGCCCTGGAAACTCTGGCGGTGAGTTTTGCACACACAATCACCATTTGCTATAGAAAATATAAAAATGCTGTTGTTGTCTTTGCACTTGCTTTGGAATACCTTTCAGTGTCATAATATGTCTAAGAGTGTATTGTGTAATGGAAATCGAACGGGTAGCAGTATTGTAAGAAATACAATTATATTTCATGCATATCTCTCAAAAAATGGAAGTCACTGACATCCAGTCCTGTAGAATCACTAATAAATATATCTAAATTAACCTATCACTCTCAATGTTTTAATGAAGCAAACTCTGGATGGATGCTAATCCACATTGTAGCATTAGATCCTCTCCTCAGAGAGTCATTAAACACAGAGTCTGTCTTGTGTTGCCAAAGACCACGAGAACGGCTGAATATATAATGCTGCAAACACAGGGAACGATCATTATGTGGATTACATTAGGTCTTTTCTGAGAGCAAAGAAAATCATTTTAAAAAGTGCACTTCAGCCACCCTTGGCTATAAATGTGAAGTTCAAGCAATTGTTTCTTTTCATAACGGCCTCACCAAAATGTCTGTGTAGATAACAATAAGCTCTATGGCCACTTGACACTGACCTTGCACAAATGATTATCATGCAGTATGTAAATGAGGCTCTTTGTAAAACTGTCTCATCAAACATGTTTCTCTCTATTTCTTTGCTGAGCTTCCTATTGTTGTTTTTAAATAAACCAGCAATTCATGAATACATATATTTTAAAATTCCTTTAGAGAAATAAGAGTAGACAAAAAATTAGACATGAGAGTAGATAAAACGGAGAATGTTGTGAGAGAAATAGTTTGCTCTTTCCAACACCAGGAGACTTAGTTGTGATTATCATATCTCTATTTTAGTATCAACAGTGTTTCAGATCTAAAATTCCTTAGGAGAAATACAAGTAAACATAACTGAGACATGAGAAAATTCTGAGAGAAATTAGTTCAAAACGAGGACATCAATGCTATGGCTTTGAAGCATGTCCTGATTTAGACATGTTCCTTGGTCAACATATTTTGTTGATCCTGGAAAAGCATTCCTGTCTGAAAATGAAGTCCAATACACCTACCCCTAATCCTAACTCTACCCATAAGTTATACACCTAACCCTTATTGCAAGCCTAAACTTGACATAAACTGTAAACTTGTCAATCTGATTGATTGATTGATTGATTGATTGATTGATTGATTGATTGATTGATTGATTGATTGATTGATTGTGATTGATTGATTGATTGATTTGATTGATTGATTGATTGATTGATTGATTGATTGATTGATTGATTGATTGATTGATTGATTGATTGATTGATTGATTGATTGATTGATTGATTGATTGATTGATTGATTGATTGATTGATTGGAATGTTGTTCCAGGATCCCCAAAGATGTTGATCCAGGAAAATGTTTTACTTAGTGAAATCAGGTTAGGTGGTTCTGCACGAGGTTATTCTAAGCCTATAGTGGTGATTTTTTATATTAACATTGTCTTCAGATGTGTTGTATTTTATTTTACGACATGTTCAATTTAAAATTTATTATATTCCTAATAATGTACATTTGGAAACTCTATTATTTAAATAACATACATTTCAGAAAATCAATGGTTACTAGATTACATGTATCATCAATGCAAAACATTCCATATGTTGCACATGCTCCAAACAGAAAGGGCAGATTAAGTAAGTGTAAGAAGTTTAGAGAAAGATAAATTCTTTCTTTTAAAACATATAACTAACACTAGTGTACCAGTGCTTCATGGTTGTTGCATAACCTTTTTGTTGCTTTGTTTGTTTAACATTGAAATGTTTGTCTTGTAAAAACAGTTTGCATGCATGTAAACACAATTAAGGATTTTCTTCTGTTAAATCATTGTGCAACAAAACACTGTATATGCTAAACAACTTTGAATGTGATTGAGTTTAATTGAAATGGTGTGGATGAGCGAGATTGAAAGAACTTGAAAGGCCCTGAGGAAATAAAAATGAGATCTCTTTAATATCTCAAATGTGTCTCCTAGACATAAATGAGATTACATTTACATCAAATGGAGACTTTTGCTTGAGTCTCCTGCTTCTCGCATTTGTCTCCTGAGACAAAATAAAATCTACCACTCTCACGATGTCTACTTTAAGGTTTTAGAAGAGATCTCAACAACATCACACACTGTGCTCAGGTTTTTCTCCTAAAGACTCCAGTGGTCTCAAATTTGTCTCCTCCAAAGTTTTAAACGAGATCTCAACATCACACACTGTGTTCAGATTTTTCTCCTTAGGCTCCTTTCACATGAGGCTCCGGGGTCTTATATTTGTTTCCTCCAGAGTTTAGAAGGCATCTCAACACTTTACAAAGTGTGCATCAAGTCAAATGTCTCAATATGAACTCAAATATTTCTACCATATGTGTCAATACCATATAATATGTATCTTTAGTTCTCCTGTAAAAATCTGAGCAAAGTGTGTGATGTTGAGATTGCTTCTAAAACTTGTGAATAAAATATAGCCTAATAAAAAATTAAAAATTTGGCAGACCAAAAATATGTTTTATAGACAAGCTAGTACTACAATATATTTTTTTGTGGTTCTTCACCCTTAAATACATATTCATAAGGTCAGTCTGGTATGGCCTGTTTAAAAAACATACAAATGAAACAGTAAGTGAGTTTATTAATTACCACTATTGGATTTTCAACCTCGATAGCAAGGTTCCTCCACTCGATGGGTTTTAATGCAAACAGCGTGTCATGACCTCAGTGTTACGTCTCAACTCTATGACAGCCCTTTCCTCGAGAGCATTGACTCTATCAGTGACACGGGGCACTGGAACCTTCACATGTCACTGGCTGAACTTCCTGTATGTGCTTACTAACAACACTTCAACAGCACTTTGACGTTTCACTGCTGAAGTATTGCCTGCGTAGACTACCAGCATTTAAACCAACATGACATCAAAAAGTTTTGTATTTACTTTCATAATCCTGCTTGAATTGTGAATGATATATGCAAGTTATTTCAAACATAAAGACACATTCACAATCATTCTGGCTACATTCTGGTATGTAATGTCCACTTTTCACTATCCAATCAATCGCACCTTAAATTTGTTTCCTTAAATATTGTGAATATTATTTCATTCAGACGTCACATTTCAGTAGTAAAATGGGTTGCAAGTAGCTCTTCACATTGACTAACTCACAGTGTACAATGACAGCAGACGATATTAAATCCTCCCATTGGAAATATAAACAGACATATTGAAGTATCTGGTAATATTTCAGGTATCATAGCAGGAACATTCAAATGCTTATCTTGGTTTTAAGGGGGTCTGATACACTCGTCTACAGCACAAGCTCAAATCCATATGCTGAAATCCTGTGACTTTTGATCAATACAGGGGTGAGAATACAAAAGCATGAAGCTCTAGTCTCCAAATAGCACTACAACAGTGATGATCACCAATAGGGAGCAAAGGAGGAGGGGGGATTGGTTGTCTCTTCTTTTGTTGACTGTGTAGCGCTTGTACGAAAGTAAAAAGTCTTTGTCATGTAAAGGGCTATTATTGAGATAAGATCTAGATACTTCAGATAACATCAGCTGAACACTGCCCTTCAGAGGCCCTTCAGTTACCTCATTACTAGAAAACTGACAGTTTAAACAAGGACAATGTGAGACAAGCAAATATATAACATATATAATGGCCAGCATGCACCTTTTTTTAAATAACAGTCAATCAGTCAATATGTTTTATGGACAACTAGAAAGTTACATGTAGGTTTAAAGGGCCTAAAACAACACCAATAATTTTGGAGTGTTTATTTACACCAAGTACAAATAGTCTTAACAATAACAAATAGTCTGGTAATTTAGCGATTTAGAGTTAAATTAAAATAACAAAAAATCTCCTCCCAAAAAAATTGCATTAATGAAATGATATAAGCTTTCTGTACAAAAAAAATTAAATAGTGTAATTTTAATGGTTCGGGCCATTTTTGACCCTCAAGAGAATGATATGTAATTCACATGAGAGTATGACTAAATCAAATCAAATCAAGTTGAATCTCATATAACTTATAAAAGAAAGTTGAAATTGCTTAAATTATTTCTATGAGATAAAGTAATGCAAACATATGGGAAGAGGGAAAACAGAAGTTTTACAATATTAAGAATTTTTAACAAAATGCTTTTCACTCCTGTTTAAATTATTCCTCAACTAAAAGTGGAATCTTAATAAAAATAATAGTGTGAAATGAATAGTATTCAACTGGTCATGTGATCACAACATGACAGCCACGGTGGACCAGCATTATGTACAATAAAAAAGCCATTTCTAGGCCACTGTTATGACTGAAGCCATAACCACATACAGGTGTGCAACATTTTTTATATTTACCAGAAGTATTCATTTATTCATGGGTAAAAAGAAAACTTAAAAAATGTAAAAAATGATTGTAACTTCTATGGTAAAAGAATGCAACGGAAATCTGTGAACAATAAGTTCCCTTCCTTTATTATGGTGAAAAACTGATGAGTTTTTTATACGGTTATGTTATTCATTTATTTATTTTTTGCTATGGAACACAGCTCTTTTAAGGTTAGTGTCCATGTTGGTTAATTAAATATAAATAAATACATATAAACTACTGTACATTCCCTGTAAATTTGTAAGATTGTGTGAGGAACCTTCATCTCAGAATTCAATTTGTGGGGAAAAAAATTGTGAGAAAAAATTGAGCACTTTACAGTATATTCTAATGCTGCTTGCTCTGGTATTTTCTAGTAATGTGATTTGTAAACTACATAAGTTGTTTCAGTAGGCGAGCGTCTACTAAGAACATAAATGCAATTCAAATATACAGTATATTTTTGAAGAGATACAGTACATAGTTTATGCATATGTAATACTGATGCATTGAAATCCTCTCCATCTTATTAGCAGCCACATTTCATGCAAGGATGAAGCTGATTTTCTGTTCCCCTCTAGATATTTCATGGTCTATTTTCCGCAGTAATTTTTTAAAAATAGGTTCTTTTTTTGTTAATGCATGTCTTTGACAAAAGCATACGGATCTGGACTGAGGCAATGCTAATGTATAACCTACATCTTCTCTACTGCTCTGATTGTTTGCCAGATGCACATGAAAAACGATTACCATTATTCCAATTAACTAAATCTCCTCTTAATCCAACCCATGCACGTGAGTAGAGAGGCGAATGTGTGTTTCCCAGATGCTTGATTGAGCTGATGCAGTCTGTGATTCCAGTAAGCATTACTCAGCAGGGGTGCTCATCGAACTCGTGTGAGTGTGGTGGAATCAAAGTGTCTGCCTTTCCCTCTGTCCTTCACTCTCCATTTATTATGAGAGATACACCACCACTTTCCAGCAAACTGAAACTTTTTGGCAATACTAATATGGCACAATTGATACAATTAAGGCAACACTATTTAATTCCAAATGTAGTTACTCTGCAAATGAGCTGAAAGGGCAATTATGATTTTTTTAAGTAAGCTGTCACTTAGCTGTTTACTGGTCTGCTGAGTTTTAAAGGTGAAATCATTGTAGAGCTACAGCAACTAAATATAATTGCAAAAATAATGCCAGGCTTGTGGTTTAAACATCCCCGGCCATAGTGGTCGAGCCGAGCTGCCGGGTCAAGGCCATGGAGGCCAATCCTCTCCGGCTCCCTGAACTTCCGGCGTAACCCTGGCCCCCTGAACTTCCGGCGTAACCATGGCCCCCTGAACTTCCGGCGTAACCCTGGCCACTTGAACTGCCGGCACCTCCCTGGCCACTTGAACTGCCGGCGTAATCCTGGCCCCCTGAACTGCCGGCGTAACCCTGGCCACTTGAACTGCCGGCGGCTCCCTGGCCCCCTGAACTTCCGGCGTAACCCTGGCCACTTGAACTGCCGGCGTAAGCCTGGCCCCCTGAACTTCCGGCGTAACCCTGGCCACTTGAACTGCCGGCGTAACCCTGGCCCCCTGAACTGCCGGCGTAACCCTGGCCACTTGAACTTCTGGTGTAACCCTGGCCACTTGAAATGCCGGCGCCTCCCTGGCCCCCTGAACTTCCGGCATAACCCTGGCCACTTGAACTGCCGGCGCCTCCCTGGCCACTTGAACTGCCGGCGCCTCCCTGGCCCCCTGAACTTCCGGCGTAACCCTGGCCACTTGAACTGCCGGCGTAACCCTGGCCCCCTGAACTGCCGACGTAACCCTGGCCACTTGAACTTCTGGTGTAACCCTGGCCACTTGAAATGCCGGCGCCTCCCTGGCCCCCTGAACTTCCGGCTTAACCCTGGCCACTTGAACTGCCGGCACCTCCCTGGCCACTTGAACTGCCGGCGTAACCCTGGCCCCCTGAACTTCCGGGGTAACCCTGGCCACTTGAACTGCCGGCGCCTCCCTGGCCCCCTGAACTTCCGGCCTAACCCTGGCCACTTGAACTGCCGGCACCTCCCTGGCCCCCTGAACTGCCGGCGTAACCCTGGCCACTTGAACTGCCAGCGTAACCCTGGCCACTTGAACTGCCGGCGGTTCCCTGGCCCCCTGAACTTCCGGCGTAACCCTGGCCACTTGAACTGCCGGCGTAACCCTGGCCCCCTGAACTGCCGACGTAACCCTGGCCACTTGAACTTCTGGTGTAACCCTGGCCACTTGAAATGCCGGCGCCTCCCTGGCCCCCTGAACTTCCGGCTTAACCCTGGCCACTTGAACTGCCGGCACCTCCCTGGCCACTTGAACTGCCGGCGTAACCCTGGCCCCCTGAACTTCCGGGGTAACCCTGGCCACTTGAACTGCCGGCGCCTCCCTGGCCCCCTGAACTTCCGGCCTAACCCTGGCCACTTGAACTGCCGGCGTAACCCTGGCCCCCTGAACTGCCGGCGTAACCCTGGCCACTTGAACTTCTGGTGTAACCCTGGCCACTTGAAATGCCGGCGCCTCCCTGGCCCCCTGAACTTCCGGCATAACCCTGGCCACTTGAACTGCCGGCGCCTCCCTGGCCACTTGAACTGCCGGCGCCTCCCTGGCCCCCTGAACTTCCGGCGTAACCCTGGCCACTTGAACTGCCGGCGTAACCCTGGCCCCCTGAACTGCCGACGTAACCCTGGCCACTTGAACTTCTGGTGTAACCCTGGCCACTTGAAATGCCGGCGCCTCCCTGGCCCCCTGAACTTCCGGCTTAACCCTGGCCACTTGAACTGCCGGCACCTCCCTGGCCACTTGAACTGCCGGCGTAACCCTGGCCCCCTGAACTTCCGGGGTAACCCTGGCCACTTGAACTGCCGGCGCCTCCCTGGCCCCCTGAACTTCCGGCCTAACCCTGGCCACTTGAACTGCCGGCACCTCCCTGGCCCCCTGAACTGCCGGCGTAACCCTGGCCACTTGAACTGCCAGCGTAACCCTGGCCACTTGAACTGCCGGCGGTTCCCTGGCCCCCTGAACTTCCGGCGTAACCCTGGCCACTTGAACTGCCGGCGTAACCCTGGCCCCCTGAACTGCCGACGTAACCCTGGCCACTTGAACTTCTGGTGTAACCCTGGCCACTTGAAATGCCGGCGCCTCCCTGGCCCCCTGAACTTCCGGCTTAACCCTGGCCACTTGAACTGCCGGCACCTCCCTGGCCACTTGAACTGCCGGCGTAACCCTGGCCCCCTGAACTTCCGGGGTAACCCTGGCCACTTGAACTGCCGGCGCCTCCCTGGCCCCCTGAACTTCCGGCCTAACCCTGGCCACTTGAACTGCCGGCACCTCCCTGGCCCCCTGAACTGCCGGCGTAACCCTGGCCACTTGAACTGCCAGCGTAACCCTGGCCACTTGAACTGCCGGCGGTTCCCTGGCCCCCTGAACTTCCGGCGTAACCCTGGCCACTTGAACTGCCGGCGTAAGCCTGGCCCCCTGAACTTCCGGCGTAACCCTGGCCACTTGAACTTCCGGCGTAACCCTGGCCACTTGAACTGCCGGCGTAACCCTGGCCCCCTGAACTGCCATGCGTAACTCTGGCCACATGAACTTCTGGTGTAACCCTGGCCACTTGAACTGCCGGCGCCTCCCTGGCCCCCTGAACTTCCGGCGTAACCCTGCCCCCCTGAACTTCCGGCATAACCCTGACCACTTGAACTGCTGGCGCCTCCCTGGCTCCTGTATTGCCGGTACCACCCTGTTCACCTGCCCGTTACCTGCCACTCCAGGGCACCCGTCCCCCTCCCCGATTAGCGTGAGGACGTGCCTTCTAGGAAGTTATGTCACGTTTACGTTGTATTTTGGTCTTGGTTTCATTTTCAAGGACTTTTAGTTTGCTTCTCTGTTTTCCTGCTTCCCTTTCTTCCTGCTTTTCATTTGTTGTCATAGTTATTAAGTGTGTTACTAATTAGAGCACACCTGTTTTGTTTGTGGTTTGTTTGTCTGTGTATTTAAGACCTTCATTTCTCTTCACTCTTCACTCTGTCTGGTGTTGACAGTGTTTAAGTACACACTGTTACGTTTGATAGTGTTGAATACTGCTTTTGTTTGTTTTACTCAAGTAAATATCTTTATTTGAACTTAATCATCCTTGTCTTCATCCTTTAGAAAACCTGTGACAAGTATTCTGTATATCTTCAACCAAGACTAAAATAATCCACAACAAAGTACAAAGCTTCTATCAGAATCAGTGTAATTTTAGTATCAATTATATACTTTTATAGTTATTTTTATATTTTGAAATATATTTTCTGTGTTATTTAAATTTTATTTAAAGTTTCAGTTATTTATAATTTTGTAATCTTTATTAGTTTTAGTTTTATAAATGTCTATTTTTATTAAGTTTTGGTTTTTAGTTTAATTATTATTATCTTTATTATTTATATTTTTACAATTTTATTTCAGGGTTAACAATTTATAATAAGGTTCATTCGTTAACATTAGATATTTCACAGCTCTGTGGAATGCTTGAGTCTGATTGGTCAACCGTGCCATCCAGTGGCATGTTATTCTCGATAACAACCACTGAAAACCGATAACACAGGTTCATCTGGGTTACTGAAGTCAGCAGTGCTGTATGCTTGCTAGGATTGTTTTTTTCTTCAAGGAAGTTTTTCTTTTGGTGAGCTAATAAAATATTAAAACTCAGCCGAATCAATATTTTGTGTACAGTTATTTTGTGTACAGTCCCTCCAGTATCATGGCCTTGCTCTCTCTTGTTTCATATAAACACAGCTGCTGCCATTTTGTGACTATTTTTTGTACACTTTTGGATTATAGGATAACAAACTGAAATCAATATCTTTTATCCCCATAATTATTTATGTGACAAAATGGTATTAAGTGGTATCACTCAGCCCATTCTCACCCCAAGGCGTCATCTAACTGACGCCTTGGGAATCAGTTTGACCATGCTTCAATATTCGACGTTAAAGGCACCCTTTAGCGTCAGTTAGTTGACGCGATCCCAGGGCGTCATCTAACTGACGCGTTACCCTTAGCGTCAGCTAGATGACGCCCTTCTACCAGGACCTAAACCTACCCGCGTCATCTAACTGACGCGTTACCCTTAGCGTCAGTTAGATGACGCCCTGGGATCGCGTCAACTAACTGACGCTAAAGGGTACCTTTAGCGTCGAATATTGAAGCATGGTCAAAATTGTCAGTTAGATGACGCCTTGGGGTGAGAATGCGTTGTATCACTGTATATCGTAGCCCTTAAATGTCTGTCTAGTTTGAACTTGCCGCTCTAGCAACTGCTCTCTCCGTGGAAGCTTTGAGTTTAAAGAGCTAATAAAATATTTAGACTCAGATCAGTATTTTGTGTCTAGTTGTATACTTAAGTAGTCGTGTAATAAGCAGGGTAATGTACATTCCGCCGGTTTTTATTTCAGATTAAACCCCCGATAGGGTGATGAGGACCCTGACGTGAAGCAAAGGGGTCTTCCATCAGCCTGAAGAAGATTTATTCTGAGGTAACAACCGACTGGATACAAGATCCCTTACGTAATGTATTGACTAACATGAAATAAACATAGAGCATTACATTTGTTACAGTATTAATTAATCTTTATTAATGTTAGTTAATAAAAAACAGCTGTTTATTGTTTGTTCATGTTAGTTCACAGTGCATTAACTAATGTTAACAAATACAACCTTTGATTTTAATAACGTATTAGTAAATGGTGAAATTAATATGAACTAAGATTAATAAATGCTGAAGAAGTATTGTTCATTCTTAGTTCATGTTAACTGAGTTAGTTTACTTATCTTAACTAATTAACCTAATTTTAAAATCTTACCATTTCAGGTAAAGGTAAGGTAGGCAATTTATTTATAAACATCCTGATAGAAATCAATAATAGAAGTGGTATACATATTCAAACATGAACATATATCTTCAGTGGTAGTCTCAGAAAATGTTCGTCCAATCATTGCATTCTGTACTCACATCACACGTCATCAGCATGTTTCACAAGGCTGTGCAGAGTTGTAGACAGGCCGTCATCGGGCGCCACAAACAAACAGCAGCTGCTTTTTACAGTTCCTTCTAAACCAAAACAAAGAGCTTATGCTGCTTTCACGCCATGTCATAACCAAAAGTACGAGATGGCAACACGTGACGTTCTACCCGGAGCTATTCACGTCCTCAGACTCCGATTTATGCATTTCTATGTGAACACTATCAACGCCGACATGAACCTGCAGCAGTCAGTTGGTACAAACAAGAGCTCTGCAAGTTGTTATGTGCTTTGAGACTTGTGGTAATTTAACACTGTCTCTCATCTTGTGACGGCATGTTGACGCATGGACAAAAGCGTCAGTTAGATGACGCCTTGGGATGAGACTGTGTTGGTAAGTAAGTAACTTTGCAAGCACATGTCAACAAACTGTCATTAGCGTATTAATAGACTGTAGTTGACTGTTAGGTTATGGTTGGTGTTAGAAGATTAAGGGTGTGGGTTGGTAGTTAACATGTAGTTGCAAACTTAATTATAGTCAATAGAATGTCAGTTGGGGAGCATCACAATAAAGAGTTAGCAGATATTAAACAGACAGTCTACTAATGTTTTGATGAGAGTTAGACAACTTGACATGTAGTTGCTAAGTTATTTAGTAAAATGTCTGTTGGTGGACAAAACGTAATCCGCATTAAATAGCATGAAGCAAAATGGCTTACTATTAGGCTAATATGTCAGGCTAGTCACCCTTTTATTTATGTTGTTTTAACTCTATATGAACGATTTATAATTTGCATTTGTGAATGAATAATTTGGTATTAATAAAGCCCTTCATAAACCCGTGGGACATTACTACAAAGAGTGACTTTAATGTAATTTCCAATTATTTAAGCAGTTAGGCAATAATTCATGCAATTAATTACTATACTAAACATCTCTAACAGTGACAGTGATAGAGAACTGGAAGCGAGAAGAGCATAAAATCCAATTCAGAACAACTGCCATTACGTGCGACAGTGTGTTATGCAAGACCTTCATTTCAAGGCCAAAGACTCAAGCTAATCAGAATCTAGCAATTTGCCACATAATAAGCAAATGTTGTCATTTTTTGTAAAGCTTTTTTTGAAAACTGACCATGGTTATAGATTTAAATGAACTGATGCACAACCTCGAAACACGAAAGACCCTGTGAGATTGCATGTTTGGCCCTTGAGCTGTTTTATGTCTGGAACTGATTTTCAAAAATATTTCTTTATCCATGAAAAAACTATAAAGCATGAATGGCACAGGCAGTTCTATTACAGAAAAATAGATTGTGATTTGTATGGATGTAAATAAATTGAAAGCCCAAATTTGCCCGAGGAGCATCATGGTCAGTTTTATCTGTTTTTTGATTGCCTTCTCTTAAAGATTAAAGATAGATTATGAAGAGTCAATAACGGCAAATCAATAATAGTGTACCTAAAATAAGTAAAATTGGCAAAGAGACCTTGAATTGCCTTATTGAAAAAGAAAAAAACTACTAAAGTTTGTCTTGAAAAAAAAAAAGAAGCTGAACTGCAGAAGACCTCCGCTTGGATTCTGCCTGAAGAGACAGATGATGTGAAAGGGTCGATCAATAAGTCTGGACAATAGAGCATTCCTAGCTGGAAATTGAAAAGCAGGTCATTGTACACAGGAAACTATGGACTGCACCTTTAGAAAAATGGGAACACATTCAGTTGAGAGACAGGGGGAAAAAATTGATTGTGACATGCAATTTGAGCCTTATATCGTCAGTTGAATAACACCATATAAATGCATCAGTGTTGAGGAGTAAGGGGTCGTTTATACAGAATGTGAACGCTAGATGGACGGGCACTGGTAAAAGAGGTCTACATACTAGAGAAAAACCATTAAAAAAAAGACCCGGATGCAAAAATGGGTCATGGGTGAACGGATTAACTTCAGTGATTTGTAGTGTTTTCGGCATGTCACAGAGATGCTGTGTGTTTGGATGTGAAATCAGTGGTTAAGATTTATTTATAACACTGTTCCTGAGCAGTGAATGTGTACAACACATTTTTACAAAGCACAGCCTCCTAAACCTGGAAGAGAACAATGCAGGCTATACACAAAGGCTAATCCTGAAAAATCGGATATGGTAAAACCATTGACATTATTAACAGTTTGTGTTTACAACTGCTTTAGAAGCCGTGGAAGCTGAAGCTCGGCATTAGAGTATTGGCTGTTATATTTCCGACGTAGTGTTTGGCCAATCACTATGCACTGGGTCAGCTGGCCAATCAGAGAACTAATCTTTAACCTTTCAGAAGGGGATGCTTTTCAGTGCTCAGTCTCCCACAAAGGGAGTTATTCTGTCTAACAGAGAACACTGATCCAGACCTGCCTAAACACCTCTGGCAAAGTCCAGATATTATTTCCTCAAACGTCTGTGTCACAATATGACACATAATATAATGCCTGCGTAAAGACATGAGATGTTAACCCAAAAGTTTGCTTGTGCACAGTGATTTGACAAGGTACAGCTTAATTCCTGAACTTGGGAAAGTACAACGCAGGCTACTGTATACAAAGACTGTTTTCCACTGTGACAGGTTCTGCTCAAGTCGTGCTTCCAAAGTTGGTTCCGATCGATTGGTTGATCATCCGCATTATCCAAATCTGACTCTGGCTTGAACTGATATGGAAAAACCTACAACATTATTATTAACTGTGTGTTTACAAATGCTATAATTGAAAAAGTCTTGGAAGCTGAAGCGTACCAATATCAGACACACGCTTGAGGTGTTTGGCCAATCACAATTACCGTACTGGGTCAGCTGGCCAATCAGTGCACTCTGAGCTTTTCAGAAGGAGGGGCTTTGTAGAAATCAGCGTGAGAGGAACTGAGGAGGTGCAATAATGTACAGTATGTGAAAAATAATGTGAAACATTTGGACATGATCGGATCGTTGTTGTTTGTTCATTGCTGCAATCAACATGGTCAGTTTTGATTTCATGGTGACTTTAAACCTGCTTTTTGTTAAAAGCTTGTAGTGTAAACAACACATTTTTAAATGGGCAGCATATAAATAGTTTAACTACTTGAGGCGTGGCTTGTAGATGTGTGAATCTATGCTTTTAAAGAAGCTTCCCACTTTTCAAATGCTTACAATCATTGGTCAAATAAACAAACAGTCCTGTCCTACTTGACCCACAAATTGAACCAAAGTTGCTATGTTGGGATGGTTGCGACCCTCAAACAACAGTACTTGTGGAGAACTATCTGTTAACATTCCCATTCATCTCAATGGCAGTTTCTTGGCTGGTGAATGCAGACCTGGACGTGACCAGCATGCTGCCATCTTTATGTCTGATCACTTTATATTATATACTGTATTATATTATACATATTATACTCTTTACAGCAGACAGGGAAATACACAAGTCTGTTTCATGCTGTTAAGAGCACTCAAAATATAATTTGTGTTTCAGTATAATTTATTCCAAGGCATTTGTTGGCTGATTAGAAGACAGAATATATAAGCATTGCTAAGAGATGATCTGACCATTTCCTCTAGTAATAAACACCCATACTGTTGTCAATTCAGCCCTTTGGACTCGTCTGAGGTCTTGATGATTCAGTTTAACAGAATAATGCAGTTAGTGTTATGACGTATGTAACCTGGGGCTTCACACATCCAATCTGCGCACATCTCTGAGATGGAGAATGGCTGACCTGACACAAGCCTTTTATTGTTCCTAAAGCGCGTCAATCTCCCTTAAATTGAGCTAAAATCAAAGAGAAACAGTCAAGGCACAAAAAAGGTCTTCAGAGTGACTGAGGAAATTACAGCAAATTATGCCATTTCAGTGGGGATATAGTCTTGATGATGAATCTGCTACAAGCAGGGCTAAAAACAGAAAGCACAGCTGATTAATACCGTCAATCTGATGTGAAATGGATTTAGTTTAGATATTAAAGCACCTTCAGTGGATTCAGATCAATCTGTATGACACAAATTACTCATTTCTAAACCTCTGTATCAAATCATGACATTTCGAAATTATATTGAAATTGTACTAATTTGGGGTTTTCCTACTTCTGATTTTTTTAATTCATATTCATTTAAGTCACAGTTTTTTTTTCTGATTAAATTAAAATATACTTAAATTAAATTAAAATATTCAAGTTGAAACCAGATATTTACATACACTTCAGAAAAAAACACAAAAACTTTTAATTCTTTACTGTCACACATTAAATCAGAGTAAACTTTTTCTTTTTTAGATCAATAAATATTAACATATTTTGTGCATTTGGTAAATGTCAGAATCGAGCGAGGGATAATTATGTATTTTTTTCATCACTTTCATCAAAGTCAGAAGTATACATACAATAAGTTTGTGTCTTTAAACAAAAAGAAAACTCCAGATTCCATTCTGAGCTTAAGATGCTTCTGATAATGTTAAGATGTTAACTGATTCCATTTGAGTTGGTGGCACACCTGTGGATACATATAAAGGCACACCTCAAACACAGAGCCTCTTTCTTTGACATCAAGAGAAATCAACCAAGACATCAGGAAAAGAATTGTGGACCTCCACAAGTGTGGCTCATCCTTAGGTGCAATTTCCAGATGCCTGAAGGTCCCACGTTCATCTGTTCAGACAATAATACGCAAGTATAAAAAACATGGGAATGTACAACCATCATACCGCTCAGTAAGGAGACGGATTCTGAGTCCCAGAGAGGAATGTTTTTTGGTGCAAAATGTGTGAATCAATCCCAGGACAACAGCAAAAGACCTTGTGAAGATGCTAGCTGAAACTGGTAATACAGTGTCATTATCCACAGTAAAACAAGACCTGTACCACCATGAGCTAAAATGTTACTCTGGGAGAAGAAAGCCATTACTTCAAAACCACAATAAAAAGCCAGACAACAGTTTGCAACTGCACATGGGGACAAAAATTTTAATTTCTGGAGACATGTCCTGTGGTCTGATGAAACATAAATTGAACTGTTCGGCCATAATAATAAACGGTATATTTGGAGGAAAAAGGGCAAAGCTTTGAAGCCTCAGAACAACATCCCAACTGTGAAGTATGGGGGTGGTAGTATAATGTTGTGGGGCTGCTTTGCTGCAGAAGGGACTGGTGCACTTCACAAAATAGATGGCATTATGAGAAAAGAAAACTTTGTGGATATATTGAAGAAACATCTGAAGACATCAGCAAGGAAGTTAAAGTTTGGGCGCAAATGGGTCTTCCAAATGGACAATGACCCCAAGTGTCACGGAACTGCTCTGAGACAGGCAAGTTAAGATCCAAACGCAGCTTTATTTGTGGGCAATCCAAAGGCGTAATCCAAAGTACAGGCAATGGGTCAAAACACTGGTAGGCAGTCCAAACAAAGAAACAAACAAAGAATCAAACAAACAAAACAGGAAGGGACCAGAGGCAAAAGAGTAATCCAGGAAACAGGGCAAGAAATCCAAAAACCAAAATACATGAAACCAGGTAAACGCTCAGAGATGCAGTGGGACACAAACAAAACTTCGCAATGAGTGAGTGAATGAACATGGAATAAATAGACATGGACTAACAGGGTGATGAGAAACAGGTGAATGCAATCAGAGACAAACAAGGTGATGAGAAACAGGTGATAATGAGTCCAGGCAGTGCGTGATGGGAATTGTAGTTTGAGGAAGTGATCATAGTCTATTCTGGAGTGCCCTCTGGTGGCTCTCAAGGGCACACCAGCTGGTAACCGTTACATAGCCCCCCTCCAATGAGCGGCTTCCAGACGCTCCAAAACTGTCCAGGTGGGTGGTGGCATGGAGGCGGATCCGGGGGCGGGATGGAGGGCCAGGCCCGTGGAGCGGAAGAGGACCTGGAGACTGCGGTGGAGCAGGCTGTGCAGGCGGCCAGGGCGGAGCAGGCAGTGCAGGCGGCCAGGGCGGAGCAGGCAGTGCAGGCGGCCAGGGCGGAGCAGGCAGTGCAGGCGGCCAGGGCGGAGCAGGCAGTGCAGGCGGCCAGGGCGGAGCAGGCGGCCAGGGCGAGCAGGCAGTGCAGGCGGCCAGGGCGGAGCAGGCAGTGCAGGCGGCCAGGGCGGAGCAGGCAGTGCAGGCGGCCAGGGCGGAGCAGGCAGTGCAGGCGGCCAGGGCGGAGCAGGCGGCCAGGGCGGAGCAGGCGGCCAGGGCGGAGCAGGCGGCCAGGGCGGAGCAGGCGGCCAGGGCGGAGCAGGCAGTGCAGGCGGCCAGGGCGGAGCAGGCGGCCAGGCGGAGCAGGCAGTGCAGGCGGCCAGGGCGGAGCAGGCTGTGCAGGCGGCCAGGGCGGAGCAGGCTGTGCAGGGGGCCAGGGCGGAGCAGGCTGTGCAGGCGGCCAGGGCGGAGCAGGCTGTGCAGGCGGCCAGGGCGGAGCAGGCTGTGCAGGCGGCCAGGGCGGAGCAGGCTGTGCAGGCGGCCAGGGCGGAGCAGGCTGTGCAGGCGGCCAGGGCGGAGCAGGCTGTGCAGGCGGCCAGGGCGGAGCAGGCTGTGCAGGCGGCCAGGGCGGAGCAGGCTGTGCAGGCGGCCAGGGCGGAGCAGGCTGTGCAGGCGACCTGGGCGGGACTAACGGTTTAGGAACGTGAATGGGCTCAGGGATGCGGTGGCCATCTTGTCCGAAGACACAGGCGTGGAGTCGGCCATCTTGTCCGAAGACACAGGCGTGGAGTCGGCCATCTTGTCCGAAGACACAGGCGTGGAGTCGGCCATCTTGTCCGAAGACACAGGCGTGGAGTCGGCCATCTTGTCCGAAGACACAGGCGTGGAGTCGGCCATCTTGTCCGAAGACACAGGCGTGGAGTCGGCCATCTTGTCCGAAGACACAGGCGTGGAGTCGGCCATCTTGTCCGAAGGCTCAGACTCAGGATCAGATTCAGGCTCGGCAGGACGAGACTCTGGACGGGCGGACGTGACGTGAGGATCAGATTCAGGCTCGGCAGGACGAGACTCTGGACGGGCGGACGTGACGTGAGGCTCAGTCTCTGGATCGGCAGAAGTGACGTGAAGTGCAGGCTCGGCATGAAGCTCAGGCATGTCGTGGTGAAGCTCAGGCATGTCGTGGTGAAGCTCAGGCATGTCGTGGTGAAGCTCAGGCATGTCGTGGTGAAGCTCAGGCATGTCGTGGTGAAGCTCAGGCATGTCATGGTGAAGCTCTGGCTGGACGTGGCTGACGTGAAGGACAGAGCTTAACCGAATGGCAATGTCAATATATTGAGCTAGAGTGTAATGAGGGGTATTGTCAGGCATGAGGTAGTTGAGAAGCTCATTCAGTCCATTGCGAAAAATGTCTTTTAAGACAGCATCTTTAAAGTTCACCCCATGGCTAAGCTCACCAAACTCAGCAACAAAATCCTCAATTGGTCGGTTACCTTGGCTGAGGTGGAAGAGACAAACTGCTGGATCCATGTTGTGGCGAAGTTTTCTGTCACGGAACTGCTCTGAGACAGGCAAGTTAAGATCCAAACGCAGCTTTATTTGTGGGCAATCCAAAGGCGTAATCCAAAGTACAGGCAATGGGTCAAAACACTGGTAGGCAGTCCAAACAAAGAAACAAACAAAGAATCAAACAAACAAACAAACAAAACAGGAAGGGACCAGAGGCAAAAGAGTAATCCAGGAAACAGGGCAAGAAATCCAAAAACCAAAATACATGAAACCAGGTAAACGCTCAGAGATGCAGTGGGACACAAACAAAACTTCGCAATGAGTGAGTGAATGAACATGGAATAAATAGACATGGACTAACAGGGTGATGAGAAACAGGTGAATGCAATCAGAGACAAACAAGGTGATGAGAAACAGGTGATAATGAGTCCAGGCAGTGCGTGATGGGAATTGTAGTTTGAGGAAGTGATCATAGTCTATTCTGGAGTGCCCTCTGGTGGCTCTCAAGGGCACTCCAGCTGGTAACCGTTACACCAAGCATGTATACCTCCAAATTAGTTACAAAGTGGCTTAAGGACAACAAAGTCAAGGTATTGGAGTGGCCATCACAAAGCCCACTCAATCTCAATCCCATAGAAAATTTGTGGGCGGCACTGAAAAGGCGAGTGTGAGCAAGAAGGCCTACAAACCTGACCCAGTTACACCAGTTCTGTCAAGAGGAGTGGGCCAAAATTCCAGCAAACTATTGTAGAAAGCTTGTGGAAGGATACCCAAAATATTTGGCCCAAGTGAAACAGTTTCGGAGCAATTCTACCAAATACTAAGGAAGTGTATGTATACTTCTGACTTTGATGAAAGTGATAAAAAAAATACATAAAAATTATCCCTCGCTCGATTCTGACATTTAACAAATGCAAATAATATAAATGTTTACTCTGATTTAATGTATGACAGTAAAGAAATAAAAGTTGTGTTCTTAACAAAAAGATGTTCTTAATAAAAGCATCTGAAATGATAAACTAAGTGCAGTGTTGTCAAAAATATTGATTTTTCGATACATATAGATACTGAAATATCTGAAATGTTTCCAAAACAAATTTTCCACAGAATAGATACAAAATACCAGCTGTACTTTCTTGCTCTCTCTTGATCTCTCAAACAGAAAATTGACACACAAACCCGCCTACCCTCACTCACTCTTTTCATTTGCTCCGGGTGAATATTGATGGTGTTACAGGGCTTGAATATTGGAGGTGGATTGCGAGTATTGCTCATAACTTTACTGTTTTTTTTTTTTTAGATTTTTAGAAAAGTGTGCACACATAACGCCACCTCAGTACTAAATTGAGCTCTTTTTTGCTGTTTATTGCAATTTAAATAGTCAAATACACACAAAATAATGTAAAAATGCTGGTCTTGGCAAGTATTCACCTAAACACAAGTTAACGTAAACAGTTGAGAAAGAAAACACGTGTGACAGTATAATGTGTCCATGCGTAAGGTCTTTATCACAGAGCGTATCTTTGCATCTAAAAACACAAGATGCACTTTTGAGACATAATGCAATAGAGGAAATAACATAAATAGCCAAATAGCAGAATAGATAAGATAGCTACTATTTTTGACATGGAACAAAAGAAAATAATCTCACTGGCTATGCAATTTGAGCTTGATAAAAACAGTGCTCATAGACTTGCCATGCCAAATTGCTACTGTAAACTAAAGCTTGCCCCACCTCAGGGGTCTTCTGATTGGTCCACTGTTTTGGAACTGACAGTGATGGATGTGTATGACCAGTCCATAGTATTCGGGTCTCGCGACAGTCTAGTGCGTGTTTACATAGAAAAACAATTAAAAAAAGCATTGGAATAAAAAAATGTGTCCTGTGTGAATAATATACCTGCTGCAAAATTATTAGATAATATAAAAAATATCTATATGCCAGTTTTTCCCCATGGGATTGATGTCAAAATTGCAGCCAGTGAAAATATTGAGTGGCTAGTAACTAGCCACAGTGGCTGGTGAGCAAAAAAAGCTTATATTTACAAAGAACAAATTAATATATGCAAGATATGAGAATATGATAAATGCTCACAAAACACTGCTCTGTAAACACATTGTTTACATTTCGAATGATTAATCTTTACAGCACTAATTCTTAATACCCTTTATCAAGAACAAAAGGTCCTAAAATAGAAGGTGCTTGAATACAATTACTTATTCAGTCGGTGCAATTTAGGAAGCTTTCTCAACACAAAATTTATCAGCGGCTTGGTGCAGATAGAGCTACCGGAGAAAGAATGGGACCAGTCATTGTGGGTTTTGAAAATACATGCCCTGCAAGAATAGGTAGCATGATAAGGAAATGAGCAATCCTTTCTTTCCATGTTGTTTTGTTGGCCTGAAATGAACTGGGACTTGGAGCAGGTCTCGGCCCCCCAAATGATACAAAGCCCCTCCAAAATGTGCAGCGTCCTCAAAGGGTAGTCATGTGAAGGCACTTCAAGCAATGTTTTATAAAGGTCTGGGCGGAAAGCCAGTGTGTCTGTGTTGAACAGCCATAAGCATGTGTTTGCATTGTGTCTATGGCCATGCTGCAGGTCTGGAGAAATCATTCACAGCTGTCTCTAATGGCCCAGAAGAGGATGTTGGCAGGTTAAGAATCTGGCTTCATTTGTGGCCGACAAATTTCACCACATGGAAAATAATACAAAAAAGGCAATAAGAAGAAATTGGCCTGTGTGTGAGAGAAATGGTTGAATCAAATCATTTCTAAATCAGATTTTAATATGGTTAAAAGAAATGACATGTTAATCATTGTATAATTGAGAGATTTAGCCTCATTAATGGAATGAAAAGGAAATTTGTAATTATTGTCAGCATAATAACTGAAACAATTGTCAAGATATATATTTCTGCTCGTTCTGAAACTGCATTCCCACTCTCTTATGCTTTTTTAATGCTAGGAACAGTGATACTGTTTGAATATGGTTGTGATCTAAACAACAAAAACTGGGATCATGCCTTCGGACCACAAGCGCTTGTAGAAATAAGTCTGATATGAGTAGTGAGATTGATGGTGTTGTTTCCAAACCCTCCCAAACTATTTGAAATGTCATCATCTCATCACCTCCAACATGTCAAGCCCAAATAACGACCCTTGCTATGTTCATCCAATACAACAACACACATAAACTCTCTTTACTTCAACTTTGTCAATGTCAAAAGTAGTGTTCTCATAAATATTGATTCTTCGAAATATATTGATTCTGAATTCGCAGCTTCATTTTCCACAGTGTGGTTATTATAAGCACTATCATGCTCTCTCTCTTCACCCCAACATCTATTTAACCCTTATGCTGCATTAGGGACATTTTTGGTCTTTTGCAGTTTAATTTCTTTGACCATGTTGGCTGTTTTAATGCAAATGATATGTAATTTGGCAAAATTGTGACTTTTGGGATAAATGTAAAAAAAAATGATCCCATTTTGCAAAATATGTATAACACACTTTGTGTAGAACAAATAGTCACACTCAGCACCATAATGGACAAAAATGTCCCATTGAAACCCATTAAAACCTTGTTTAAAGCCGGGGCCGTCATTAATACACAAATCATGATTTATGTTGAAACATCCTTTCATTTTGAAGCAAAAGCATTATATTTGCATTATATAGTGTATTCCACCAGATGACGTCACTACATATGTATTCCCTATGGGTGGAAATGCACGTTATTTTCCTGGTTTCCACTAGGGGCACTATGGAGTGTTTTATGAAGTATTTTAATGGCTCAATGATCTAAAATGATGTTTCTGAGTATGTGTGGATGTCTGAGAGCAATGTGTGTCTGTGTTGACAAAAGTGTGTGTGTGTTGACAAAAGTGTGTGTGTGTAGGGCCCAAATATAATACATGGTGTTTAGGCGAGTGACAAATCACAATATCCTAAAGGTCATATTTTACCCTTTCTGTCTACTCTCTCACTCTTTGTGTGTGTGTGTGTGTGTGGTGTGTGTGTGTGTGTGTGTGTGTGGTGTGTGTGTGTGTGTGTGTGTGTGTGTGTGTGTGTGTGTGTGTGTGTGTGTGTGTGTGTGTGTGTGTGTGTGTGTGTGTGTGTGTGTGTGTGCATTTAGCAAGAGAACGCGCTTCTCACTGCATTGTTTTCTTTCGGTATTTTACGCACAAACATGAATCTTTTGAATTTTATGCATCTTTGACACAGCTTCGTTTTTTTTTTTTAGCAGTCTATGTTTCAAAGTTAATTGATAATTGTAGAGGCACAAACACAGCCATGCAGTCATTCCTTAGACAATAATAACACCTTTCATCTTGCGGCAACACAAAGATGTAGCTGCGAGGGATCTAAAACAAAGTCTGCCTTTCATACAAGTGTGGTTGATGCAGAAGTTATAAAGCTGTGCACATCTTGGGTGCGGCAATTTTAAACTGGACAAGATGAAGAAAAGCTAGTGGGTCTGCAGACACCCATGACAAGAGCAGCAGGGGTGCAGTTTCTGCCCTAACAAAAAAAGAAAAATCTCTACCACCTGCTCAAAATGTGGCATTTACATCAGTAAGGAGCATGCATTGCAATTCTGCAGCTCCTCCAAATGAGCTGAAGAATGACCCCATTTTGTTTTGAAGTTTTGATATGTTTTATATGTTTATACATTTAAATTGTTTATAGAAAAAATTAAAATTCATGTTCATGGTGATCTTGTAGTTTTGCTTTAGCAAATTATATGTGTAGTGAGACAGACACAGGTTATAATCACCTAGTAGAAATCAGGAAAATGTATGCAGTACTACAGATGTTTGCAGTATGTCAATTATATAAAAAATGGTACCAACTGGTGGAAAACAGTAAAAAAGTAAATATTTTACCCCAAGGCTTGGTAATGACAGGGTATTTGAATAGAAATTATGATTTTATGATATTATGACAGTGGGTTCAAAAATGGGTATTTTAATGGGTTCAAATAGGACCAAATTTGTCCTTGCGCCATGTGCGATTTTTAAAAAAAATCTGCCATAGCAAAAAAAATAAAAATGCACAAAAAATAATGTTGCTGCTAATCTTTGGCATATTCAAGACTGTGATACTCCAAAGCCAAGGGTTTCACTTTGCGTTTATTATATGGAAAATAATAAAATTTTTGTGTTTTTTCCTCTTATACAAATTGATGGTATCGCCACCAAAACTGGTATTTAAAGGGTTAAAATCCTGAAATAAAAAAAATATTTGGTAGTTATGATGAGGACTGATGCTGGTTAAAAGATTTAACTTGGTAAAAGTGGAAAATAATAATAATATATAATAATTTAGGCAGTGTTTAATATGTGGCCATTTTTGTCCCTTAATGCGCTAAGAGGGATTTTTAAAAAAAAATCTGACATAACACAAAATCTTTAAATGCACCAGAAATAATGTTGCCACTAATCTTTGACATATTCAAGACTGTGATAATCCAAAGCTAAAGTTTTCTCTTTGCATTTAGTGTATGGAAAATAATTACATTTTTGTGTTTTTTTCCTCTTATACAAATTGATGGTATCGCCACCAAAACTGGTATTTAAAGGGTTAAAATCCTGAAATAAAAAAAATATTTGGTAGTTATGATGAGGACTGATGCTGGTTAAAAGATTTAACTTGGTAAAAGTGGAAAATAATAATAATATATAATAATTTAGGCAGTGTTTAATATGTGGCCATTTTTGTCCCTTAATGCGCTAAGAGGGATTTTTAAAAAAAAATCTGACATAACACAAAATCTTTAAATGCACCAGAAATAATGTTGCCACTAATCTTTGACATATTCAAGACTGTGATAATCCAAAGCTAAAGTTTTCTCTTTGCATTTAGTGTATGGAAAATAATTACATTTTTGTGTTTTTTCCTCTTATACAAATTGATGGTATCGCCACCAAAACTGGTATTTAAAGGGTTAAAATCCTGAAATTAAAATAATTATTTGGTAGTTATGATGAGGACTGATGCTGGTTAAAAGATTTAACTTGGAAAATGTGGAAAAGAATAATAATATATAATATTTTAGGCATGTGTTTAATATGTGGCCATTTTTGTCCCTTAACACGCTAAGAGGGATTTTTTTTTTAAATCTGACATAACACAAAATCTTTAAATGCACCAGAAATAATGTTGCCGCTAATCTTTGACATATTCAAGACTGTGATAATCCAAAGCTAAAGTTTTCTCTTTGCATTTAGTGCATGAAAAATAATTACATTTTTGTGTTTTTTCCTCTTATACAAATTGATGGTATGTCCACCAAAACTGGTATTTAAAGGGTTAAAATCCTGAAATTAAATAATTATTTGGTAGTTATGATGAGGACTGATGCTGGTTAAAAGATTTAACTTGGAAAAAGTGGAAAATAATAATAATATATAATATTTTAGGCATGTGTTTAATATGTGACCATTTTTGTCCCTTAACGCGCTAAGAGGGATTTTTTTTTTAAATCTGACATAACACAAAATCTTTAAATGCACCAGAAATAATGTTGCCGCTAATCTTTGACATATTCAAGACTGTGATAATCCAAAGCTAAAGTTTTCTCTTTGCATTTAGTGTATGGAAAATAATTACATTTTTGTGTTTTTTCCTCTTATACAAATTGATGGTATCGCCACCAAAACTGGTATTTAAAGGGTTAAAATCCTGAAATTAAATGATGATTTGGTAGTTATGATGAGGACTGATGCTGGTTAAAAGATTTAACTTGGAAAAAGTGGAAAATAATAATAATATATAATATTTTAGGCATGTGTTTAATATGTGGCCATTTTTGTCCCTTAACGCGCTAAGAGGGATTTTTTTTTAAATCTGACATAACACAAAATCTTTAAATGCACCAGAAATAATGTTGCCGCTAATCTTTGACATATTCAAGACTGTGATAATCCAAAGCTAAAGTTTTCTCTTTGCATTTAGTGTATGGAAAATAAATACTTTTTTGTGTTTTTTCCTCCTATACAAATTGATGGTATCGCCACCAAAACTGGTATTTAAAGGGTTAAAATCCTGAAATTAAATAATTATTTGGTAGTTATGATGAGGACTGATGCTGGTTAAAAGATTTAACTTGGAAAAAGTGGAAAATAATAATAATATATAATATTTTAGGCAATGTTTAATATGTGGCCATTTTTGTCCATTAATGCACTCAACGGTGTCAAAAATCTAATGCAGCACAAGGGTTAAAACACACTTTGTGTAACTGTGTGTATTTTGATTAAATGAGTATGTGGTCCATTTCGCTGCATGTTTCAGAGTGAAGCATGTCAGTGTTCACTCGAGCAACTTATGATCTGGTAATTTCGGCATCTAAGAGAGTCTCAGTTCAGAGTGAGTGCTGCAAACTCCATCTCTACATGTGCTGAGTTTAACATGCATTTGGGAATACAATATGCTCCAGTATGATGTTGACATTTGCATAATTTCCAAAACATTTCTGAACAGATGATTACAGTATTTTACACTTTTACAGCATTTAAATAAATCTGTAATGAGAAAAAAATTGCAAATCTATTGTCACAGTGTCACGGTTGATGTTTATTTTGATATTCTGTACTGTTTTCTTTGGTTCCTGTTTCCCTGCTCTGTTTAGTTTTGGTTTCTGATTATGTCATATTTGTTTATGTGGTTAATTATCATTAACTGTATCTTATTTAGTTCCTGATTATCTCCTGCATATATTCTCCCTGATCTGTTTAGTCCTTTGTCAGTAATTGTCGTATGCAATGCGGTTGTGTTACTCCAGTGTTCCATATTAAGTTCTTTTCAGGTCTCTCTGCATTTTCTGCCAAAATAAAAGCTTGCTCTTGCAGAGTAATGTGAAGTAAAATGAATTTACTTATTTATTAAATTTTTATAACAACAATAATAATTTGTATAATTCTTTTGCATAATCACACTTAGGGCTATCAGTCCTAAGGAATCTCAGACAGCAGACTTTTAGTTAATAAGAAAATACTTTGTCTATGGTCAAAATTAAATAAGAAGCCTATTTAGATAATGTTAACATTTTTATGTTATGCAATTTTTCCATGTGGTATCGAAAATCTTATCAAATATCAATATTTTTCAAGTTATTGTATTGAAGGTATACATTCTAGTAGCATGACAATACTAAATTGCATCTTCTTTTACTACATTTTCCAACCTTCTCTGGTATCTCTGCTCATACAAACTACAGATCCCTTACAGAACAAAAATATATGGGAAAATACTGCAAAATATAATGTGATATATTACATAATACATTTCCATATATGGGAAACTATTGCTTATATTTTTCAATATGCTGTAATATATTCATTGATCATGAATGGCTATATATTAACACATGTTAAATATTTATAAATTAAGATAAAAATAGCATTACATGTAATATTCACAAAGTTGTATCCTTTATTGTGTACATATATTGCACATACAGGTTCCCATATAAATGTGAATGTTTTCACATTTATGTCAATTAATTAAAATTAAGTGTTTGTCACACACCTCAACGGCACTACATTTCCCTGCATTCCTAATGATTCCCACCTGCACTCAATCAGCCATCAATCAGCCATCAATCAGCCATCACCTGATCACCTGCACCTGCACGTCATCATCACTGTGTACTTAAGTTCCTCCTTGTGGTCACTTTGTGCGTAGCACACTGTCTCGCATTATTGACTCTTTTGTTTGTACTTGTTTAATAAACCTTGGATTTATCTTCATCTTCTGTGGATATCAGCGTTACAGAATACCGGACCTTCAAAATGGACTATGCAGTTAAGTTTGCTGCTGTGATCCAGAGGGGCCACAATTTCTTGGACTATACCACAGAGTTCTACCGTCTCGCTGTCACGGCTCCTTTTGATGACGAGACCCTCAAATCCCTATTCTGGCCCGGTCCCAACAAGTTGTATCCTTTATTGTGTACATATATTGCACATACAGGTTCCCATATAAATGTGAATGTTCACACATATATTTACACACACATTCATGGAATGAGCTACAACATATTTCTAATTCCCAGCATGATTTGCTTCTGGCTGTTAAAGGAGAGAAAATTAATTAAAATTAAGTGTTTGTCACACACCTCAACGGCACTACATTTCCCTGCATTCCTAATGATTCCCACCTGCACTCAATCAGCCATCACCTGATCACCTGCACCTGCACGTCATCATCACTGTGTACTTAAGTTCCTCCTTGTGGTCACTTTGTGCGTAGCACACTGTCTCGCATTATTGACTCTTTTGTTTGTACTTGTTTAATAAACCTTGGATTTATCTTCATCTTCTGTGGATATCAGCGTTACAGAATACCGGACCTTCAAAATGGACTATGCAGTTAAGTTTGCTGCTGTGATCCAGAGGGGCCACAATTTCTTGGACTATACCACAGAGTTCTACCGTCTCGCTGTCACGGCTCCTTTTGATGACGAGACCCTCAAATCCCTATTCTGGCCCGGTCCCAACAACCACCATCCTGTAGACCTCCCGGACATTACAGGACTAGGATGGAGAGAGGCCATTATTAGGTGTTTGGAGAGTGTCTACCCCGGTCCAGACTGCAGCCAGAGTCTCTTCACGCCAGGCTTGCCCAACCTGAGTTTCATCACGTCATGCCAATTGAGCCTGAGTTTCTTCACGTCGGTTCTGCCGAGCCAGAGACTGTTCACGTCAAGCCTGTCGAGCCAGAGACTGTTCACGCCAGGTCAGCCGTGCCTGTGTCTTCAGCAAAGATGGCCACCGCCTCACTGCCTGAGCCCTCGGCAAAGATTGTCGCCGCCTGAGCCCTCAGCCTGGATGGCCGCCGCCATGTCAGAGCCTGTTCCTGTCCCAAGACCTGTTCCTGTCCCTAGACCTGTTTCTGCCCCAAGAGCTGTTTATGTTCCTAGAGCTGTTCCTGCCCCAAGAACTGTTCCTGTTCCCAGACCTGAGTCTGTCCCCGAGCCTGTATCTGTCCCCAAGCCTGTATCTGTTCCTGAGCCAGAGTCTGTTCCAGAACCTGAGCCCGAGCCTTTTCCTGAACTCCCACCCAGCTTCCCTCTCCCACCTCCTCCCATCGTCCATTCCTCAACCACGCTGTCCCCACCTCCTGCTAGCCCCACAGCTCACCCACATGCCACCTTGAATGAGGTGAGCTCAACGCTGGTCTACCAGTGTTCAGCTCCAGCATGGCCGGTGGATCCACCTCCAACTTCCGGACCAGGACTCCACCTCAGCCTGTCGATCCATCAGCTCAACCTTGGCTCCTACCTCCCTCATCTCCACCGTGGCCCATCAGTCCACCAGCTCCGCCGGGCTCCCTCGTCCCCCCGGCTCCGCCTTGGTCGTTTGTCGGCCTGCCCTCGCCTTGGGACTACACTCCTCTGGCTTCGAGTTGTCCCTCTGGCTCCGATAGGCTCCTCAGTCCCTCCAGCTCCACCTTGGTCCTCTGTCGCTCTAGCTCCACCGCAGTCTTCTGGATCCCCACCTGCGCCTCGATCGCCAGAGCTGTCGGCATAGCCATGTCCCTTGGGATCCTCAGCATCGCCTTGGCTCGTCGGCTCGTCGGCTCTCCGGCTCCATCCAGGTATCCTCTTCCACCTGCTCCGCCTCCGTCAGTCGGACCCCTGGAGTCGCCAGCCCTGCCTCCACCATGGCTCCTTCCTCCGTCTGCTCCGCCCTGGTCCCTCCTGCCTTCTGTCTGCCCTTCACCTGCTATTCGTCCTCCTCCTGAGCTCCCTCCGCAGTTTGTCTATCTACGGCGCAAGGTCGATATTTGCTCAATATTAACATAGGGGGAGATATGTTAATGTTTAATATTCTATTATTTCGAATTTAAACGTTTTTCTGGTATGTCTGAGTTTTTGGGCTAACCATTGGGCTGAAGAGTAGAGCCTGTGGTTCAGTTTACGACTGGCCATACACCATTAAGACTGTATTTACTATATTTTAATGATAATTGTTGTGCACTCTTCAGCACAGTGATATTCTCTTGGCTAAATACTTTAGTACATGCAGGAGATTTATACTTTTGTTAACTAGCTTTAAAATATGAAACAATAATAATATAAATCATTTTAAAATATAGAAATATATTACGTTTTATATTTCTCTATATATGTGTGTTTATGCTGCATGAGTAAATATATCTGCAATATATTACACATGCTGTACCATATCTAATCAACATATACATCTGTATATTATGAAGTGTATTACTGAATATAAAATTACGTATATTATGATACATTAGTAAATATATTGTCACATATTTTTCAATATATGAAAAGCGGCAATTTGTTATTTAATATATTACTAATACAAAATGGTTCTGTATATTTTCAAATATACTGTTAAACCATTTAATATATTGATCATTCATTTATTGGGAAATATATTTTCTTTTCATAAGGGATAATTGGTCTGTTATTAGGTTTTTACCTCATCATAATTCTGTGCGGATTTCTTGACTATGGAGCATCTGATGTCTCAGCATCATTTCACCCTACAGATGGTTTAAACCCACCATCCCTGTTTCAGCATCATGTACAATGAGTCATTGGAAGTCTTGGCTTTGTTCGACTGTTATATCCTCCTCACACCTCCATACAATAACAATAATATAAGGCCATTTCACACAAATCCTACACGCTGTTTTCCCAACGACACACCATTTGTTTTGTTGGCTTGGATTCCTAGCACAGATGAAGACAAATATTCATAGCTTCCTCATTGCTGAGGAATGACATGTATGATATTTGCCAACAGAGAATCTGTATACGGCTTACCTTTGGGATGTTCCTGATGCTACTCTGTTTCTATTTCAGCAGAGAAACAAATCATTATGGTTTCAAGAGAACAGAGCTTAAGTACATTTCTTTTTAAACACATGCTTTGAACATACTGTATATATGCCCACAGGAAAAAATTATGCAGAAAAAAAAAACATTACACACTCTCAGCCAAAGCTCTTTTTCCACATTAACTTACTGATATTACAATTACAGGCACAGCAGATGTTTCTGGAGCATTAAAATACTCATATGTGTGCACACTTTGATGTAATGAGAACAAATGGAAGTGTGTAAGTAGCTCATGCAATATGGCTGCAAAACACACGCTCAGACAGAGTTCATAAATACAAATCATAACTATTATGCTATTTCGAATATTACCTTTCATGCAGTGCGTAATATGGTTCTTTGTGATTGTAAAAGGTCTGCAAAGTTTTAAAGATCAAAAATGCACAACAAAGGAGTTATTGTCTCCTAAAAGAAAGAATCGATTCTGAAATGCTGAAACGAGCCGTCCGCAATTCCAGTCTCACTTCCTGTTAAATACCTATGTACCATTGTAACAAATTTGCATAATGCCAGCCTATTGTCTTCACTGCCCGCGATCAATGTCAATGCCTCAAACACTGTGGTAGTAGCCGAGGAAGTTGTAATGCTGTGGGAGCCTCGGGAAGAAATTCAGATATGGTAGAGCTTAGTTTCCGAAATGGGTTGTCACAACAGACTGGGCCATCTGACTAATCAGAGCAGAGTAGGCCAATCACAACAGACTGGGTCATCTGACTAATCAGAGCAGAGATGACCAATCACAACAGACTGAGCCATCTGATGGATCAGAGCATAGACCAATCACAATAGACTGGGCCATCTGACCGATCAGAGCAGAGTAGACCAATCACAATAGACTGGGCCATCTAACCAATCAGAGCAGAGTAGACCAATCACAACAGACTGGGCCATCTAACCAATCAGAGCAGAGTAGACCAATCACAACAGACTGGGCCATCTAACCAATCAGAGCAGAGTAGACCAATCACAACAGACTGGGTCATCTGACCGATCAGAGCATAGACCAATCACAAGAGACTGGGCCATATGACCAATCAGAGCATAGACCAATCACAAGAGACTGGGCCATATGACCAATCAGAGCATAGACCAATCACAAGAGACTGGGCCATATGACCTATCAGAGCATAGACCAATCACAAGAGACTGGGCCATCTAACCAATCAGAGCAGAGTAGACCAATCACAACAGACTGGGCCATCTAACCAATCAGTGCAGAGTAGACCAATCACAACAGACTGGGCCATTTAACCAATCAGAGCAGAGTAGACCAATCACAACAGACTGGGCCATCTGGCCAATCAGAGCAGAGTAGACCAATCACAATAGACTGGGCCATCTAACCAATCAGAGCAGAGTAGACCAATCACAACAGACTGGGCCATCCAACCAATCAGAGCAGAGTAGACCAATCACAACAGACTGGGCCATCTGACCAATCAGAGCAGAATAGACCAATCACAACAGACTGGGCCATCTGACCGATCAGAGCAGAGTAGACCAATCACAACAGACTGGGCCATCTGACCAATCAGAGCAGAGTAGACCAATCACAACAGACTGGGCCATCTGACCAATCAGAGCAGAGTAGACCAATCACAACAGACTGGGCCATCTGACCAATCAGAGCAGAGTAGACCAATCACAACAGACTGGGCCATCTGACCGATCAGAGCAGAGTAGACCAATCACAACAGACTGGGCCATCTGACCGATCAGAGCAGAGTAGACCAATCACAACAGACTGGGCCATCTGACCAATCAGAGCAGAGTAGACCAATCACAACAGACTGGGCCATCTGACCAATCAGAGCAGAGTAGACCAATCACAACAGACTGGGCCATCTGACCAATCAGAGCAGAGTAGACCAATCACATCAGACTGGGCCATCTGACCGATCAGTGCAGAGTAGACCAATCACAACAGACTGGGCCATCTGACCGATCAGAGCAGAGTAGACCAATCACAACAGACTGGGCCATCTGACCGATCAGAGCAGACAAGACTCTCGGAAAGGAGGGGTTTGGAGATACTTAATCTTCAAATTAACCGTTTTCATACTCGTTAAGAAATTAGGTGATGTGCAATGTATATTATGAGCAAATTTAAGTGTTTTTTTTCCTTGCGAGACCTCCAAAACAAAAGTAGGAACCTTTAAATAGCACAATACGGGCACTTTAATGTGATGCATATGTGTCAGTCATACATAAATGAGTTTTTATTTTATTTTATTTGCATTTATTTGATTTTATAGAAATAATAATATTTTTTCAAATTGCATTTATTCAAATTGCTTAGAATCACAATACATCTTTTCACAGTAAAAACAATTAAATGAGTTCAGATTAATAAGTATGATCATGTTTAAAATGTGGATAGCTGTGTATTCACTTAGTTAAAATGTATGAAATTGAATCAAATTGGATTTATTTATGTTTTTTTCGTTCAGCCCGACAAAACGTTTTTTAAACAGAAACTGATGCGTTGAACGCACTGATGACGCAAGAGTTGCAACTACGGCAGCTGAGAAGGCCATTCTTTGTGTTCTTTGTGAAGAATTTTCGGAGCCTGATGAAGTCGGTATAAATATGCGTTTAATACTACAAAATATGCCCGATGTTACAGTTACTGCACTTGCCGCCCAGAACACAAGAGAACATCCCAATCGAGTGAAGGGATTTGTGGAAACTGAAATGGAAGCACATATTACCTAATAAAGACTAAAACATCTATTTAGCCTCACATACGGACTTTATTTGTAGTTCATACTGTTTTAATACCCTGTATTTTCTTTCTCATTAGGAAAAGCACTTAATTACCATTGTTTATTTCTATACCAAATGTCATACACTTGCAATGAAGCTAAAAATATAAACAACTATGCTGATATCCTATATTTTTACAATAAAACTTACGACAAACATGTCTTCTAGCATCCCCAGTTGTTGCGTATACCGAGCTGCATTGAACACATTTATAAAATACTTTCCTTGATGCCATTGTGCGTGTTCACTTTACTACCGTGTGCTTTATATACATGTTGCTGCTGATTGGACTGCAGTTCTGACACACCCACCAAACAAGAGAAAACGCATCTCAAACCCCGTTGCACACCGGTGCACTCCGTTTCCAGGAAACATGACGTTCAACCCCGTAACCGTAGCAAAACGTTGTGCACCGTTTTGAACTTGAACGTGCCCCTGGTCTTATACACATTCAGTTTCTTAGCATGGTTTCAGAAATCTTCCTTGTTTCATTTATGTATGACTGACAAATATGCATCAAATTAAATGTATTAGTTACTTTTAAAACTGTGTAATTCATTTGGATGGAAATCTTAAATTTAGTATTTTAAAGTATTTTAGAGTGTATTCTAATCCCCAAAATAGAAGTCTGCCTCAAAAATTACCTAAAAAAACAAAAACAAAGTGATGACTAAGCAACACAGTCTCATCCCAAGGTGTCAACTAACTGACGCTTCTGACCATGCGTCAACATGCCGACGCACATGGTACCCCTTAAGCGTCAATATGAGACGCTCATCCTCGGGCGTCCTCGGGCGTCATAAAATGACGCGCACCCTTTAGCGTCAGTTAGATGACGCTTCCGTTATGGGTAGGTTTAGGTCTGGGGTAGGGTTAGGATTAGACCACTAGAAGGCGCGTCTCATATTGACGCTTAAGGGGTACCATGTGCGTCGGCATGTTGACGCATGGCCAAACATGGTCAAAAGCGTCAGTTAGATGACGCCTTGGGTGTGAGACTGGGCTGGACTAAGTGATACTCCACTTCTCCTCAGCACATTACATGATGTGAAGTATCATTCACCTGTTTTACAGAACAAACTAGGTGGCAAAGTTCCATCTGCAAGAGAAATACATGAAGAAAATGAATCAGCAGTATGCCAAAAGCTTTGCTGTGCTTTAAAGGCACCACTAACAATACAGCAGTATAATCAAGGCTGAAGGCAATGCCTGTGGTCACCATCTTTTGCAACATGTGCTTAAACATCTGAGCACTGACATTATGCAAATATTACAGTTACCCAGTAACCTGTGAGCATGTCTGTCTGTAGGTCAGGCAAGGACAAGCCCGAGGAGGAAAATGATTGAAGACGACTTCTAGAATTTAAATGGCCTTCAAATTGGATTTGTTCCCCCATGCCTGCTGTGGAGTGACTCAAGAAACTTACAGACTTCTGAATTGTTCATTATGTAACCAGCCCACATAAGGAACAAGTGAATTTTTACACAAAATTCGGTGTCCCCTTTATACATTTTACCAGTAAAAAGTACCAAATCAGCATATTAGAAAGATTTCTAAAGGAATGTTTGTACTAGCAGCCAGCAATACACGTTTCCACTCGATTCTGAAGCATTTAATGACAGCTGGAATCAGGGCTAAACCTTAATACTGAAACCGAAACACAAGATGACAGTTTCATTATGTCAGCATGTCATGATTTAATGCTCAAAACATAAAGTGCAATAGCTAGCTATTAAATTATTAAGCAATATTTATTGCGTGTACATAAATATTCTTATTTATGACTTGTATCTGAAAGTATACTTGGATGACTTTAAGGAAGTTTTCTCTGTCCTTAGGGTGCAGATGTACTAGGATTTGAGCTTGCAAAATTATTTTTCACTCACATATGGACATCATGATGTGATAAGGTCCATATGGAGGTAGATTATAATAAAAGTTCAGTTTAATAATTAAAGTAAATAGGATAATCCAAAAGTAGCAAAGGCAGCATTGTGTGTAACACGCACACACGAACAATACCAATCAAAGGGAACGAAAACTATACTAAACACACATATTGTGACAGTAACTTTATGTTTTTAATAAATGATTAATTCAGAAAGTTAAAATACTGTCCTGCGACACAGCAATCCATGCAGTTTTGAGGTTTATTTTTTGTTTTTTTTGAGCCAAGAGGTCAATTTGTAACTTTTACAGTACACTATAGACCTTTTTCACATTTCCATTTGGAGGACCAAACCTACACAAACTAAAAATGAATAAATAAATAAATAAATAAATACACGAAGAAATGTAAAAAACCAAAATATTTATGTATAATTATATATTTTCCCACATTTTTTTTTTTTTCATTTATTTATTTTCAGTTTTAGTTATGTATATATGCATTTACGTCTACATTTATTTATTTCTAAATTTATTTATTTATAAATTTATTTATTTATTCATTTATTTATTTATACATTTATTGCTCTGTATGCTAATGCGGGGGGGGGGGGGGGTGTTTTACCTCAGACATAGCAATCGAGCTCAGAGTGGCAGTGCTGAAGCTTCGAGGTGAAGCTAACTGCATTTTTAATGTATCTTCCAAAAACAATGTTGACAGCAACAAACTTTTCCATAAAGAGGTGACATTTACGCTATAAATTGATTTCCTGGGGCATTTTTAAAAATTGTATTAAATCGTAGGCTATATGCGTCATAATGTAGCCTATAAGTTCTTAAGTTTAAATGGTCAATTTAGTTAATAAGGCATTACTATAAGGCTGTTACCAGGCAAATAAAATCAGTTTCAACAAAATCCATCTTCGCACTGCAGATGTGGGACGTGCAGATGCTGACTCTGAATGGCACAATTGTGTATTTGCTGTTGCAGATGCACAATGCAGTTAGCTTCTGTAAACGCATCTACAATGCATGGCATAAAATGTGGTTAATAGTGGATAATTCGACGCGCTTCCGTGTAAAAGTGTCTGTTATATCAGCGGGTTCTGTTCATGTGTGCCCAGACATTTTAGAAATCCCGACCAGCTGATGTTTTACGGCCATGTCCGGAATAAAGAGTAGCCTAGACCTATGTATGGTAAGCCTAAACCTATATAGCAAAGTTAAGTAAAGTTAATGGACATAAACCGTGATATAAGATTTTGGCCATATTGCCCATCTCATTTATTTCCTGTGACACCTGTAAAATCACGTCCAAAAACCTCTTGTGTAGTGTTTGTTCACACCACAAGGTGTCACTGTGGCCTCGAAGCTTCAGCACTGCTACTCTGAGCTCGATTGCTATGTCTGAGGTAAAACACGCCCCCCTCATTAGCATACAGAGCAATAAATGTATAAATAAATAAATGTGTAAATAAATAAATGTATAAATAAATAAATGTAGACGTAAATGCATATATACATAAATAAAAGTGAAAATAAATAAAAGTGGAAATAAATAAATGCATAAATAAATAAATGTGGGAAAATATATAATTATACATAAATAGGGAAATAAAAGTATAAATAGTCATTTATTTTATTTTTTTACATTTCTTCGCGTATTTATTTATTTATTCATTTTTAGTTTTTGTAGGTTTGGTCCTCCATATTTCCTGGGTTCTCAGGAGCGTAAGTCGTCATGGGTAAACTTCTATAGCGGTGACTTGGAGAAGAAAGCAAACATCACAGAAGAGAGAAAGATTTAAAATGTCTCCCTAAACTTTTTTTTGTAATTTACTGACAATGTAATATAACCCAATAGCATTATAAATGTGTATATTTGATGCCCCGATTTGACTTTTACAATGTATTGTGTCATTAACAAATGGAAGCTTGTTTCCACCACTGAACAAAAAATAAGAAAGGTAATTGTGACTTTTTATATCACAATCCTGACTTTTTTTCTCACAATAACAAGTTTCCATCTTGCAATTGTGGGATATAAACTCGTGTTTGCAAGGGACATCAAAATTTCAAGTTTAAATCTCATAAATTCTGACTTTATTTCTCATAATTGCAAGCTTATATCTCACAATTCTGAGAAAAAAGTCGCAATTACCTTTTTTTATTTTTTATTCTGTAAAATACTTTCATAGTTCCAACCCCTAAATGATTATGATTGATTTTGTAATAACAGTTCTGTGAACCACATCAAGTGAATCATTAAATATAACAAGTTGTTCATGAATCACTATTTTTTTTACCTGGGAGGAAATTCAGTGACATAATATTCAAAGATCTTTTTGCATCTTTTTTTAAGCTTGAAAGCTTCAGATCCCAATAACTAAAAATAAGTGCAACTAATACATTAAGCTACACTTTTTTGTATACTCCACAGAAAAAAAGATGGGTTTTGGAATTACATCAGGGTTAATAAGGGTTAATTAGTGTTTAACTAATGTTAAACATTTTTAGGTTATCTATTCCTTTGCAAACGGATTTTTGTGTGTGTGTATTTGTTACAGCAACACCAACTGAAATTATTACAAAGACAAGACTAATGGATCTCATAACTTTAGTTTAAAGAGCTAATTCCAGCTTCAATGCTATTTGGTGAGATGTGCAATATATTTAGGTAAATCCAACCCAACACTACCACCTTTGGGCTCAAATGAAGAACTGAACATAATCCACAGAACCAAGTCTGTAAATAAATAAACCAATCTTTACTTCTAATTTTAATTCTGTCTAGTGGTCTGTCCCGTATAAAAGTGTACAAAGCAGCATATACTTCCCCAACATATCAGACTTGCACTGAATGCACCGCTGACCTATGTCTGAACCAATTCAATTTTGCGTTTCAACACCCTGCATCACCTCAAGCCATTAATTGGTCTGCTGGAGCGAAATAGCTTGCTGGTCCTGGAGTGATGCTGTTGAATGAAGCACATTTTTTTTCAGCATTTTGAGACTAAGTTTGTACTTTTTCAAACTAGCACAAACAGTCGAGTTAAATTAAACCAGTTAAGCAAGTTTGTTTCTTGTTGCATTGACTAAAAAATAAAGGAGCCTGCTGGCAAACTGAACAATGCTTTGGGTAACAAAAACCTAATTGGATTGTTTGTGTTCCTGTCTTTTTACTGTAATCCAAGGGCTTCACTTACCAGTAAAAGCATCAGAAAGAGGGCTGAAGAGCTGGCATACTGTCAGGCAGTATGTCTTCTGGCCGGGCTTTGAGTCTTAAAGTCCTCTGGCACTTCCAAATCAGCAATCTGAGCACTGTATGAGCCATTTAATTTCCTGTCTAGATGCTTGATCCAAACAAAACATGCTCCCCATGTATCAAGAATCCATCTATCAGGCTGAAAGTAAGTGAATGATTGGACAGCTTGATAGGAAGGAGAGAGAGGAAATGAAACGCAAGCTTTAGGAAACCATCACATTATTCTAGGCCACATTCCTGGAGATTTCAATAAAAGTCTCCAGTTTATACATGAGGATGGTCTGACTGCCCCAGATATATCTTTAAGCTCTGGTCCTTAAGGGGGTTGTCATGGTTGGGTTAACACTGAACTGATTCGCAATCCAAAATGCATGAGCAGGTGCCATTTTTATGAACATGACATGCTGCGGTAAGAGTGATTCTTAAGAGTGATTCTCCCCTCCTGTATACATTCCCAAAATACTTGTTCGTCATCACTGGCTCTTTGGAATTAATGTTTCCCTTTCGAAAGGGTTCTCGCACTGCGTCGATTGACGTTCTGGGGAACGCCTCAATCGTGACCGGTGTCTGAAATTACAATCAAAAAATGGCAATCACATTGACCGGCGACAGCTGCTGATATCATTAACGTGCAACCTGGAACAACCTGGAAATCTTTTCGTCTTCAGGGACTGTTCTGTCTGTAAAGCATTTAAGAATCACGGGTCAGACCCGTGCTGCCCTGCACACCATGGCGGGGGCTGCAGGCGTACCAGGCTGATCTGCTGGGGGCAGGGATGTCCCCTGAGGCGGTTGCTGAGTTGCACCGCACCACTGATCTTGCTCTCCGGGCCAATAAGCAAACTGCTGCCGCTATCGGCTAGTTGATGGCGGTGATGGTGGCCACGGAGCGACATCTGTGGTTAAACCTGGCTGATATTGGAGATAAAGAGAAGCGCGATTTTACCCTCTGAACTTTTCGGCACCTCCGTGGATGTGGTGGTTGGAAAGTTCAGAGAGGCGAAGACGTGCTCAGCGGCTTTTAGGACCTGTATACCGCTGAGATCCGCATCCACGCCCAGGCAAGCGGGAGGACCTGGCCCCTCACGGTCTGAGGACCAAAGACAGGGCCAGAAAACCAGTTTCGCCTCTCGTGCGCCCCCTCCATGGAGGAGTAGTTCACAGAGAAGGCGAGACTCCTGCAAGAAGAGGGATCTGAGGGAGGTGATCCAGCACAAACGCACACAGCGTCGATGGATCACCTTCCCTGATGGCGTGATTAAAAAGAATGCAGCCCTCGACTCCCAGGCGCTTCTTACATCAGGCCTGAGGTTGGGCCAATGATGAGAACAATGTTATTGGCTTGTTTAGTGAGAGCGCCTCTTTCAGGTATGTGAAAGGCAGTAGACCCTATGTTACCAAAGAACTGTTTGGTGAGTCTTCACTTCGCACGCCGCAGTTGAGCTGAGTTGGGCTGAGTAATTTTTGTGTGCAACTAACACTAAAATGTCTCTCTCTACAGACCTCATTCCCTGTATAGAGTTATGGGGTCATGTCTAATGTCGTAAGGTAAGGTAAAAAATGTTTTTCTTAGGGCCCTGAAGTCCTCCTGTTAGGTGGCTAGAACGATAGAAAGAAGCACCAGTTGTTTGGGCTTCTTTTGTGACTATGTGATGGCTTTCCTTGTTGTCATGTGTAAGAATGTGAGGTGTGCCACCACTCATTCTAGCTGTAAAACTATGTTTTAGTTAGTTCTCTCATGGAGAGAGCATTTGAGGCCGCCGCTCTTTCAAATGAAATATGTTATCAGCGGAGAGTTAAGTGGCAGAACGTCATTCTAGAAATAAGAATGGGAATGTTTATGCTACCGCTTGTTTTTTCTAGTGTTAGCCCTCGAGCTATTAGCCACCTCAGTGTAGAGTAGTTGGTCTATATAAAAAAAAAGAAGTTTTTTTGTTTTGGAGTATGGACTGACGCAGGAGCTTCAGATAGATATTATGTCTGGCCCACAGGACATCGCCCCCTTCAGCTCTGTTTGGGTTTTCAGTAGGCTAAGCGGTTCTGCAGCCCCTCGAAGAAAACATAAATAAAAATAAAATAAGTTTTCGTAAGGCTGTGGCTCCTCCGAGCCCTCAGGTAGATCTATGCTTACAGGCTCACCAGGGATCTCTGTAGCTGGCCTAGGCTATGTTGGGGATAGTGGAGGCGTTCTGCTAAAGCATTTCTGTCTCTAGCCCTTCACGTTGTGAATGTAGGTTCTTTAGCGTCCATATATGATAGCCTCCTCCCATGGCCCAGGACAAGACTGCCTTCATAGAAAATACCTGTGTATGTTACTGTGGCGAGCAGGATGAGGCCGAGGGACGTGAGAGAACAATGCGAGCCCGGTGCATGATTGATAATGAGCGAGACCTACGAGACGCACCGGTCTCGTATCTCTCACGTTGGAGCGGAGGCATAAAGGAGGAGCGACGACAGTGAAGATCGAGAGAGGAACAGGCCTGAGTTTATGTTGTTTTGTTTTGTGTGGCCAGCAGTCTTCCATGAGGGGTTGTTGGCGTATACTGTACTTTTGTTTGTATTTGTTTATTTATTTTATTAAAATGTTGAATGTTCGCCGGTTCCCACCTTCTTCTTCACATAACATCTGAACCTCGTTACAGTTACATTTATAATTTAAACCTTTGTAAGAGGAGATATATCCAACAAACAATAAGTTCTGTCGAAGTTGCTTGGGATTGTATGGTATTTGATTGTGTTTCCCATCATGTTTAACTGTTTTCTATACTGTACACTCCTGAGCAAAAAAGAAAAGAAAAAAAGGCTAAACAATAATATTTAATTGTTTTAACCACAGATTATTGGTCAGGAAAATAGCTAAATTTAAGCAAATGCACTACTTAAAAAACCATGGCTGTCTTAGAAAAACATCACAGAATGAAGTTTTTGGCAGAATATTGTGTGTGTAGTGATGAATCACAATGAAACATTGCATGATGATGCTCCAGAGTGGTGTCTGAAATGCTGAGGAATATAATAATAAATGCATCTTTAACACAGTGAAGCATGGAGGAAGAGGTGTCATTGTGTGTGGAGTATTTTTAGCTGCTGGTATTGGTGAGCTACTTCACTATGAAAAGTTATTCAATGCTTTGGAGTACAGGAGAATATTCCAGAATGGCTTACTTCACACAATTGAAAAGTTCTTAACTAAAGAGGAATGATCAGATGTTATTTCTCAACAAGACAATGCTCCAGGCCCAAATTGCAAAGACAACCAAGAAGTGGCTTGAAAAAAAGTCCATCAGACTCATGTTTTGGCCAGGTCAGAGTCCAGATCTGAAACCTATAGTGAATATTTGGTCTCACAGTAAACTCAAACTAACTTTGAGACCTTTTTCAGCCACTCATAAACTGTTCAAAGCCACCAACATTGAGTGGAACAAAACTGACTATTCCTCCTGTAAAAGGTTGTCTGCAATTTTACCCACATGGCTTAAACATTTAAAGAAAACAAAGGGTAAGGCTATTCCGCGCTATACTTTATCTGCAGTATTTGTGCAATTGTTACTCCTGACCAGTGATTTAAATGTTTAAGACCATAAAAAAATACCACCAAATAGTTTGCCCTTTTTGGCTTGATCCATTTTTTTGCCCAGGAGTGTATTAAATTTAACTGTATTCTAAATCCAATTCAGAGAAAATAAAACTGATATTGAGCTGTTATTATTTGTCATTTAAAATCACAGCCTACTTTCATTGTTCAAAAAGAGTCAGATTGAGTGGGAGTGTGGCATAAAACATGTTAATTGGCCACTGAGTATAAATTGGCTGCTGTTTACCCAGTGTCAGCCAGACAAGGCTCATGGATCTGCTGACTGGCAGCGATATTTCTGTTCTGCCACACTGTTTGATGCCATGGCCCAGTCTCAAGGCAAAGTGTGCATGGCCCACTTTGTTCACTTAATCAAAGTTGGATGAATTGAATATGCAAGCTTTTAACATTTAACTTAAACCATATTAGGCAATTACGGTAAGCATGGAAATGCCCAGTGCATTAGTCAGCAGCAGAGGAGGAAAGAAATGTCTCGGGTTACTTGACTGTAACCCTGTTCCCTGAAAAAGCTGTTCATTTAGGTTATCCCTTTGTCTAAAGAGACAATGAGGTGCAGAATCTCGTTCCCGTTTTCTTTTTTTTTACGGAACAGGGTTACAGTCATGTGATGCTGCAAACTCATATGGGAACGAGAATACCAATGTCGCCGCTCTGGGAAGTGTCTCAAACCCTCAAGGTTGTGTAGTGTGTGTGCACAAACACTCGAGAGAGCTCAGACATAAGCTTGGGATGAGCCCGGTGAGCCCGGAGTAGCATGAACATCCAAACTATAAAATCTGATAAATGTGTGAGGAGCGGACCAGCCTGCTACATCACAAATTTGCTGCAAGAGGGCATCTCTCAGCAAAGCCCTGGAGGATGCAACCCCCTGGTGGAATGAGCACACTGTAAAAAATTTCCGTAAAACTACGGTACAATGTACCATATAAATTTGAAGGATTTTTCCGTATTTGTCTTTTACAGGTCATTTACCCGTATCAGAGAATGTCTAATATGGGCTTTGCCCGTATTTTGAAATACGCGTTGCATTGTGGGTACAAGAACCTGGCGGCGCGAAAAGTTAAAGACGCAACCGCCATCACACACGCAGATGACCGCGGCCAAAGTTGTTTATTAAAGTCGGATTTCGGGTGTGTGGAAGCCATTCTGACACTTATGTGGTAAAATACTAAATTTATGTTCAAATAAGCTGTTAACGTAACGTTATTTAGTTGCCTTCTGACAGTCTGAGCCGTCGCGTTTATCATTTTATGCATATCGTCCTCACACATTAAAATATTTAGTATACACTCGTGGAGGTTCCCTGATGTGTTATAGTGTGTCCTCGTTGTAATTTGGTTTATTTACTTTTATTCGTGGTGATGAGGTTTATTTCTTGACGAGCGCATCCGTTAACCAGTTGTGATAAAAATACTACAGTAAGTTACTAACGTTAGTGTTTTTGGAGCAATAATGCCTTCAAACAAAAGCTACCAGAGGAATCGTCAAGAAAAGTAAAGGCCATTGAGAGTTGCTTGATTTAAAAGGCATGAAGATACAACGTGAAGATACTGTGTGTGAAGATGCAGTAACAGCTAACGTTACAGTTGGATCAAGGAAAACACCACCACCTTTTCTGCCAAATGAGGTAAGTTAACGTTATGTTTACGTTAGACTTGTTTTTGTTAGACGACGCACACGCACGCACGCGCGACTTTAAACCCCAAATAATGACCATGAAATATTCATTTACATTTAACATGACTGCTATTATACACTCTTCTGCCTTTAACGTTAACGTTGTTCATTCTTTACCAGATCACTCCTCAGTTTGTTTCATTGTGTTTCTGTTGTTTTCTTATTGACAGGACTTTGCTGCTGTAGTTTGCATCACAAGCACCACCTGCATATGCTGCTTATGGGTTTGTATTTTGTTTTATTAGCATTTTTTATTAAAGGAGCATTTCACCCATTTCAACATGAATCTTTATTGAAAGTGGATCATATATGTAGTCGAAATGTAAAATAATTTTTGAATTTGTTGCCCTCTTGACCGAGAAAAGACAGAAAATAACCGAAGGGTGCATTTGTATGAAAGACTACAACACCCACAATGCACCACATTGCACAGCTCCGCAAGCCACACCCACTAATCCGGAACTGCGCGCACATCAAAGAAATCATTCTTTCGTCAACAAGGCTAACGTTAGCTGCCACCAGAGTTTGAAATTCATTTCACGCAAAATTTCTAGTAAGTGATAATGAAAGTAAAGAGACGCACCGACCGGTCTCGTATCTCTCACAGAGGAGCGGAAGCATAAACGGCAGATCGAGAGAGGAACAGGCCTGATTTTATGTTGTGTGTGGACTTCAGTCTTCAATGAGGGGCTGTTGGCTTATACTTTCGTTGTGTATTTGTTCATGTTACTATTAAAATGTTTAAATGTTCGCCGATTCCAGCCTCCTTCTTCCCGTTAACGTTAAGTTACATTGGCAAATTCATTAGTGAATTACTCCTCGTTTGTATTTCTTTCTGAATATGGTGTATTACTGCATGATACCTGGATGTTCAGTCAGGCGAAACTATGGTGGTTCACATCACAACACAAACGTCCCTTCGTTGAAATTCTCTGCAGCAGACGGACTCTATCTGTGTCCGTAGCGCACAGCGAGAGCACAGGCACAGCAGTCCGCCTCAGCTCGAGCCAGTCCGGGCTCCTCGACCGCGACAGGCAGCCGCCTCCTGTTCCTCCATCAGCCTCAGCTGCTCTTCACTATATTGCGGCTCGTAAAGATAGCCACGAACATCGGATTCGAGCAGCAGACTTTCAAAATCCTCTTCTTCCATATCATGTATAGTTTCTTCAGTCATTGTCATACTTCCTATCTCCACAGCGCTTGTTAGCTTAGCTTCCAAAAACAAGATGGCGGATATTGATTTCGGTTTCTGCAAGTGAAGTCCCACCCACTGATCTGTAATAGGCCTGTAGGGTGAGTGGGTCCCACACCCTTGAATAATAATGAGCTAATGTTTGTAGTCTTTTCAATGAAATTTATCTTCCGTCCTATCGTGACGCAAAATGACGATATTTACGTCACGATAGGACGGAAGTAAAACACTTAAATCCTTTTTTCTCCCATCTCATAAAAAAAACAAGCAAAATTCCACCATCATTATAATATATGACTGGGTTTCTAACAATACAAACCTTAATGCAAATGGGTGAAGTGACCCTTTAATCACTATGAGTGTTCAATAATGCTAACACACATTTACATTTCAAATCTGAGGAAAAATGTTGATAGAAAAAAAATTATTATTAAAGTTATTAAATTAAAATATTGGTTGCTGAATACCCACTTCAAAGATGTGTATGCTTACATGGTCAGTAGAAATAAAAATTGTATAGGGAAGACTTAAACAACTAGCCTAGTAGCCTATGTTTAAAGGGATAGTTCACTTTAAAATGAAAATTGTCATCATTTACTCACCCTCAAGTTGTTTCAAACCTGTATGAGTGTCTTTCTTCTGCTGAACACAGATATTTTGAAGAATGTCGGTAACCAAACCATTAACTCGAGCCATTGACTTCCATAGTATTTTTTTTTTCCTACTATGGAAGTCAATGGCTCCAGTTAATTGTTTGGTTACCGACATTTTTCAGAATATCTTCCTTTGTGTTCAGCAGAAGAAAGAAATGCATACAGGTTTGAAACAACATGAGGGTGAGTAAATGATGACAATTTTCATTTTAAAGTGAACTACCCCTTTAAAGCGGTTTTCTGAAGTGATCGTGTAATGTAATATCTTTATTAATGTAATATCATTTTGTAATATCTTTTTTGTTTAAGGTGGTGGACATTCAGGATTGCTGTCATTCAAGAAGTTATTATTGACCACATCTCTACCCCATTGAGGCAGTGAGCTACACAATACCTGAAGAAAATGGCACTTATCCTGGAGTTCATATAAAGGTAAGCAACACATTTTTAATTAAATGATTTATAGATTATGTTATTGTGTTTCTGTTTATTTAGTTGAAAATAATTAAACATATTATAATGTATAGTTGAGCAGACAAGCTAACATGACATGCAATTGGAGTCCACTGGAAACAAAAGTCTTAGCATTTTATATACAGTGTTTGAATTTGAAAGAATTAGGGATGGCTGATTATTTTAGTTGATAATTTAACAAACGTAAAATACTTTACAATTGTTTTTCAACCTCAACCTGGTCTGCATGATACTTTGTAGTTCATTTTCCTTCATTTAATTTCTTGTGTAGCTAAAATATATCTATATTTTTCTTCATATCCAACTTTTCTGTGCAGAAATCCTGAACGAAGGTCAAAAAGACTGAGATGAAGGAAACCAAACGTATACACATTCCTCCAAGACTGCTGAAGTTCCTGTATGAACAACTTCGAAAAACCATGTAAAGTTTTAGCTTTTGTCAAATCTCAAAATGGAACTTTAACTGAACATACCGATCACTCCTTCATCTAGGCGATAGACTGGGATCAGCACTTCCTCATCAAACAGATCCAGGATAATCTACCTGATGAACATCTACGTCCAGCCCTGAAACCTCTACCTGTGTCGGCACGGAAAGAAACAACGACAACCTGGAGGGACAGCTGGGCCGTGATGCAGTCCTCTCGCCGCGAGACAGACGGGTACGGTTTACCGCAGACAGAACCATTACAGTACATGGTAACTAAATTTGAAACATCATGATGGATAGGCCACATACTTTTCTCTCCCCTCTGTAGTTTTTGGTGGCTAAACCCGAGTCTGCAGTCCTAGGACCTGGTCCAATCAGTCTGGTGGCTCTGAAGAATTTACTACACATTTCTTGGTGAGTGATGAGTTTTCCCCACCTAGAATCTTTGTTTTCTTTGTTTTGACACATTCTGGATGTCAGTAATAGTGTTTTGTATTTCTTTTACAGCCTTCATCTTACCTGAAGACAAGAAGAGTACCCCCCCACCCAATCCATGTTCCTCTGAAAAACCTTTTCCCCTCACACATTTTAAAATTTATTTAGTGGGTGCTATTGTTGTAATGTTAACAAAGTGTCATGAATTAGCAGACTTGCAAACAATTTAGAGATGAGAAACTATATATACTTTTCCCTTTGTTTTTTTTTTCCTTTATATTTTTGTTTTCATGGAATTGTTGTAGATCTATAAGTAAATAAAAATATTTTTTAATCACAGATTTGTTTGAAATGTTTTCAACAAGAGTTATCATTACACTGTTAACCAACAGAAAAGTAAAATTTCTATTTGCTGTAGGTATATTGCCTAAATTCATCTGTTTTATTTTTACTGTAGGAAAACCATAAATTAACAGAAATTTTTCATCTTTTAATTACGGAACAAAGTCCGGGTAATGAGCTGCCAGTACATTTTCTGTTATTTTACGGATTTATTTAATATTTTCGTTTTTTTACTGTAGTTATATCATTAAATAACAGAAAGGGTCCTGTTTTTTTTACTATAAATACGTCATTAAATGACAGAAAGTGTCCGGTCTTTTACTATAGATACACCATTAAATAACAGAAAATTTCTGTTTTATTTACAGTGGGCACACTGTGAATTAACAGAAAATTTCCGTTTTTTAATTACGGGACAAAGTCCGGGTAATGAGCTGCCAGTACTTTTTCTGTTATTTTACGGATTTATTTCTTAGAGTGCACTAACACCTAGAGGTGAAGCTTGACCACTCGCCACATAGGCTAGAGCAATGGCATCCCTCACCCAGTGTGACATCGTTTGCATGGTGTCGGCCACCCCCTGGTTGCGTCCCTCATACTCTGGAGAGCACGAACTGGACATAGTAGGAGTTTCTCCTGCTCCGGCATAGTGAACGGCCGAGGACAGAAGGCTTCAAGAATGACTGGAGGCACGGTCGAGAATGGAACTTAAGGAAGATAGACACGGTAAGGGTGCAGAATAGCCTTGACCAATCCAGTTGCAAAGTCTAAGCAGGATGGCTAAATCGACAGAGCCTGAAAATCCCCAAATCTCTTTAAAGAAGTAATAGCCATGAGAAAAAACATCATAGTGCCTCAAAAGGGGGCTCAACTAGCCCATCAAGAACTACAGCTAATGCTGGAGCCACACAGAAATATATTTAAAATCTTATAAGATTTAAAAAATGTTAGCGACCACAAACAGGAGGACAAAAATATCCTAGATTAAACAGTTTTGCTCCTACAGTGTGTGGTGTGCCGTGATGTGAAGAAGACAACGCACCACACACAGAAAGATTTCGTGGAACACAGGAAATCTTGCAAAATATCTCGAGACTTCAGAATAAACATTGGCGGACGATAGGCAGAAAAAAATTGCAAACATAGTGTTTGGAATGCTTTTGACAGAACATTGCCACAAATAGACAAGCTGGTCCTCCATTTCTGATGTTCATATCCATTCCATTCTTTGCTGTGCCATGACTGCGGTTGTGATGCTAACGTCTTCTGTCAGCTCGCATTCTGATTGGGTATCATTTTGTTCCACCTGACAATCAACATAGTACCTGCACTTTTGCTCTTGGGATTCCCCCCACACATCAGGATTTCTGATCGCAAAAATCTGATATTCCGCAAAATATTCTGATCGGGGCGGCTATAACGTTCTTCCGAGCAGGTTCTGTCACTCTTAACACAGCTAACACCACAGGAAAATCTGATAAGATGATCTTTAGAACCATCAAGATAATCGGGACTTCACTTTGGATTGTCGGTAAGGGAGCAATTGTCCCAAACATCTTGTGGTGAGGCCCCAGCATGTATTTGAAGGTTGAGCACATGAGCTCACTGGCTACTGATACAGCAGGAACCAATCAGCTGTGCCCAATATATAATGATGTGATTACTAGCAGGTTGAGTTAGGACCTATTAGCCTGAGCTCATGACAGAAATTTGTATTTCTTCAATACATTAAAAGCAAACCATCAAATACTATGAAGAACTACAAATAATATGTACTGTTTTATGTGTAATATTACTGTAATATTATTATATATCTGTACAATATGTTTTCTTTTATTAATTTGCAGGGCTTGTTTTGTGAGAAAATTGCCTACTGCTCTTTCTTTTTTATTATACAAATGTGTAATTAAGTATCTACATATAAAACCGAAAACAATATCAGGTAAAAACAATCTAAACACTGGTTAATGGGCTAACTGTGATTAACCCCCTAATGGTGAACCATTGACATTTCAAAATATTCAAAAACAGTTATGGTTTCACAGACAGGGCTTTGATTAAGCCATGATTAGGTCTTAGTTCAATTAGGGCATTTAAGTAGCTTTTTATAAACATGCCATAAAAAAAAATATATATTTAAAAAAACATTTCTGGTATGTGCATCTTGAGACAAAACAATGACACTGACATATTTAAAATATGTCATTGCCACAGTGCAAGTTTTTTTTTTTTTTTTTAACAAACGTGCATTGGGATTAGGTTTGGGCCTTGTCTATGAAACCGGGAGATGATTTAACAAAGCCTTGTTTACTGAAATCATGTGACATTGGCAGTTTAATATGTTTAATAGTTTATTGCTTAATAGTTACAAGTTTAATGTTTACAAAGGTTTTGAAGCTTCACAAAGCAGTGTTACATAAGTGCCCATCACCATTTTTAAGTTGTTAGGTGTCAAATTAAAGGTTACAATTTTGAAAAACTCAATATGTCCACATTGCAACACTGATTTTAAGTATGTGGACCCAGCAGCAAATGCAGTGAAATTTAACATTCAGAGCTGATTGAAATTTCTTTACTTTGGATGCTTGTCTAGTGTGCTTCATTCTTTTGTTTAGGCTGTATAACCACTTCAGTCAATTGCAGGGTTTCAGAGAAGCTCAATTTAATTTTATCTTGAAGAGTGTGGGTGTTCTAACCTTAATCATATACACAAAATAAACGTCTAGGTTACCCCCGTTCCCTGAAGGAGGGAACGAAGACGTTACATCAGAACTGAACTGATGAATTGGGATCTCGCCTGAGAGACACATGGTATTGCACATTCTGGTTTGCGCTGAGTCGTCGAGCCGGTGACTCGGCCGCTAAGTGTTGGTGCAGCAATTGTGGCGACGGCAAGTGACGTCTCTGTTCCCTCCTTCAGAGAACGGGAGTTACAACCTAAACGTTCCCTTTCAGTCAGTCACGTTACCACGATCTGGTAACCTCCTCGTGCACTTCCGGGAAGAGAGGCACTGGGGCCGGGCGCTAGTAGTCAGCATGGGCTGCCCCGAGATACCAAACATCCAGCTTCGAACGTTTGGGACACGATTGAAATACACACGCGGGCCAGACGCTCTCAGAAGCCCAGGAAAGCATGGCTGTCAGCACTGGGTCGGACTCGATCAATGTTACTCTGCCTGAAAGTGGCAAAGCAGTTTGGTCTTCTTCCCCGGAGGACTCTAGCCCACCCTCCGATGCAGCAATTGACATCTGATCCTCCGCCGAAGACCCGAATGAAATGCTTGGTCCCCCATGAGAAGGACCAGCAATCTCACCCGGAAGCTCCACAGCTTGCGGGCACTAGGGGAGAGGGGGGCCCACGGAAATTGGCTAGGGAGGTAAGCCCAAAATATCTGATACTTTTGCAAATAAGTAATGCAACTTACTTTGTTTACCCATTTATTAACTGACACCTCTCCGGTCCTCAAGTGGAGAGAAATCGTGCATAAGGTTTAGTCGCGTTGAGTGCGCTGTGTGAACATGATGGGTATTGTAGTCAAATGTAAACATGCATTTACTCATCTCACTTGCACACAAAAAAAAATTCAATATTCCTCAAAATAAATAAAAACAGTGAAATGCAAACTCAGAATATTACGAAAACCTGACCACAATGAAGTATGTTTAATAACGCAAATATACTGTATGCATTTTATCTCACTTTATTAAAGGGATTATATGAGGGTTCTAAAAAGAGTATTAGTTTGTGTATTTGGTTTAATGCAATGTGTTTACGTGGTTTTAGGTTAAAAAGGTAATTATTTTACACACCGTAAATTATAGTTGCTCCTCTATGCCCCACCTTTCTAAAACACCTCGATTTTTACAAAGCTCATCCCGGGTTCTGGAAAAGTCCTCCGAAAAATTCTCAGCACACAGTCGAATATTTCGGTTGTACTGTTCTGGAATGGTGTTGCAAATAAAGCTTAATAACTGTTTTCTAATTGTGTCCTCGTTTAGAAGGCCAAACAAAGTAGTTTGGCCTTAGCAACGAAAATCACAGCGTCTCCGGTGGCAACAATAATACAGTGAGAATAAAAGTTATGGCTTCTTTCTTTGCGTATACATTTGGGTGGTGTTATGAAACTCTGCCCCCACATACTGACGTAGATTTGTGGGGGCGTGTTTGAACAAACTGTTTTAGGAAGCCGTGGCTGAGCCTTAACTTTTACAAATAATATCTCTTTTTAATATCTCTTACAAATAATATATCTTTTCTCGTTTGAGCTTTGTAAATCTGCAGATCTTTTACATGCACAAACAGCTATAACACACTAAAGAAAAAGGAAAACAAGAAATCGCATCATATGACCCCTTTAAACAATGTCTTTGCTGCTGACTATCGATGATCCAATTCAACCATACCAATATGCTTGTGTTTTTTATTGTTGAAGTAAGTCTTTCTTCTCCTGCATATTCGTCAGCAATCCAGAACTGAAACACAGCTGGAAGGTTTGTTTGAGTTGCACCCTTAACTGTTCAGGCATGACTTTGCATTTCCTTCGCATTTCTTTCCCAAAAATATAACTTTTTTTGTTATTAAAAAACAAACAAGCAAGCCCAGCCCAAGTGAGAAAAAGTAAAACAAAAGTAACATAACAAATACTTTCCATAAAACGCAACTGTAACACAATTATTTACTTTCTAGGGAGTGACTCAATATTGTAACGCATTACTTTAAAAAGTAACTTTCCCCAACACTGTTGATAAAAGGACCAATAAATATGTTGAGTTTTGTGCAGTAATAAATAACATATGAACTGCTTGTTACACAGAAAGAAAGAAAAATGAGGATGTATATGAACAAATGGATATGCACGAAGATTTACAAAACCAGTGGTGTAGTACAATACACACACTCTGTAAAACTCAAACTGGAGCAAACAGAATCAGCTTTCACACACGAGGACAAATTTCTACTTGCTCAAGTCTCCGTGATATTATTGCCTCTGCTGTCTATTATATATCTGGCTAGAGAGACATTTCTCAGTAATATGACACACAAGTGAACAGCTTGTGCAGTCAGTCTTTATAGTAGTTTTTTTTCTTTCTGGTTTGTCTCTTGGCAACCACCATTACAGGTAATCGGCATATATTCAAGCCATGCTGAAGAATTTGCATGAGGTCAGAGGGTCATTTGAGCTAAAGAGTATAACTTTTGTTAACATTCTGCCACTAGTTAATATTATGAGTCTTTAATTAGCATGTGCAAATATATACTCTATCCCTCATTAAAAAGCATTTTGAGCAATGACACTGATGTTAATATAACTGGTTTGGCATTGAAATAAAATTTAGCTGTTATTAAAGACACTTATTATGAATGCAAGGTTCATATTGAACACTTCCAAGTGACATTGTTACTCTCCTTTCATTGACACATTCAATATAAGCCGCATTTGTTTTGCTCTAAAGCACAGGCTCTTTTAGATCTAATGCTGTCATATAGATGGGTCATAACTCTCAGATTAGGACTTCCTCTCCCTAATTTGATTTAGTTTCATTCATTCATTCATTTGTGCATTTATTTGTGTGATGTCAGAAACTTCACTGTTGGATTATGGATCACTTATGGATATATCACAACTCACAGTAATAATAAGAATGCTAATGCAGCCCTAAAATATCATCTGCATGCTTTTATTATTTTTAAAAGCATCTCAGTCAGGGTTGTCTTTCCAAAGTCAATTCTTAAAGAAATTTTGACATTTTGTTCTGCACCTGGCTGCAAGGACACCTAGCCTGAAAGGGGTGTAGGCGAGGGTTATCCACCTCTAGTTAGCCTCTTCCTGCACTCGGCTGACAAGATTCAGGGCTAACTGTGACAGCCAAACTATTAGTGGTAATGAGAATCAATAGTGGTTTGAAGTGCATTGGCAGTTCATCCAAGAAGGGCCTCTCAGGGATTCCATTTTTAGACTTTAAGCACAGCGTGTCCCTGTGGTTCTTACTGCCAAATAAGCTTCACCGACCAGAGGGTCAGGCTCAGGTTCGGTGAGCTAATTGAATGTATTATTTTACATCAATCTCAGCTGTCACTGTTGTTTGAGATATTTTTTACTCATATAGTAAAGACTACTGCAAAATTCATCTGTAATTAAAGGGTTAGTTCACCCAAAAAATCTAATTCTGTGATTATTTACTCACCCTCATGTAGTTCCAAACCCATAAGACTTCCATTGATCTTCAGAACACAAATTAAGATATTTTTAATGAAATCTGACAGATTTCTGTCTCTCCATTGACAACCTACGCAACTCCCACTTTCAAGCCCAAGAAAAGTAGTAAAGACATCATTGAAGTATTCCATGTGACTCCAGTGGTTTAACTTCGATTTTATGAAGCAAAGTGATTATCTACAAGATATTAATCTCCAACGCACGTTCACAAGAGCAAGCATGTTGTGTTGATCCAAGAGCAGAAGTTGACGAGTGAACGTGCGTTGGAGAATAATATTTTGTAAATAAAGTGGTAAAAAAAAAGTTTTTTTTTGTGTGCAAACAAATCACTCCCATCGCTTCATAAACTTGGAGTTACATGGATTACATTAATGATGTATTTGAGTCTTGAAAGTAGAAGTTGTGTAGACTATAAATGGATTTCATCAAAAATATCTTCATTTGTGTCTTACGGGATTGTAACAACATGGGGTTGAGTAATTAATAAAATAATTTAAATGTTTGTGTGAACTAACCCTTTAATTATAAAATACATGTGTTTATTATCTTAATTTTTTTAAAATATACTCGCATTGTGACTCATTTGGCAGAACCACTTTATAAGACAAGCACACTTATTAATTCTATTATATCCTATATAATATAATATAAGCCTCAGACCACATTGAAAATCAAGGAAATCTTTTTAATTTAAATACTAATAAATTCTGAAATTAGTGTATTTCTTTTATTTTATTTATTCTTTTATGTGAAAAACATTATATATATAATAGCACATGTGAATTAAAAAAGTTCAAATAATATTTTTACTAGGGCTTCAGACTCTTGAGGCCCACTGTATGTCACACTAAAATGACCTAGCTCCTTATTTAATCAATTAACCTGACTATTCATAGCAGAGATCCTAATCTTAACGTCTTGTTTGAAAAAAAGACGCATTAGAATCTCAAACCCTAAAGTGCTTAATCTGAGCATATTTAATAATTGTAATCCTACATGTTACGTTCCCAAAATGGTAAATCCAGGGGAAAGGGAAGCAACAATAATTTAAAATAACCAGGTCAAAAGAGAACAGGAAATCAGAGTCACGTGCAGTTTAAACGTATATTTATTACCATATGGACAAAGAAAAACCAATAGAAAACCACTCTCTCACAGTGGAACAATAACAAACAAGAAAAAGCAAACAATACACACCAACGAAATAGCTAAGAAAAGACAAGAGTTAACATTAACTAAACTACTAAGCAATCCTCACTCCACTGAGGAGGTTAGCACACAAACAAACACCAAACATTGTTCTAGACTCACAACACGATGCAAGATTTGGTTCAACCCACAGGTTGAATAAAGTTGGTCTGCCAATGTGGTCACAATGGGAGGAAGAGACATGAACAGAGCAGAGCATACACTTCACAACAACACTTCCCACAAACTGTGGGAGAACAGTCTTCTTATCCTCCAGGTACTGAGTGGTAATCAGGCACACCTGGTGCCACTCACACATGCAGCCGAGACATGGGGGGGGAGGGGCCACCACCTAAGAGAGAGAAGAAAGAAACACACCCCAAACAAACACATATGACCCTTAGGGTCGTAACACTACACAAGAAAAGAATATGGAGAACCCATGGCAATACATTGAAAAAATGAGAAATGGAGCTCAACTCCCACTGAAACCCATTTTGAAACTCACACTCTATCATGATGGTTTCATAGAACTGTCTGCAAATTACTCCTAAAGCTGGTCCTCTTTTCTTTTCTCTCAAAAGTTTTCCTTTTTAGGCACGTTGTGTGCAGCAGTGAACAATGCGCAATGTGTTCACTTGAGTGTCCTTACAGCTATGTAGCCTACCCATGCAGGGGCGTCGGACTGGGGGTAAAACCAGTACTGATTACCAGGGCCCCAAGTGGAGAGAGGGCCCTTGAAAAGTCTGGAATATATTTTATTTTACCTTGATATTTTCATTTCCTAATTAAATTTCATAATGAATGTCAGATGAAATATAAAGTTAGTGTATTAACTGAATAACTTGGTTGATTGATTGATTGACGGTCTATGGTCCCACCCCTTGCTAATGCGCCACATGGTTTAGTCCATCTGCACGCATTTTGTAATGTTAGTTGAGCTGCATCTCGTTGAGCGCTGTAGAAATGTCTTTCTCAAAGAAAGCTAAATCAGGCCACCAAAAAAGAAAGGAAAGACAGGAGAAAGAAAGAAAACAAAATGTGGGGAAACAATTGGTTACTGACTTATTTTCAAAGAAAGGTGAGCACAAACCAGAACACGAAATTTATAGTGCTAAACTGCTTGAATATCTCCGCGATCGTTAGTGCTAAAAATGAACTGAGACAATCCAATGAAAGAGCAGAAAATTTTTAATTTTTCAAGTTTCACTGTAGCTAGAGATACCAAGCTACATATGAGTGACACTGATTAGCCTATTATTGATAATATTAGATATTATAGCCTATTAATTTAAAATTAAACATGTTTCAAATGTTCTATTATAATGAAGTTTTGTATGCAAACAGCATTATTAGTGTACAGTTTATTTATTTAGCCTTTACCTCAGATTACATATAACCAAATTATCATCTGAAAATGTATGTTCTGGCAGACAGGGGGGGCATAAGGACTGCCTATGCATAGGGCCCGGGATCTTGTGCTACGCCCCTGTACCCATGCATAGAGAAAATTACTTTAAGGTCCCTTTAACAATGCCAAACATGACACAAAAGACACAATAGTCATTTGTCTTCATGTACTGTTGAAGTACATTGAGGTCATTTATGTCTATTATAAAGCTAATGCAGTAGCGGTCAAAAGAATACTCAATGTACAGATGACAGCTTATTTAACAAAGTTCAGTCATTCATGAACGTTTATTTCATGAACCAGTAAAATAAGCATTTCATTTAGCAGGAATCGGCTGCTTTTATCTTTAAGAGGTTTGTGCATTTCAAGTCTGTCTTGTGAAATAAGGTTTATTAGCTTTAACTCTATATTGATAATTACAATGTTGAATATACAAATTCACTGTGTTTTTTTTTTTTTTCAGATGAATAGCACATCCAAGCTATTTGAATGTTGTTAAACGGTGAATCCTCTGGGATCAAATTAAGGCTTTTTAAAGTAGTGGGTGGTCTTTTTCTTTAATTCATTGATGTGAATGAGAAAATTGTCTTTGTGAACTAATTAGCTCTAGAAAACAATGCAATTAGCATCCTCTGGTTTTATTTAAGAGCCTATGAAATCAAAATTATAATTTTGTGGCTTTTGTGCCATGTCTATTACACTCTAAAAATGCTGGGTTGTTTCAACCCAAATTTGGGTCAAATATGGCAAAGCCCAACCGTTGGGCTACATTTTTAAATGACATTTTTAACCCAATGTTTGGATTTGTCCATATTTTACCCAAAATTGGCTTAAAACAACCGAACATTTTTTTAGAGTGTAACTTTAAAGTCATCAATACTACACTATGCTTCCAAAAGTTAACAAAACTCACTTTTATCAGATTAAAAATGAATAGTGCCTGTCTTCTGAGAAAGTAGCTCATCTTTCTATGTATGTCTCTCCCCTATTGGCAATCCCCCCCCCCCCAAAAAAAGGAATTGGACCTTCGATATGTCAGTAGTAGAATAGTTGACCTTATAACAGGCCTTGACTTGTTGTTTGTAACTATTTCTGTTTTTGTAAGAGGACAACATGTCTTTGATCAAGGATTTTGCTTTATATTTATCAAAAGCAAAATGCATTAAAGCATAGGAAATATTTGCAGCATATTCTACACTTGAGAACTTTGATCAGAATTTAATTTTTACCACATTTGTAATTGTTTATGGTTTAAATGACCCTTCGCAAAGACCCGCCCTCCTTAGTTACTGTCGCTATGTTCCGACAAGCTACGCCGCTCTCACGCTCTCACCATGTTCTCACACAGTGAAAAATACATCGCGGAGCAGAGAGGAGACTTACAACACGTGGACAGACAGGACAGACCAGGATCCTTTTCGGTTACTTTTGATATTAAACATATTAAACAAAGTCTCACCTTTCAAATGTGGTCATTTTTTGAAAGAAATTTAAACAATAAATACCGTTTTGTGGCTCTTTAATGTGCCGTGACAGATCGCTGTAGAGCATCCGTCAAAGCTGCTCGTGATCCGATCATCTCTTCCTTCTAGTTCATTTATAGCATCAAATAAACATGAACGAACATAAGAACTAATGTTGTTTTAACCGCAGAAAGGCGTCAGTATTTTCATTTTACCAAGTTCAAATCCTCCCATGTTAATCCTCTAACTCTACTGGCTGCTTTTTCGGACAAAATGGCGGATGGCGAAGTATGATTGGTTAGAACACCTGTCAATCAAGCTCCACGCGAAGGGTCAATTTAGTCAAGCAAAAGACATGAAGCATGATTAAAAAAAATGTTAGAAAATCCTTGTTTTCTTCCCATTTTCTTCTACTTTCCAGGTTCCTGTCTGGATGAAATGCCGGTTCCTCGCACTTAGCCAAAAGGTACATAATGAGATATATACTGAATAATTGTCAAAAGAGATAGCCTATTGTGTATATCATGCAGCCCTAACCAATAATCGCTAACTATAAATACTATAAAACTCTGATATTTAATATTACACTAATTGGTTTAATAGAAACAGATTCTATACTTTAGATAGCATTATTAATAGATACAATGATAATTCTTACACTTTTGACATGTCACATCTCAAGCCCATTGTGAACAGCATTCATTATTTCTGGATCTGTGGACACTTGCTGATACGTACAGTGAAAAAGTCTTTGCTGTGAGAAATAATGCAATTGCACTCATCATGTCCAAGTGATTATTTTAGCCACAGCATATCCCAGAGTCCACCAGAACAGCGGTTGCTCTGTTGTGCAATGGCGGCACCCCTTCAATAAACAGTAGGGAGCCAATTAGACAGTGCTAGAGATGCTAGAGATAACAGGGTGTGATCTGCCATTTAACAACATGTGTTCTCGGTCATTCACTGCAGAGATATGAAGGCAAATTATTAGCCTTTCAAGTCTCATGAAGAATAAACGACAGAGCATAGATCACATTGAGCCGCGCATGACTGAGAACACTGGTTTATGTTCCTGGCGACAAATTGCTTGAAGCAAAGAAGCACAAGTTACATATTCAGGGTATCTCAAAAAAAGACTGTGACACAAGGTCCCTTTGATGGACAAGCTCATAACCACGAAGTGATTGCTGGGGGCAGTATCTACGCCAATCTACATATTTTCTCAAATCCCTCATTGACCTTGAGGGTCAACAGCACTTTATGATGACAACGCTTGCTTCCACAAAAACTCTTGTCTAAAACAGTCTCTAAATGGGGGTTGATTATTTTGGGGTTTTGTAATGATGTCTGTAAATGGGGCCTCCGGCTGTTGAAAACGAATTCTGTTGGGGTCAACTCTGACCAGGCCCTGCAGTACAATCAAATCAATAGACACTTTGAAAACACAGATGAGAGTTTTTACAAGTGAATGGCAGGGGACTAATACAGACATAAGCCCATCTAAAAGCCTTGATGAAAAAACAGCCCTGAGGGAAAAAACAAAGGCTCCAGTAGCACTTATTTTTCGCAAAGGCTCAATGGCAAATGAATCAATCTATCCCGAGCTACTTTGGATTCTGGTTGATTCAAGTCTTCTGCTCCCAGAATACAATTTTCTCAATTCGTTCTGGCTGCATCTGTCTGGTTAAAAGTCAAAACATTCATGGACGACTAATGTATAATGTTGAAGATTTTTCATCAGTCCAAAATAAATTGAAAATAAATGTATTCGGTGAATTTCTGGTGCCAGAAAAAGCTGACCTAACTTGCCCTTTTGAAGCAATCATCCAGTGCATCCTGCTAGTAAACACAATATTTGACACTACTGCTCTGTTCATAGCATAATAACAATGATTTATGTACTTAGCAGAGTACATATTCATAAATGTATTAGTCCCCTGCCATTTAATGTTCTAAGCTGCCATCAGTAGTGCTATTTTAATGATTCCATAGAAATGTATGCTTTGGATAGGCTGACTTGCTGTGTGTTCCACTTTAAACAAAGGGCAAATTGATGGCATAACAGAGGTCGGCAACACCTTTTAATATTGCCCGTCCACATTACATGTACACCATTGGTTAGTTGCATCATATTGGAAAGTGCCAGTCACTGCTCATACTACTCACCAGTAATTGTGTCCAGCCTGTAATGTAAAGATTCAGGCACAATTTAGTATTGATCTTTTTTTTTTCTCTGGGGGGGTTAACTATCTGAATACCTCTATATGGTGTACCACTTTAATAACTCCAGCTTTGCTTTGTGTGCAGGGGTAACTGCTGTATTTTTGCCGAGGAGGTCATCCCTAAACTCTTAGTCTGCTCTGACACGAACACGGAGGTCGCCCATGAACAGCCTGCCCATCCTGTTACGACCACAGTGGTCGCCAGTGGTTGTAAATTAACTCTTTGCCTGTCATGTATTGGCCAAGGTGACCCAGTGTGTTTTGCTACAAACTCTGTTGTAGCAAATTAGTTTAAAGAGAAAATGTGAATGATTAATCATAACTTGTTAAAATATTTGGATCAGTTAATCTGATTAACTTGATGTAGCTAAATTAATATTTCAATCAATTACTAATACTAATAACTAAAAAGGATAATTTTCATGTCCACAGAAAAATAATTCTTTCTTAGCACGCTTAGAGCATGTAACAAGGCCAGGAATTGTTAAATTGACGTTGCTGCAGGCAGAGAATCAGAACCAATATGTATTGTGCAAACTAAATCACAAACAAAACTAATCTAAACAAACACATACACACAATCACACACATATGGGTAAAATGGAAAGTGACATAATGAAACCGAAAACAGTGACTGGGAAATTAAGCTATGGAAAAGAGTCATTCATCAAAAGAACCATCAGCTTATTATTTTCAAAGCACCTCATTAAATTTGCTCTACTTGCATTGCTTTTGCAGCTGAATCAGTCTGTTGTTCTGAAGAGGGTCATTGATAATTCCATGAGTCGATGGTGTTGAAGTTGCAATCGATTTCTTCTGCTTTGAATGAAGAAATTATGACAAACTTGCATGGTTAATTTGACTCTGTTGTAGCGTATTTAGGGTGAATCCGAATAATTAAATATATTCTGGATAACTAAAATCCTAAGAGCCTTCAAAGGCCGGGAAGCTTCCGAACCAGCGTCCCCACCCCCAGGACTCAAAATTAACACACACACACACACACACATTCCACCAAACACATCCCTCCCAGGAATGTGTGATGTGCCACAGGAAGTGAATGTTACAGAGAAAAGAAACTTCTCTTTTTAAAAGACATTTTAAACAGAAATATTCAATGTGTTTTATGTGTTTGTTTGTTCATGTTACATTGAAATAACTGAGTTTACCATTATGTATTTTTACATGTAACTGCGTATTCCCTAGAATTCTAACGAAGGAGAACTGAATTTTGCAGTCATATATATTCTATTATACTTCCCCTTTAGAATTGTAAGAACAATGTATCTAATCTCATGTTATGATTTGTCTTTTATGTGTTTGGTCTGTTTCTCGAAAACTGGGATAATGTTTCAAACCTTGCCAACTAATGTTTAACCAAATCCATTTGTGACAAGTTTGGAGTCTCTGAGTTCCAATCTTTGCTCCCCAGTTAGCCATTGATATCACATCTTGCTAAAACTTTGTTACACATATGACTATAATAATTATGAAGATTCTGCTTTTAAACACCCGATGAAATTAGGGTTTCAAATGCCTTGCTTAAGAGAACAAAGGGGTCACACAACCAGAAGTCCCGCCTGCGAGTTTCGACCTCTTGATTGGCCGAGTCAATGGGAAGAGGCTGGACTTCGCCGATGTGATAAATGTAGGAGCGCAGCTCTGCCCACCCTCTCTTGCTTCGCCCGTCGTTACTGCTGCATCATGTAACCGATCCCGTGGTCTCCTTCGGAGACCCGATCCGATCTTTATATCTTTCCTTTGTAAGGCAAAGTTTTGTTTTCCATAGTCGAATCTGTTTACTTCCACGGAGTGAAACAAATGTAGCCGAGCTACTTTCATTGGTAATGCTACTCAAAGACTTTAAACCGCCGCGCAACACGAGCGCCCAGAGACAACACGTGACGCTTACACACACAAAGGACTCCGCTCACGCACGCGGCCGGGACAGGCCTTCAGGAATGCGACAACAAAGCGAGACCCATAACTTGTGCAAGTATCTCTTTATAACGCTTCTAAGGAGCATTAAGATGATGTTTCGTGTTGTAATCAGAAAGGTGAATGTCTTAGGAGGAAGTATGCCAATGTTCTCTCTCTCTCACTCTCTCTCTCCCTCTCTCTCTCTCTCTTACTCGCTAACGCGTGTAAGTCATCCATTGCCCAAACTTTACGCATTTCTCGTTCATCAATGTCTTAATGTGTTTCGTTCGTGTTAATGTTTGTAAATACATGTATTCCTGTAACGTACTGTAGTAAATATATATAAGTAGACATGCCTTTATTAAATCATTATATCCACTTGACTGATTGATTCAATCTCTTTGCTCATTCTCAAATCCCTTAAGTGCCAAAGATCTTATGCTACAAGCTTTACGAATTAATTAATTATTTCAATAATTAATATTTTAAAGAGTACTTATTATGGGGCAGGAAGCCCAATTCTTCTGGCCAGAGAATTGCGTTTCCTGCAATCCTATAAAGTAAGATAATATTGGGGAACCCCCACAATATTATTCTGACAATTGAGCTAAATTAATTTTGCCTGCTTTGTAAGACGTGATCTGTGTAATTAACTGCAATCAACTTGTTAAAATGAAAGGATTGCATGTATACATCCAGGTAAAATGACATTCTCCTTTAGAGGGAGATTTATTAACATGTAAGACTGATCTAATCCAAACATGTATGAATAATTATTAATTACCAGTTATTAATTATGATATGCAAATTCCCCAAGGATTAGATCCCGCCTAAAGTCTTTACACTGTTATGGTTGAGAGATTAAGCACATGGTTGGTTGCAGATTGAATAAGCAACCCGGAGAAAGAAGAGAGTGGGCAGACCTGTGCGTGGGCTCTTTAAAGTCTGGGAAATGTCACACCTGTCAGGGTTGACCTGACCAATGAGAAAAGTGGATTTTCCAAGCGGGAAGATTTCTCTGTTGAGGGTTTTAAGGCTCTTTGTGTGTGAGCATGGTTAGAATGGATGTGGCAGTTTGTGTCAATTTACCAGCCCGATCTTATGAAAGTGCGTATCTATACAACAAATGTTATTTCTCGTGCCATTTAAACGCCAAAAGAAGTTTTTTGGCGTAGTCAAATTGGTCGACATTTCTAACAGCCATATACTTGTGACTTCCCCTTTAAGCATTAGGTTTATGTTATTTTACAGTCTGGCAACAAGAGTAGAAATCTATGTACGAATATAGCCCTGCATGCTGAATTTCTTCCAAATCATATTTACAATCTTGCCCATGCCTTTTTATTACAAATTGAATTACTGTAGTCCCAGACTGTTTTCTGGCCCCTTCTTGCTGGTAAAAGAAAGGAGTAAAATCCTATTTCAACACACTGCTGGGACAAATGAATAGATTAAAAGTGAAACAAAGATGGCAAATGATTTCATTAGAAAGCCCTAGCTGAAAAACAACATCAAAAAAAAAATACAGTGGCATTGCAAATAATTTCATATCTGAGCTGCAAAACAAATGTTCAACCAAGGTGACTGAGGAAGTGGAGTGTTACTCAGATAACAAATCTCCTCACACACTTACAGTAAGCAACAAGTTTATTGGGGAACACAGACATTGGATGTTCAGTCCCAAGGCAACCCAGGAAGGGCAAACTTTTCACTATCCCACTCTTGCCAACCTCAATTGTGCCTTTAAAGGTTTCAGCACCAGTCAGATCTTACCACAGTTTTGAAAACTGCTACAAAAGTGGTCGTGGTGTGCTGTTGAGTGGAGGGGGAAGATGTGAGACTGACAATAAAACAACGACTTTAGATTCACAGTTTTATTTTTCTCTCATTGAGTTTGAGTTAAAATCATCAAAGCTTCCCACAAATTCACTCTGTAATTCACCATTACACACACCCAACAAAACGAACATATACAGTTGTAATCGATATTATTCAACCCCCATTGCAAATCAGGGTTTGTTTTTTTTTTGCAAAATGTACATACTTTCAGCTGTTTGCAATGAACAAATCAAACAAAAGTGTATGAAATAGCTCAACAGAACAAATATTTCAAGTGGTTTCCCCAAATTCAACTGAAAATGCAACTTTTAATTAGCCTGGATGCCAGCCCGAACCCCGCCCACAACATTTTTTGGTCGGGAAGTTCGGTCTAGACTCGATCCATTGAGGAGTAATTATGATCAGCCAAAAAATGGTCGGACCAATCAAATTGCCAGGGCGGGCTTTATACGATGATGGACAGATAATCCATCCAATAACGTAATCATCACGTCATTAAACGTATTTCTTTCAAAAATGCTTTTCGTGTGTGCATGCAAGAAGGCCTACTCCGCGAATCCTTAAGTATTTTTGCAACACCGGCAAAGATCGTTAACACTCATTATTTTTTTCATACTTTTTCCAGAGTGCATGCAGTTGAGTTCTGTTGATAACAATGCGTTGCTCAACACACGTCACTTACTGCGTTGCTCTGATTGGTTGTCGGTCTATCCAATTGAGTGCAGAGTTGTTGTTTTTCCTGGTTCGGTAAAGACACGCCTCATAATCAAAGCCCTATGGACCAGTATCAGACTCATGTTCTGACTAGAATATGAGTATGACGAAGTCAGGCTAACTTTTAATGGCTTCTGCAGTCTCAAAATTATTCAACCCTTTCATTGCAAGCATCTTCAGTACTTCAGCTGTTACGACTTGCTGCAAACGAGATGTATAATGTCTCGGTTACATATGTAACCCTCGTTCCCTGAGTACAGGGAACGGAGACGTGTCGTCGGGGGAGTTCCCTGACGAATTGGGATCACGCTAGGGAGACCAATCGACTTCGAGTGAACTAAAACGAGCCAATAAATATTGGCATGCAAGATTTGCATTCCGCGACCCGCCTGCCAGTGCGGGTATAAAGGGCGGAAGCAAACGCATACACAATGCTTTTTCGCTGAGGAGCCGAACAGTGTCCAGCCCTCCGCGAAGGTACAGCAACATGGCGAAGGGACGACACGTCTCTGTTCCCTGTACTCAGGGAACGAGGGTTACATATGTAACCGAGACGTTCCCTTTCGTCCTGGGAACTCCGACGTGTCGTCGGGGGAGTTCCCTGATGAATTGGGATCCCTACAAACACGCCATGGTGCTGACCCCTTCCAGCGCCCAGCTAAGCTACCCTGCAGCAGTTTCTTGAACAAGATGCGGGAGCTAGCTAGGGAGAATCACACTGCTGTTCCGCAAGACCCACTCAGTGGATTTGGATAACACTGGGAAAGCGTGCCCAACCCGTAGGAGGGAACGCTACGGAGCCCCTGCCCGCCCGAAGGGAGGCACTGGAATACACGTATGTACTAACCCTTGGGGTAGTGAAACATACGGAAGTCCTTGAGGTAGTCCCAGCCCGAGGGGTGGGAGCGTACTCAGCAAGGACGACAGAGGGATCTGTCGAGAGGAAGACACGGAGCTAACCCGGAGGGTAGCTGGAACGTGGAAAAAATGGGTCGCCGAAGGGACCACTGTTAAGGCCACCCAGTCTAATAGCAACTCCTACGAGAGGTAATAGACCTGGCACCGGCGATCCGCCTCGCCTGATGCCGAAGGGGTGATGGAGGAACTCACGAGGTTAGCCGTATGTTGGGGAACCAACGGAGTAAAAGACGCACGTATCCGGCCCACGGGGCGGGAATGGCGTAGCAAGCCGACATAACCTAATTCCTTGCTCTACTGGCCATAGCGAGTACGCGGGAGGAAACAGGTTCAACACGGAGGCTATAAAACCTAGCGAACGTGTTAGGTGTCGCCCAGCCCGCAGCTCTACAGATGTCTGTCAGCGAGGCGCCTTGCGCCAAAGCCCAGGAGGAGGCAACACTCCTAGTAGAGTGTGCCGTCAACCTAGGTGGGCAAGGCATGCCCTGGGACTCATAAGCCCGGGCGATAGAAACCACTAGCCAGTGGGACAACCTCTGCTTGGAGACAGCCTTCCCCTTCTGCTGGCCTCCGTAACAAACAAAGAGCTGATCTGAGGTCCTGAAGCTTTGCGTTCTGTCCACGTAACAGCGCAGGGCGCGGACGGGACAGAGAAAAGCTAGGGCTGGGTCTGCCTCCTCCAGGGGCAGCGCTTGCAGGTTCACTACCTGATCCACAAACGGGGTGGTAGGAACCTTGGGCACGTATCCGAGCCGGGGTCTCAACACAGCGTGAGAAAGGCCCGGTCCGAACTCTAGGCACGATTCGTCGACCGAAAATGCCTGCAGATCCCCTACCCTCTTAAAAGAAGCCAAAGCCAACAGGAGAGCTGTCTTCATAGACAAGATATTTAACTCGACTGAAGGCAAGGGCTCGAACAGGGGCCTCTGGAGTGCACTAAGCACTAGAGACAAGTCCCAAGAGGGTAAGGGGTGCACACTACGAGGTGGATTCAGCCTCCTGGCACCCTTAACCCTCTGAGGTCGGCCGTCACGCGGACGTGATGAGCTCACTTTTTTCCTTATCAGTGCAAAAGAGACTCAAATTACTCTGTTGATTTTTATCTTACATTTAAGTGTTGTACATCATTAGATCCTGTTTAGTTTCTATTTTTTTTAGGGTACTCACAATAAAAACAAAGTGTTGTGCTTTTCGTCAAATAAAGAATAATAAACATGATGCGCGTTTTACCTTCTCTCCGTCAGTGAAGTCCATTCTGAAACGCGTCCGAAAAAATAACTGTAACTCTGTTAATACTTGTCACAGAGATACGAGAGATGTCTCTTTATGAAGCTGAGATTCTCTTCTTTTAAATGAAGTAAGCTACTAAAAAAAATTATATTTCCAGTTTATGTAATCCGTTTGAAACCAAGGAGAGTTACAGTTGTTTCGTTCTCCCCTCATTATCAGTAATCAGCTCAGATCGCCACGCCCCCAGCGCTTTTCACATGGTAAAATAGGTGATCTATGCATCGCACACGTGGCACGCCCCGCGATCAAGCCACAAAAACATGAAGCTTCTTCATCAGATCATTCACTGTTAGTTCATCGCGTTTGGAGGATGGCAGCAGCACGCTACTCCGACAGAGAGGCCCTTCAGATGATTCTGGACAGTGATGACGAATTCACATTTTCTTCAGAGGAAGATTGCAATTCGGATGACGAAAAGGCTGCATTTTCAAGAACGAATTGATCCAACCGAGGATAGAAGTTCGGAGTAAGTTTTTTAGTGTTATAATTCGTTTTCTTATCATATAGAGCTCAAATGAATTTTATATTTTGCCTAGTTTTGGCTAGCTTTTGACATAGGAAATACCTCACAATATCCCTAACATTGTATGCTCGTGTAAACTTTTTAAATGTGATATTCTCTAAACATATTTGTATATAGCATACATATTTTTCACTAAGTTTTGATTAGTTTATGACACTGATTATCATGCTAAATAGCCTACTGCCTTATGTGTAGTGCATTTTGTTCGAGAATAACTTCTAGGTTATGTGATTGAGATAAATATATTTCAGACTCCGGTAAAATACGTGATACTGTCTAAATACAATATATTTTATATATAAATGTTCAGTTTTGGTTAGCCCATGACTTATCATGCTAAAATAGCCTACTGCCTTAGCCTATGTGTAATGCATTTTTTGGGGAATAACTGCTAGGTTATATGTGATATTTCAGACTCTGGTAAAAACGTGATAGATTCTGTCTAAATACAATATGTTATATATAAATGTTCAGTTTTGTTTAGCCTATGACACTTTATCATGCGTAAATACTTGTTTGTGAATACAGGTGTAATGTTTGAAATGTAAGTTAGTGATGTGTCGTTCGTTCGCGAACAATCCGTTCATTGTGTAGCCTATCCCTAAATGCGTGCTGTCTATATGGGCCATAGATACTCGCAAATGTTCAGTTTTAGTTAGCCTATGACACTAATTATCATGCTTACTGCCTTATGCACTGTGAATACAGGTGTAAATGTTTGAAATGTAGCGATGTGTCGATCGCGAACGATCCGTTCATTGAGTGTACATAATAAATGCGTGCGTTCTATATGGGCCATCAACAGATACTCTGTTGTATACATAATGTATGCTAACAGTTATTTTGTTTTGTTTTTAGGAATGTGGCATCATGCTCTCCTTCTCCAGCACCTCGCAGAGGGACACGCAGGTCTCGTTCAGTTCTCAGTGCGATCGAGAATAATACTGAGTAAGTGCATAGACGTAATATCGTTTACATCGTCATAATGTAAAAGTTCCTATTATTGTGTGAAATTAATCCATGGTAATTAGTGATTGATAAGCGTAATAATAATACAGTTTCTTTGATTGTGTTATCAGCATGCATTCTATATGGGCCATCAACAGATGTTGTTGTTGTTGTTGATACTTTATTGATCCTTTGCAGGAAATTATATTGTCACGGCAGCTTTAACACTCAATAACAAAACATAATACAAAAAAAACAATAATACCTATATAGAATATTCAGTAACAGATGCATATTCAGTACAGAATATTCAATAACTCTGTTGTATACATAATGTATGCTAACAGTTATTTTGTTTTGTTTTTTAGGAAATTGGCTGCATCACGTTCTCCTTCTCCAGCACCTCGCAGAGGGACACGCAGGTGTCGTTCAGTTCTCAGTGCGATCGAGAATAATACTGAGAAAGTGCATAGACGTAATATTTTACAGATGAAATGTAGCCTAATTGTGTTTACATCGTCATAATGTAAAAGTTCCCATTCTTGTGTGAAATTACAAATATGTCTTTTTTAAATCCATGGTAATTAGTGATTGATAATGATAATAATACAGTTTCTTTGATTGTCTTATCAGCATGCTCACACTTTTTCTTTCTTCTTTTTTTATAACAGATGTGACAATGTCCAAGCACCAGTTCCGAAGAGAGCCAAGGCAAACAAGCAGACGAGCAACATGCAGTCCACGCTGTCATGGAAAACAGAGACCGATGTTGACATGGTTCCACAGACACTGCGATTTCTTCCTGCACGGGAAACTGGACCGCAACTGAGCTCTGTAGACTCGCATTCGCCCATGAGTCTATTCAAACAGTTTTTTAAACCTGCGGTAGTTTTTTTTTAGTATTCTTTGAATAAAAATATTTTTTTTATAAAAAAAACAAGTTTGGTATTTTTATGTTTGTTTTTTTGAAAGGATGTGTTAAGTGATAGTAATGACTTTAAGTCTTTACATTCTTAGGAAAGAACGTAAATTCTATTTTGAATAAATGCTGTTCTTTTTAACTTTTTGTTCACCAGTGAATCATTCTTTGTTCAGGCTACCTCAAAGCACCTTGATGGCCCATTAGCCATTGGGGGAGTGTCTTTAGTCTTCCCAGGTGTAAATCACATTAATATTCATGGGCATTAACACTCCCACGCATACAGCACTGCTGACCCAAAAACTGATGTAAGAAATTCAAATCGTTATATTGATGTTTCTGAAAGAGTGGTCAGAATGATTTTCACTTCATTTTGAAGTAAAAATTCTAGCCTACAAGAATAGTAACTCAAAAGTATTGTGGACAACTATTCATTATGTGTTAAATGGCCTTATTGCAGTGACATTTTTTTTTCCAAAACGTACTAACCACGCATATTATTTTTTTTCTATAAAATGCAAACAAGTACATCAATTTTGCTCACATATTATTGTAGCAGAGTTTGTGCTGAATACAGCAAATTTATATGTTGGCAAATGGTATGTTTTAAGTAGCTGAAATAAGCACAAATGTCAGGGCATACCAAAACACCGAAAGAGCCCCAAAACAGCTCAGACCTCAGAGGGTTAAGGAATCTGATGATCAGGTCGTGCTTTCCCAACGACTTACCTTCTACTGCATCGTGATGAGCGGCTATTGCGGCAACATACACTTTGAGGGTGGAGGGAGACAGCCTTCGCTCCAACCCATCTTGCAGGAAGGAAAGCACGACTCTGATCGGGCAAGTTCGGGGGTCTTCCCGGTGGGAAGAACACCACTCGACGAACAGGTTCCACTTCAACGCATAGAGGCGCCTCGTAGAGGGGGCTCTGGCGGAAGTGATGGTGTCTACCACACCCTGCGGTAGGCCACCTAGAACCTCCGCGTCCCGTCCAGGGACCACACATGGAGTCTCCAGAGGTCTGGACGCGGGTGCCACAAGGTGCCCCGTCTCTGGGAAAGGAGGTCCTTCCTCAGAGGAATCGGCCAAGGAGGGACTGTCGCGAGGAGTATGAGTTCCGCGAACCAAGTCCGGTTGGGCCAATACGGCGCAACGAGCAGGACCTGCTCCTCGTCCTCCCTGACTTTGCACAAGATCTGTGCAAGAAGGCTCACTGGGGGAAACGCATATTTGCGAAGACCCAGGGGTCAGCTGTGCGCCAGTGCATCCGTGCCGAGAGAACCCTCGGTCAGGGAGTAAAACAACCGGCAATGAGTCGTGTCCGGAGAGGCAACAGGTCTACCTGAGCGGCTCCGAAGACTTCCCATATCAGCTGAACCGTCTGGGGGTGGAGTCGCCATTCTCCCGGAAGAGGTGGCTGCCGTGAAGCTCGTCGGCTGTACGGTTGGGCACACCAGGGATGTGAATGGCTCGAAGCGACCTCAGATGCTCCTGACTCCACAGGAGGAGATGGCGGGCGAGTCGCGACATACGACGGGAGCGTAGACCACCCTGACGGATGATGTACGCAACGGTCGCAGTGCTGTCCGTACGGACCAGTACGTGCTTGTGCAAAGCAGCCCCTTGAGGCGAGACAAGGCTAAGCGTACTGCTTGCAACTCTAGGCAGTTGATGTGCCAATGCAGTTGAGGCCCCGTCCACAGACCTGAAACTGCATGCCCGTTGTACGTGGCCCCCCATCCGTTGGCAGAGGCATCTGTGAAAACCACAGCATGCCTGGAGACCTGGACTAAGGGCACTCCGGCCCGTAGAAACGCAGGGTCTGACCAAGGACTGAAGGTTTGGCGACAGTGTGGGGTAAGGTTGACCCGGAACGTGCCGCTCTGCCACGCCCATCTCGGGACTCGATCATGAAGCCAGCGCTGAAGCGGTCTCATATGAAGCAGGCCGAGCGGCGTTACTGCGGCTGCGGCTGCCATATGCCCCAGGAGCCTCTGAAACTGTTTCAGTGGGACCGCTAATCTGCCTTGAAAGGACTTGAGGCAGTTGAGCACTGACTGGACTTGAGCGACCGAATCCACCCATACCGAGATAAGAGATCCTCTGCACTGGGCAGAGTTTGCTCTTGTCCCAGTTGACCTGAAGACCCAAGCGGCTGAGGTGCTGGAGCACCAGGTCCCTGTGTTCGCACAACAGATTTCGCGAGTGAGCTATTATGAGCCAGTCGTCGAGATAGTTGAGAATGCGAACGCCATGTTCTCTCATGGGAACAATGGCCGCCTCTGCGACTTTCGTGAAGACACGGGGCGAGAGGGCCAGGCCGAAGGGTAAGACCTTGTACTGGTGTGCTCGACCTTCGAACGCGAACCGAAGAAAAGGTCGGTGTCGAAGGAGAATCGAGACATGAAAGTACGCGTCCTTCAGGTCGATCGCTGCAAACCAATCCTGGGGACGGATGCACTCGAAGATGCGTATCTGCGTGAGCATTTTGAACGGGAGCTTGTGCAGGGCCTGATTCAAAACTCGCAGGTCCAGGATTGGCCGTAACCCCCCACCCTTCTTGGGTACAATGAAGTAAGGGCTGTAAAACCCAGACCTCATCTCGGCTGGAGGAACCGGCTCGACCGCGTCCTTCGCCAGCAGGACGTCGATCTCCTTCCTCAGGACAGGGGCACTGTACCTGGGAGGCCGGCGGGCAAACTGAATTGCATAGCCGAGCCGGATAGAACAGGTGAGCCAGCGGGACGGCCTCAGAAGCGCTAGCCAGGCTTCTGAGAATTGTACCAACGAACCCACCCGGACCACCGGCGTACCAGCGGAGGGGCAGCGAGGTGGAAGGCAGGGACCAGACTCCGGAGGCATTACTGCGGCCGAGAGAGAGGTCTGGGTGTGCGGGGCAACACCTACCTGCTTCCACAGAGGAACAGATGGCAGGGAAGGCTCGGAGGCGTTCGGCTGCGGGCTGTCCCGAGGCGAAGAAAAGGAGGGGAAACGAGGAGCGAGGCCCGAGGGCGTCGAGTCCAGGTTTTCGCACCACCTTGCCCAGCGGCAGATGAGAGTGACGAGGCCGTGGCGGCGTCACTGACATCTAAGAAATGGAAGAGGGGGAAAGGAGTGGCAAGGCATGGGAGCGTTGCTCACTGCAGTCCGCACCCTCGTGACCCAGAGATGGAAGAAACTGCTCTAGAAATGAGGGTACCACTGGACTCCGGGGAGCCAGCGGCGGAACAGAATGAAAGATACTCCACCCCGTCCTCCTCCGGGGGGAGGGAGAGGTGCGTGCACCGTCTCCGAGAGAGCAATTCCCTACAACGCTGGGTCACCTGTGTCAGGGCTGCCGAGACAGGTGGCGCCGTCTTCCTGCGAAGCTAGACGTCACAGTAGAGCTAGCTGTGACAGCTTCCACAGGGGACTGACACCCTTGGCGACAAACAGACTGAGGAGGAGCATGAGGGACTCGGAAGCACATCAAGTCAAGCTCGTAGTTTCCTCAGCCTGCTTCTGAACTGTGGAGAGCCGCTGGGCACAATCTCCAACAGTGTCACCGAAACAGGGTAAACCTTGAGAAATAGGAGCATCGAGAAAGAAAACTTTGGCGATGTCTCGAACATCTACAAGGTTAGCCCTGGGAAACTTCTGGACCACAGTGTGAACATCGTCTGACCGAGGGCCAGTGCTGTGACTAAAATCACGGTAGTCACTAAGCACAGCTCAACCCCGACTCAGAACTACACTTGTGCACTGTGTGTTTTTTGGTCTACACTGACCATCACATGCAGGGAAGAGGTGGTCTGCTATTAGCAAAACCATCATCAAGGGTAGTGAGAGAGGAAAACTTTTCACAGATTTTGGCACCAATATGCCTCCATACTGCAAAAAGTTTTTCACACACATCCAGGCAAGCACGGGGGCGGGGCAAGGCGACACGCGTTGCACTGCGCCCCCAGAGTAGCCCGGGAAGTGTGGCCGTCAAGTCTGGACCTGATTTAGCATGAGTGCACACACCATTACAGTGGGACTCAGTATCACCATATCCAGAGTGTAACAGCCCTCTCTCCGATGCAGCGATCGACATCTGATGCTCCCCTGGAGCCCCGAATGAAACACTTGGTTCCTCATGAGAACCACCAGTAAGCTGCCAGGCATGCACAAAACAGTGAACGTGGCCATCAAGCTTGATGACACACGGCACGTTGAAAGCTCTTTCAAGACAAACAACGCGCCAACGTGGTCATGCTCTCATAAGAGAGCATAAACCACCCACGAACACAGTTTCAGCATGTTTGCGATGCGCTAGAGGAGTGAGGGGTACCCCCACTGTAATCCTCAGATCACCAATGCTATTAGCCAAAGTAGCCCTCTTCTGGTGCAGAAGAGGAACTAGATCGGTGAATATGCAAAGGGACTCCACCTCGTTTGAGGCACTTGAGTCTTGACCGCGCATCTAGAGCGCCGAATGACGCGCGCTGGGTTGCCGTGACAACCGCGCTGTCAGCCGGCGGCTCGACGGCACACGGCACGCTGAACGGCTCAAGCCTTTACGAGAAAGGGGAGACGAACAACGCGCCGACGTGGTCATGTTCTCATGAGAGAACACGAACCACCCACGAACGCAGTCTCAACACGCTTAAGCCCAGGCATGTGAAACAGTGATCATGGCCGTCAATGAGGACAGGAAACGACCGCATCCAGAAACACACAGGTGAAACGTCATCCTGAAAAGGACGCGATCTTCACCCGTGTTGCTCTTTCAGAGAAAAATACTCTCTAGTTGTGCTGAAGCACACAGGGATCAACGCGGCAACACAGCGGGGAAACGGCAAGCCCGCTGCGTGCACTCAACCGTATACCAGCTGTTAAAACAGCTCTTTGTAAACACAGCGCGTGTAACAGACAGACAGCAGACGGGAGATCGCGAAGACCGCTGAAGCGCCGTCACACCAGCAGAGAGAGACTCTCAGGAAACAGCAGACTCACAGTCTACAAGCTCATTCCACTCAGAGGACACAACTGGTCAGCTCCGAAGCAAAAAGCATTGTGTATGCGTTTGCTTCCGCCCTTTATACCCGCACTGGCAGGCGGGTCGCGGAATGCAAATCTTGCATGCCAATATTTATTGGCTCGTTTTAGTTCACTCGAAGTCGATTGGTCTCCCTAGCGTGATCCCAATTCGTCAGGGAACTCCCCCGACGACACGTCGGAGTTCCCAGGACGAAAGGGAACCCGACACCAGCTTCTGGCAGTGTTTCTGAGGAATCTTAGCCCATTCCTCATGAACAATGGCCTCAAGTTCAGTAATATTCTTGGGTTTGCGCACTGCACCCGCCGCCTTCAAATCCCACCAGAGATTTTGTATAGGGTTCAAGTCAGGTGACTCTGATGGCCACTGTAGAATCTTCCAGGACTTCTTCTGCAACCAAACCTTGGTGGAATTTGAGGCATGCTTGGGATCATTGTCCTGTTGGAAGGTCCAAGCTTCAGCTTCCTCACTGACGGCATGACGTTCTCGATTCCCTGATACTTCAATGAATCCATCTTGCCTTCCACACTCTGCAGGTGACTTTATTTCGCCGTTTTCTTTACTCAAAAACAGTCTTGCCATATAGTCATACCAATACAACATCATATTTTTGAACAATATTTTGTCCAAATGTATTCAAGGAAAGGAAAAACTTTCAAACAAAAAAGTATTTTTTGTGTACATTTTAAAATGTTTGCTGCATGGTAAAAACAAACAAAAAAAAAAAAAATAAATAAATAAATATATATATATATATATATATATACTTGTATGAAATTGTGTTTTTGAGAGGAAAAATTATGTCGCAATAGCAATAATGTAAAATACTGTTAAATAAAGCAACATTTTTACAAACATTACAAACACAAAAAACTATTTTAGTTTCCGTCACGCCATAACAACGGTGGTCACGCTGCACAGCACATATTTTACTATGAACTATTTAAATTGAGCAGTGTGACTTTCTGTATGTTTGGTTGACTGTATTTTATTTTGATAATTCAAGGGCTCCGATGTCAAGTTAGCAATGCTAGAATATGTTTTAGTAATAGGAATTTTTGTCTTTCTGAGGAACCTGTTATTTCGTAATTTCTGGTTATACGGAGAGAAGCAAGACATGATTCAAAACTGTAAAGCTTTTGTAAAATACAGAAAACAAGCAGGATGCCGTTTTCTGCTAGCCTGGTAATACCAGATTCTGCTACTTCACTTTGCTTCGTACACAGAGTCTGGAATGGCATAATAGAGAAGTGTTTTCTCTCTCGCTAGGGGGCGCTTGTCTGAAGTTTAAAATCATTGGTTACCCGTAAGCCAATCAGATAAGTTTATTTATGACGTATGTTATGCGCCGACACAGCCGCATCGAACCACAGACATCATGCATCGAACTCAAATCTATGATCGAACTTCCACTGTAAACCTGCTGTAAACACTTGATGATGCCAGCGAAATACACTCTTCTTGTTCTGGCTTGTTCTCCATAACAGAGCGGATTGCATCCCGTGTCTCGTTTCCCATTTCCACGGTCGTTTCGGTTTTCGATTTCTCTAAACTACAATGTAAAACTCGGTGCTTAGCGTCTACGTCACGGCTCTCAGCCCGCCCTCTGTTCGTTGATTGGCCTGCTGTTTTCAGGCCGGAGGAAAACGTACTCGGTTACTAACGTAACCTCGGTTCTCTCTAGAGAGGGAACGAGTACTGCGTAATAGCTTACGCTATGGGGAAAACTCTTTTCATCGAGATATTGAAGCCAAAAAATTATCCTTAATTTTTAATCAATGTAAAACGCTTTGCAGCAGCAAGCAGACATAGGCGAGACAGCTTGCCTTGCGGCAAAAGCATCAGCCGATCGAGAGAGGCTCTGCGTGACGTCATGACGAATGGGGGCACTTCGCGCCCATATCGTCACGTCCCGCCAGAAAGGGCGTGGTCTCGCCCTATAAACAAACTCGATAAGCTGCCATACACTGATTTTTCATCGCCGAAGCGAACCAGAGCGTATTCCAAGCACGGCAAGATACGCAGTACTCGTTCCCTCTCTAGAGAGAACCGAGGTTACGTTAGTAACCGAGTATGTTCTCTTACGAGAGTATCTCTCGTACTGCGTAATAGCTTACGCTATGGGGAACACAGTGTAACACGCCGTGCGGATAGGGATCCAACACCAAAGTCCCAGGGGCAAAGGCCCAGGGCTCATGTAGTGCATAATCACCATACACTCACAGAGAGTAAAAAAGGAGAGGCTGGAAGCATTTCTCCTTATAGATAGACCCACAGGGGCTAACCATATGACCATTAAACCACGCAGCCAGGGTGAAAGCTTTCAGCCTAAACTGCGTGGCCCTACTTGTGCCAGTACTCATGGAGCTGCTGCATCGGTCTGAACGATGCGCATGCCAAACACTCAGCATCCGAGCCGCACAGCGGGCAGATAGCACTGAAGTCTAGATAGCCAAAAGCTTAGCTTGTAAGGCAGGCACCTCCAGGTTATAGTATTTTATAAATGTAGACGGCGAGGCCCAGCCCGCGGCCGTACAGATATCTTGCAGGGTGACCCCGCTAGACCATGCCCACGACGAGGCCACGCCTCTCGTGGAGTGCGCTCTGACACCCAAGGGGCACTGCAAGCCCTTGGAAGTGTAAGCCAGCGCTATGGCATCGACTATCCATCTGGATAGGCTCTGTTTCGAAGCGGCAAGCCCCTTGGAACGCCCGCTATACGAAACGAAAAGCTGCTCGGTCTGTCTGAACCCAGACGAGCGGGACACATAAGCTCTTAATGCCCTGACTGGGCAAAGAAGAGTTGCGTCGTCCTCCTCATTGAGAACCGGAAGGGTAGACAGGGAAATCACCTGGGCCTTGAACGGTGTGTTGAGGGATTTCGGCACGTAGCCGTGCTTAGGTTTGAGTATGACCTTTGAGTCATTAGGCCCAAACTCCATGCATGACACGCTTACTGAAAGCGCTTGTAAGTCCCCTACGCGCTTCACTGAAGCAAGAGCCGTAAGAAACGCTGTCTTGAAAGACAAGTGTTTCATGTCTGACGACTGGATTGGCTCGAATGGGGAACCTTTCATGGCCTCCAAGACCGTGGAAAGGTCCCATGTCGGGACTGAAGGGGGCCTGGGAGGGTTTAGCCTCCGAGCTCCTCTAAGGAAACGCACGACTAAGTCGTTCTTTCCCAGTGACTGGCCAGACACCGGTTTTGCAAACGTTGCTATGGCCGCCACGTATACTTTGAGCGTGGATGGGGTCCTGCCCTTATCCAGTAGCTCCTGAAGGAAGGAAAGCACTTCCGTAACCCCGCAGTCTACAGGTGAAAAAGCCCTGCGCTTGACACCAAGCAGAGAACACAGACCATTTCGAGGAGTAGAGCCGTCTGGTAGAAGGGGCTCTAGCCTGCGCGATCGTGTTTAACACTCCCTCTGGGAGGTAAGCGGGTACCCGTTGATGGCCCATGCGTGCAGGGACCACAAATCCGGGCGAGGATGCCAAATCGAGCCTTCCGCCTGAGAGAGGAGGTCTCTCCTCAACGGTAAAGGCCATGGGGCAGCGCTGGTCAGCTGCATCAGGACAGGGAACCAAGACTGGTTTGTCCAGAGCGGAGCTATGAGTAGCACTGGGCATCCCTCCCTCCTGATTCACTCCAACACCTGAGGCAGGAGTGAGACAGGGGGAAAAGCATATGGGGGGCGGCGGGGCCAAACATGGGCCAGCGCGTCCCGGCTTTTCGAGAAGAATCTCGGGCAATGAGCGCTTTCTTGGGACGCGAACAGGTCCACCTGCGCTTTGCCAAACGTTTCCCACAGCAGCTGGATCGTCTGCGGGTACAGCGACCATTGTCCTGCTGGGACGTTGTTTCTGGACAGCCTGTCTGGCCCCACATTTAGGTGACCAGGCACATGCGCTGCTCTCAGCGAGAGCAGGTTGTGCTGAGCCCAGACCAGGAGGCGTTCCGTCAGCCTGTAAAGGTTTCTGGACCTGACGCCGCCCTGGCGATTTATGTACGCCACCACTGACATGTTGTCTGATCGGACCAAGACGTGGTGGCCTTTTATCTGGGGACAGAAGCGCCGTAGCGCTCTGTCGACTGCTATTAATTCCAAGCAGTTTATGTGAAGGAGCTTCTCCCGTACTGACCACAGGCCAGCTAGCGGTCTGCCCTCGAGCAGCGCTCCCCACCCCGATGTGGAGGCGTCCGTAGACACCACCTTCACACCCGAGGCGATCCCCAGACTCACACCTGACTGATACCAGTCGGTCACTTTCCACGGTTTCAGAGCTGAAACGCACTGAAGGTCGACCCTGAGGCGAAATAGACCCGCGGTCCACGCCCTGGGGGAACTCGTGCTTTTAGCCATAGCTGCAGTGGGCGCATGCGGAGCAGGCCCAACTGGAGTACGGAGGCTGCTGAGGCCATCAGACCCAGCATTTTCTGAAACCTTCTGAGCGGGACTATAGAGCCGTGGCGGAAGGATTTCGCGACGTGCTGAATATTTAATCCGTGCTTCGGTAACAGGCGTGCCGTCATGGATAGCGAGTCCAACACTGTTCCCAGAAAGGAAATTTTCCGACTGGGGAGCAGTGAGCTTTTCGCCCAATTGACTGTAAGGCCCAGCTCCTCGAGGTGCTCGAGTAATGCGGCCCTGTGTTCTATGAGCTCTGTTCGTGAACGAGCTAGAATCAGCCAATCGTCCAAGTAGTTCAAAACTCGCATGCCCCGAAGTCTCAGGGGGGCGAGTGCCGCGTCCATGCACTTCGTGAACGTACGGGGTGCTAGGGACAGGCCAAACGGCAGGACTGTGTATTGATATGCCTGGCCCTCGAAGGCGAATCTCAAGAATCGCCTGTGATGGGACGCCATTTATATTTGGAAATAGGCGTCTTTCAGATCTATTGACATGAACCAGTCTCCTTGGCGCACTTGCGCAAGGATTTTCCTGGTCGTAAGCATTTTGAACTGGCGCTTCACAAGCGTTCTGTTCAGCAGTCGCAGATCTAGAATGGGTCTGAGCCCTCCATCTTTTTCGGTACCAGAAAATATCTGCTGTATAAGCCCCCTTCGCCCTGAGATAGAGGTTCTATAGCCCCTTTTCTCAGTAGTTTCGCTATCTCGGCTCGAAGTAGATGAAACACTTCGCTTTTCACCGTAGTTTCGACGCGCGCCGTATAACGGCGGGGGCGTCGAGCGAACTGTAGCGAATAGCCTCTCGTTATAGTGTTCAACACCCATTCTGATACCCGGGAAGCCTTGGCCACGCATCTGCGTGAATAGCTAGGGGTAGAATGAAATCTGGGCTCTGGCCGCGGCAGGACGGCCCGCTCGAGAGCCCCTGTGTACTGGGAACACAACACCGTGTTTACAGTGTTCGAGGCGGGGGGGCGCGCTGATCACAGCGGGCAGCCTGGCCGCGCTCAGCTTCTCTATGGCGGGACGCGCAGAGAAAGCGAGCGGGGCGAATCCCGTGGGATTCGGCGTGTGTGAGAGAATGTGGGCACATTTACTACACTGAGAATACTGTCAGCTCGCGCGACTGAATCACTGTTGTTTACAGCGTGCGAGGCGCGCGCTGATCACAGCTGGCAGCCTGGCCGCGCTCAGCTTCTCTGTGACGGGTTGTGCAGAGAAAACGAGCGGGGGCGAATCCCGTGAGATTCGGCGTGTCTGTGAGAAATGCGGGCGCGAGACAGCGGGCACATTTTCTGCACTGAGAACACTCGGCTCGCGCCGACTGAATCAACGCTGTGTTTACAGCGTGCGAGGCGGGGTGCGCGCTAATCACAGCGGGCAGCCTGCCCGCGCTCAGCTTCTCTGTGACGGGTTGTGCAGAGAAAGCGAGCGGGGGTGAATCCCGTGGGATTCGGCGTGTCAGTGAGGAAATGCGGGCGCGGGACAGCGGGCACATTTACTGCACTGAGAACACTGTCGGCTCGCGCCGACTGAATGTGTGTTAGTTTCGTTTTTACAGAAAACAAGGGACACGCATCGTGTAGTGTAAGCGGGCATTGTATGGGCGCGTTCACTACATTTTCTGCACAACCGACCTGAGTTGGTTTTATTTGTGCTAGCCCTGCACCGTGGCGGGCTGTGTCTGGGTGTGGGAATGGGCACTGGGACGTGGGCATTCTTACAACACTCGTAACACCATCGGCCGTGGCCGGAACACCAGAAAATGCACTCTTTATTGGATTTATCTGGGTAGCCATAGAAACGGCTTTTGTGCGCAGGCAAGCGGGCTGAGACACCGGCTGCTTCCCTGCGAAATACACTGGGACAGTCACAACGCATGGAACTGAACGAGCGAGAAGTTTTGGTGGAAATCCGGCCGCAGCGGGCTTTACCTCAATCCTCGGCCGGGGCCTGCGCTGAGGGGGGTGGCGTCCAGCAGAGCGAGAGCGCGGTGTTTGATCTCGGGCCTGGCGGCGCTGTTGGTTAGCCGAAACGACGGCCTTTGTGCGCAGGCAAGCGGGCTGTGGAACCAGCGTGCTCACTGCGAAATACACTGGAACAGTCACATTGCTTGGAACTGAACGAGCGAGAAGTTTTGGTGGAAATCCGGCCTCAGCGGGAACTGAACACCGTCGCTTTCCTAGAGAGACTAGGAAGGCCTTGAGACCTCGGGCTTTATCTCAATCCTCGGCCGGGGCCCGCGCTGAGGGGGGCGGCGTCCAGCAGAGCGAGAGCATCGAGGAACACGGAGCGCTCAGCTTCCGTCATCTCGGATAGCGTTAGCCACAAATGTTTCTCACCTTTCAGGGAGGAAGGGTCTCGACTGTGACGGAGCTTCATCTTTCCCGAGAAAGCGTCCGTCCAGCCTGTTGCGCGTTAGTTGCGCGGCGCGCCTTTCAGTTGAGGCCGATGTTATCCATGGCTTGAGAGAGCGGACGCATCGGCTCAGTTTCAATGCCGGCTCCGGTAGGTTCGTCGAGCTCAAGTGCGGACGCGGCGGCAGACGGCGGCCGTTGTCCGTTTGGAGCGACTCGAGCGAAACCGGTGAAGCTGGCGGGCGAACCGGCGAGCTTTGGCGGGCAGAAGATAGCTCGGGAGCGCGCTGGGCGCGGCGCTTCTTGCGGCGCGGCATCACGGTGGGCTGGAATGCGGGCTCGGAGAACGACGCCAGGCGAGTCCGCAGAGTCACCATAGGCAGCCGCTCACAATGATGGCATCCGCCGTCAGCGAGCGCGATGGCCGCGTGATCCTCACCCAGGCAGGACACGCAGAGGACGTGGCGGTCCTCATCGCTGAGTGGGGCTAAGCAAGAGCCACAGGAAGGCATCTTTAAAAAGACGCAGCTCTTTTAGAGGTAGTGGGAGAAAAATGCAAATATAGCAAACACACACACTCTAAGGCAGAGGAAAGGATATGTACGCCGGAAAGCGCAGCAGGTACGGCGGCTGAAGGCGGCGAGGCCAGCGACTCCAGGCTCAAAGGCACGTCCCGCTGAAGGCTACAGGTCGACGGCGCGGCTTCTCATCCGGATCCAGCGATGCGTGAGCTTCGCTGAAGAGTTGAAAAATCAGTGTATGGCAGCTTATCGAGTTTGTTTATAGGGCGAGACCACGCCCTTTCTGGCGGGACGTGACGATATGGGCGCGAAGTGCCCCCATTCGTCATGACGTCATGCAGAGCCTCTCTCGATAGGCTGCTGCTTTTGCCGCAAGACAGCCAATAGGCGCGCAAGCTGTCTCGCCTATGTCTGCTTGCTGCTGCAAAGCGTTTTACATTGATTAAAAATTAAGGATAATTTTTTGGCTTCAATATCTCGATGAAAAGAGTTTTCCCCATAGCGTAAGCTATTACGCAGTACGAGAGATACTCTCGTAAGAGAACTGAGAGATAGGCTGCTATCTCAGACTGACTACAGGAGCGAAATGAAATTAGCGGAAGTAGGAAGTCTGCCGTAGTCAGGCTAGTTTTCTGCCGTCTCGGTTTCCTTTCCGTGAGATTTGGAGCCGTCACAATGAACCAAAACTCAGCAAAATGTTTCCTCTGTTTTGTTAATCTGTAATAATTTAAGTGAAATATATTTTTCATATAAGCCTATATATTAGTTTTATATATTTTGTTTTATTCAGTTTTTTCCGCTCACAGAAGCGTTTTAAGTGTGTGATGTGACATTGTGTGAATGCATGTTCTATCCTGCAATTTTCGCTGGTTTCAAAACACACAACAAGCTGCATATTACTTGCTATTAATTTTCACTGAAATGTAGGCCTAATGCTTGACAGTGACATATCCTCGCAAAAATGTATTACCAAAGACTGTATTTTTAACGTAGATTGTGGTTTTATGGAGTTGATAAGAATTATTTATTTTTTATAAATCTGTATTATATATATATACATCCATTATATATATATATATATATATATATATATATATATATATATATATATATATATATTATATATATATATATATATATATATATATATATATATATATATATATCCAGAGAGTGTAATCATGGGTTGTCAACTTCATTGTAAATCTAAAACAAAGTTAACACAGTAAACAATGTACAACAAGAGAAGCTAGAAGACTTTTGAGTGACCCTTGTGGGTGTTAAAATAATTCCCTAAACCAGGAATGTTCCTTTTATAAACTGCAAATTAATTTAAAAGTGCAAGAAAGACTCCTTTGTGTCTTGGGTCAGTGCAATTATGTGCAAAATATCTATAGTGGACTCCATGAGCTACATATCCACCTTATATAACATAAGAGCGGTTGCAGCCATTCTCTTATCGTGGCCAAAGCCGTTGAGGTGCAGTTTCCTCCTAAACTCTAATCGTTTCTCCTCCTAATCTGTTCCATATCGCTTTAAAATGTAGCATTCTGTGCAGAATTCAAATGGGTCTGATATGTTTTCTGGTCTGCGGCGACTCAGACTCAAACTCACACATATGATCCGCTCTGTGATATCGTGTCTTTGGACAGGAGCAGACTGTGTATGCGCTGTGGTGGTTAAGTGACACTAATGTGAAACCAGACTTCATTCCCCCCCAAGGGAAAGGATATTTATACAGAAAACTGATGAAAAGCTGAAGTGCAGAGTGATGTCATCAAAATCATTGATCCATATTGGCGAAAGTGAGAGAGTAAGTTTTGAATGCTTTTACAGTATATTCTAAGTGTGAATGTTGTCATTGTTTTGGAGCACACTACTTTATAGATAACCTTAAGGCTAACCTATTCATACTAAAAGCCAAAAAAAAAAAATTCCATTTTGATTTCATAGTGACTTTAAATGCAATAAGACGTAAAAGGAATATTTGTTTAATACTCATGGGATGCGCTGTCTGACAGTCAGCTTTCTGTGTGCATGTGTGCTCAGAAAAAACATGAAAATAAAAATAAAACGTCCATGATGACGAAGAACTGCAATGTCCTGTGAGCGTGGGGGCAATAGAGATGATGATACAAAACAAATAGATGTTATGTTCGTTTTTGGCAGAGTATCTGGAGCAAGGCACAAGCTGTAGGCTCCGCCCTCTTCATTTAAAGATACAGGTACATGCACAAATTTACAACATGGTATAATAAATGAAGCTGAAACTTCACTGACACAGTCGGGGACAACTGAGACTTTTGACATCTTGTAAAAAAGGGCAAAAAAATTGGTCCCCTTAAATGTGTAAAACTGTTTAAATTAGCACCAAACTGGGCTATAAATGCAGATAAATGGCCAGATTTATAAGATTATAATGTATAATATTTTCTCTTGTCTTTTGAATATGTTGGCATACTGCCATACTCTAATGTTCATTCTAAATCTTAATGGTTTGTCACGACTGCCAACACTACATATCCGCGTCTACTTAGTATTCATCAAGTTGGCCCACACAGTCACTAAAATGCAATAAAGATAAAGTAGGACTGATAATATTATTCCTGAATTCACCACAAGAGGAAAATAAAATTATTCAAGTATGGTATCTTTAGGGTAAAGTCTGTGAAACACTTTGTTGGGTGTATATATATATTATATTATATATATATATATATATATATATATATATATATATATATATAATAATTATATATATTATATATATTATATATATATATATAATATATATACACAGCCGTGGGGCAGTAGTGTCTACATGCATCTCTCTGTCTTTCTGAAAGACAGCATGTTGTAGATTTTTGATTTTTGACAAGATTAAACATCACTAAATAATACATCTATTAGACATACACTAAATACTCACAGTATGTGAAGTATGGAGCAGAGACACCTACAGTATATTGCACCTGACTGCAAACCGACAACACATTTTTACCAATTACAATTACAACTGAGCTCATTTACATGTAAAAGTTTTAAAGGACTACTAACATTATAAGTATGCATATGGCCCTTTTAATAATGTATACAGAATTCTGTGTGTAATTCATGTCACACGGCACTAGTGCTGATGTCCTTTTCCTTTCCTGTTACTTGCTCAAGCTTAATATAACTATCCTTTGAGGCAGTAGACATATCCTTATGAATTTATATTAAAATTAAAAAATCTAATAAAAAATGCAGGGCACAATTTTTTGAGGTTTGTTTCACAAATGCTAGCAGTTAGCCAAACAACACATCTCAAAATGAAAATTCTGTCATTGTTTACTCATGTCGTTTCAATCCTGTATGAGTTTTGTTCATCCACGAAACATACACAGTATGAAGATAATTTGGTAATGCTTTTGATTACAGCCCGCAAAGTACAAATTTACAGCATAACTTTCGGTATAGTGTACCTACCTGTATTAAGTGTGTATGTGTAAATATAAGGGAACAATATGTATAGTTTCAACGCATTCTCACCCCAAGGCGTCATCTAACTGACAATTTTGACCATGCTTCAATATTCGACGCTAAAGGTACCCTTTAGCGTCAGTTAGTTGACGCGATCCCAGGGCGTCATCTAACTGACGCTAAGGGTAACGCGTCAGTTAGATGACGCGGGTAGGTTTAGGTCTGGGTAGAAGGGCGTCATCTAACTGACGCTAAGGGTAACGCGTCAGTTAGATGACGCCCTGGGATCGCGTCAACTAACTGACGCTAAAGGGTACCTTTAACGTTGAATATTGAAGCATGGTCAAACTGATTCCCAAGGCGTCAGTTAGATGACGCCTTGGGGTGAGAATGGGCTGATAGTTTGGAGAATAAAGGCTGGCTAACAGGAAAATTGACAAATTTATACTGGTAGTATTTTAGAACTAATGGGTCATTATTTTACTATCATGATAGGCAACAATCTGTTTAGCGAGCAATTTAGCGAGAACACTGCGTACCTTTTTGTAATAGTGTACCAATATAGTTTTTTTTAAAAGGGATACTTCACCCAAAAATGAAAATTCTGTCATCATTTACTCACCCTCAAGTTGTTGCAAAACTGTATGAGTTTCTTTCTTCTGCTGAACGCAAAAGGAAGATATTTTGAAGAACGATTGGAACTTTGGCACCATTGACTTCCATAGTATTTTTTTTCTACTATGAAAGTACATGGTGCCAAACAACTGTTTGGTTCCAATCGTTCTTCAAAATATCTTCCTTTGTGTTCAGCAGAAGAAAGAAACTCATACAGGTTTGCAACAATTTGAGGGTGAGTAAATGATGACAGAATTTTCATTTTTGGGTGGAGTATCCCTTTAGATTACGGGGTACTTAACAGGGGTGCGTTTCCCGAAAGCATCGTTAGCCAACTATGGTCGCAAGTTGGTCGCAATTTCCATTGAACTCTATTGGAAACGACGGAACTTGCGACCATAGTTGGCTAACGATGCTTTCGGGAAACGCACCCCAGAGCATTTATATCGTTTTTTTTTTTTTTATGTATAGCAAGTGCACTGATTAAGTTTGGTCTTCCGTGTTTCAATTAAGGCAACTAAAACTATTGGAAGTTTTTAATTATTGGGAAAATGAGCTACCCTGTAACTTGATGTTGTTACAGGGTAAGTGCTTGTTAGCTAGAAGGTTCTATGAAGTTACAGGGCAAGTACAAATAGAAAACATACACACAATCTGATATCACTGAATCTAAAAAATTTATTTGAAAACCAACTTAAATTCAAAACGGATTTTTCTCTAATGTTCTCTCATCATTTTTGTCCATCCACTGAAAGTCCACACAACCATTATTTTCAAGCTTCAAACATTTCATAGACATCATAAACGTAATCTATCAGATTTTTTTTTAAATGATGAAAGACTATTAATACTGTATATCCTAATATCCTAATATATCCAGTTCTTGTGGGTTTGAAATAACAGGGTGAGTATAAACAACGACAGAATTTTCATTTTTCTTGAAAAATAAGTCTTAATGAGTCTTCTTCTATCTTTCTTGATCATCCATAGATTTCACACAGCTGCTGTATGAAATTAAACAGCTAATATCAAAGGCACTGCAGACTTGAGTTAATGTCTTCTACCAGAACACAAAGATTAACCACAGCACAAAGATAATTAGAATCTGAACAATGAACATGAGCTGTTGAGTACGGGTGAAGGAAAGGTCCAAATTTCCATATGCTCCAGTAGTAGGAGAAGCACTGTTGACCATATCAAATAATCTGGTGTAGACAGAGAACAAAGACCCGACTCTGTGGTACAAGATAATATTGCACACAATCTACTGAATATCTGATATTCAGGTCAGGATTCGAAAGAAGCTTTACCAAATGACCTTTAGCAATCAGCATTCATAATTAATTCTTACCTTTGTGTGAACCGACTCCATTTGAAGCAAAAGAAAAAGGATGTTTTAGGAACATTGTCACGCTTTGATGTGTTTGAGTTCTGTTTTGTATCTTGGTTTCCCCTGTCTTTGTGGTTTTTGGTTTAGTCCTGTTAAGTTTTCCCGCTCATCGTTTGTGTTCAGTTTCATCACCTGTGTTCTGTTAATTATCCAATCATTTCATGTGTATTTAAGCCCTGTGTTTTCTCCCAGTGTTTGTCGATCGTCGTCAATGTATGGTTGTGTGTTTCTGATTTCCTGGAGTTTTGTTCCTGTTTAAGTTTGGAAAGTTTTCATTTTGGTATTAAATCATTTATATTGAAGCTTTCGTGTCCTCGTCTTCAGCACCTGCACAAACCCTGACAGAACGATCGACCATAACAAAAAAAATGGAGAGCTGGAAGCAGGCCTTCATAGGAACCCGGATGGCCATATTTCGTGGGACCCGTGGAGGTCGTAATAGGGGATGTGACCGAGTTCTGGTGGTCCCGAGCTCAGTATGGCCTGAGCCCATTGCATGCACGCCAGAGCCTGACCCATTTGCCGACCTCCCAGAGCTTCTTCCCCCAGAGCCTTCACCGCTGGTCCCGTCCAGCCCAGTCAAGCCTTCGCCGCTGGTCCCGTCCAGCCCAGTTGAGCCTTTGACCGTCACCTGCCCGCCAGAGCCTGAGCCCGTCGCCTGCCCGCCAGAGCCTGAGCCTGTCGCCTGCCCGCCAGAACCTGAGCCCAGCCCCAAGCTCCCCGAAATGCTGGTTCCGTCCAGTTCCGAGTCCCCTGATGTGCTGGTCCCGTCCAGTTCCGAGTCCCCGATGTGCTGGCCCCGTCCAGTTCCGAGTCCCATGAAGCGGCAGAGCCAGAGCCAGAGCCCGTTGACCCAGAGCCAGAGCCAGAGCCCGTTGATCCAGAGCCAGAGCCCGTTGACCCAGAGCCAGAGCCCGTTGACCCAGAGCCAGAGCCCGTTGACCCAGAGCCAGAGCCCGTTGACCCAGAGCCAGAGCCCGTTGACCCAGAGCCAGAGCGCGTTGACCCAGCGCCAGAGCCAGAGCCCGTTGACCCAGACCCAGAGCCCGTTGACCCAGAGCCAGAGCCAGAACCCGTTGACCCAGAGCCAGAGCCAGAGCCCGTTGAGCCAGAGCCAGAGCCCGTTGATCCAGAGCCAGAGCCCGTTGACCCAGCGCTAGAGCCAGAGCCCGCTGATCCAGACCCAGACCCAGACCCAGAGCCCGTTGACCCAGACCCAGAGCCCGTTGATGTCAAGTCAGTTCCCGATCATGAGCCTGTCCTCCCCAAGAAAATTTTGGGGGGGCGCCATACGCCTTCGCCGTGGCCGGCCAAAGATCCACGGAGGCCCGAAAAGATAACACCGCCATGGCCACCTGAAGGGTCTGCACCGCCATGGCCACTTGAAGGGTCTGCACCGCCATGGCCACCTGAAGGGTCTGCACCGCCATGGCCACTTGAAGGGTCTGCACCGCCATGGCCACCTGAAGGGTCTGCACCGCCATGGCCACCTGAAGGGTCTGCACCGCCATGGCCACCTGAAGGGTCTTCACCGCCGTGGCCACCTGAAGAGCCAGCTCCGCCCTGGACGCCCGAGGGTCCCACAGCTCCGCCCTGGACGCCCGAGGGTCCCACAGCTCCGCCCTGGATGCCCGAGGGTCCCACAGCTCCGCCTTGGACGCCCGAGGGTCCCACAGCTCCGCCCTGGACGCCCGAGAGTCTCACAGCACCGTCATGGCCACGCCCACAGCCTGCACCGTCGTGGCCACGCCCACAGCCTGCACCGCCGTGGCCACGCCCACAGCCTGCTCCGCCCTGGAGGCTTCCTGGACCTGCACCATGCCCTCGTCAGCCTCCAGGGCGCCCACCCTCCCACCCCTTTGGATGTTATACGGCGCGAGGACGCGCCTTCGGGGAGGGGGGAGGTACTGTCACGCTTTGATGTGTTTGAGTTCTGTTTTGTATCTTGGTTTCCCCTGTCTTTGTGGTTTTTGGTTTAGTCCTGTTAAGTTTTCCCGCTCATCGTTTGTGTTCAGTTTCATCACCTGTGTTCTGTTAATTATCCAATCATTTCATGTGTATTTAAGCCCTGTGTTTTCTCCCAGTGTTTGTCGATCGTCGTCAATGTATGGTTGTGTGTTTCTGATTTCCTGGAGTTTTGTTCCTGTTTAAGTTTGGAAAGTTTTCATTTTGGTATTAAATCATTTATATTGAAGCTTTCGTGTCCTCGTCTTCAGCACCTGCACAAACCCTGACAAACATCACCATATATTTCTCTTTGCAAGCATTTGTATTCTTAGCATATGAATAACTAACATGAAAATGGATGTATTGTGTAAGAGGCACTTATCACCTGGTGGCGTGAATGTAAGTCAAGTACAGGTCAAGCATAGATCTCACATGCTAAGAATTCTAAAGCACAATTTCACCATTCAAGACCATTTCAGAAATTCAAATAATGAAATGTAGTGTCAGATACAAAGTTTAGTGTAAATAGAGTCCTTTTGTGGAAGAAGACGTTTAGTTAAGCAAATATAAATTAGGATGGGATTTTTTTCTGTTTAAAGTCGCATTGAAATGACAATTTGCGATAGTCTGTTCTTCCCTATTGTGACGTATATGAGTAAAAATATGTGAGGGGTGATTAAATGTAAAAAAATATGTATGAATTTTTTTTGTGGAAAATTAAACAACATTTAATCAATCTTTGATAATGGCTTTAATCTTTTAAACAACTGAGAAAATAGTGATCAAAATCACCTGTCAAGTAAAATATACTTTATAATTTATATTGCATCAGCATATGAGAGTCAAATTTCATCTCAAGATCACTCATTTAACATCTATTGCCAAAATTCCAAAATTATATATATATATATATATATATATATATATATATATATATTATATATAAAAGATCAGTCAAGAAAAGAAAATTATTGAAACTAATCAAATCAGGGATGTCAGAATCAGAATGTATAGTTTGTGCATACAAAAATGTCAGTCAAAACCAACCAACACATTTAATGATCTTTACTAAACCATTTTTGGCGTAAATGCCACGAGAAATAACATTCATGGTATTGATACGCACTTTCATGAGACTGCGTTGAATATTCCATAAAAAATTATGGTGACTTAAACCTGTCAAGCAAACAATAAATTGGGTTTCCTCAATAAATACAAGCATTTTGTGTGAATTGAGCTGAGATACTGGATGACATATTGCATTTCAAATCTTTCAAAAATGTAAATATATTAAAAAATATAAAGAACTGCTTTGTAATATATGTAGAATACTACAATATTTGTAGTATATCCACATGTAAATGAAATCCAAAGGGATATCTGGTCTTTGAAATGGCGGACATCTTATATTTACACATAAAATAGGCTGTCCATTGATCTATTGTGTGTGGTAGCACTTTCAATTGAAAGCAAATCATAGGACGAGTGAATTCATCAAGGACTCGGAGGCTTTTAGTACATAGTGCGCACACATCTTGCTCTGAGAGAGAAAACAGACAGCATGCTTCATTGATTACCTTATCTGTTGAATGTCAAAGGGGAAGATTAAGGCATTAATTTCCATACAGAGATGAGAAGGTGAGGGGGGTGGGGGTGTGTTGATGACATGTTTTCCTCTCCCTGCAAAGCAGTTATGTAAATTATTCAATCCAGCCGGCGATGCAATGTGAATATTCTTAAATTTGTATTATTTATGACATAAAAGCCACAAAGAAAATGACCAAACAAGGCTTGTTTCAGAATCCATCTGTACTCTGCATAAAGGAGAATAAAAGGAAGCACACAATAAAATACGGCTTGTTTAAAATCTAGGTCATGCTATTTTCTTTCCATTTGGCACATAATTCTATGATAAAGAGGCTGAAATCACTTTAATGGCTGCACTTTGGAAATGCACTGTTACAGTACAATGCGGTACAACACATGAAGAATTCACACAGCTGCAGCCATTTATCATTCTAGACAAAATAATGTGTGCATACATACCATCAAAAACTGAGAATGAGATCAATGTGAAGACTTCTGAGATTATTGATTGCCCCCATGCAACTATGATGAACACAATAAAACAGGCTGTTTCACGCTTTGTCGTTAATTTAAGGGGAATGAAGAAGATTTTTAAACTATTGTTGTGCTTATTTAGCAAATTTTTAGGCCAAAAAAATCGAATAAAAATTACTATCAATGTCAGGACAGAAGAAATGAGTGGAATGAAAACTGCAAATTAACAGCATATTAGGGGGCAATTATGATGCAAAGGGGATTTAAAAACCCATTCTTTCATTTCACAGATTTCTCATAATGTGTGTGTGTGTGTGTGTGTGTGTGTGTGTGTGTGTGTGTGTGTGTGTGTGTGTGTGTGTGTGTGTGTGTGTGTGTGTGTGTGTGTGTGTGTGTGTGTGTGTGTGTGTGTGTGTGTGTGTGTGTGTGTGTGTGTGTGTGTGTGTGTGTGTGTGTGTGTGTGTGTTGTTTTAGCTCTCTGGGGTGCACTGCATGTGTTGAAATATGAGATTTGAGAGTCACAGAGAGGAAGATAATGTAACAACTTTAAATTCAGTCTGTGTTCAGTCACGCAAAGCTATATGACTATGTGGAATATTGACGTGCACAAGTTGTTTTATGGTATTACTATTACCCTGCTGGAAAAAAAACCCTAGCATTAACCAGCATGAATTAAATTTTGGTCCAGGCTGGTTTATGCTGGTTAGAGCTGATCTAGCCGTGGATAGTCATGCTTTTCTCATGCTTTTGTATCTCGTCCACTTACAATCCCGTGTTGTTTGACCAGCAAACCAGCAATCATCATCCCTTGCTGGTCCCAGCATGCAAAACACACCTTACGCTGATGACCAGCAATGCTTTTTCAGCAGGGTATTGTTATATGGGAAATTATGGGATAGAGCAGTTAGCAAAACATCCATTCTAGTGTTTGAAAGAAGAAAGAAAATAAAGCATTTGGTGAAGTTGAGTAAATGAAGACACATTTTTCCAGAACAATAGACAATTCACCTACAGACCTGCTAGTTATTCATCTCTTGACTTTCCATTACACACACACCTCATGGAAATGTGTTTAATCCTAAGTCAGGCTCACACAGGTGATTGCATCTCTGCAGTGCTGAGAGGCTTGTGTCTTAAGAGAGCTGTCTTTGATTGCATGTAAACAGCTCCTCATCAGACTGCGGTACACAAGCCCTCTTGACTCCTCTGAGCTCATGCTCGCCACCGGTGGGCTTTTATTCACATGTTGCTAGGATACACAACTTTCAGATTGAATCACAAACATTGTGGTCCATGTGCCATTCTTACAATATGCCCTATAAAAACACACAATAAAAGATTTAAAGCATTGATGCACTTCTAAAATGCTATCAAAGTTTTGGGAGGTTTAAAGGAGAACTCCGGTCAATTTTAACATTGAGCTCATTTTTTTGTAAATTTGGAGTGCTGTCAGTACAGAGAATAACGACAAAAATCGGTGTGTCCTACACCGTGTTATCCTCTTTTTAAAATTCGCACCCTGTTGACTTCAATGGGACAATTTTAAACCTGCTTTTAGCCTATCCTTTATATGTCATTACAAGTGCACAGCCATGTTAGTGATGTTATTAAGAGTGAACACGGTCAATCTGACTGCAGTAGATGTGAAAGATATTAATAAAAATGATGTTAATTCAGCCAGCTCACATACCTGTATTTACTTCCTGTTTTCGGTCGAAGTCCACAGTAGTCGATTATCAAGTTCGCGCGCGCGATCAGGCTGTATGAGATCCCTTCTCCCAACTCGATAATCGACTACTTTCAGATTGACCGTGTTCACTCTTAATAACACCACTCACATGGCTGTGCACTTGTAATGACATATAAAGGATGTTAAGAGGCTAAAAGCAGGTTTAAAACTTGTCCCATTGAAGTCAACAGGGTGCGGGAATTTTAAAAAGAGGATAACACGGTGTAGGAGACACCGATTTTTGTCGTTGTTCTCTGTACTGACAGCACTTCAAATTTCCAAAAAATGAGCTCAATGTTAAAATTGACCGGAGTTCTCCTTTAAGGTAAATCAATTGAAAAGCTATTTGTTAATTCATTTTGTATACAGTCAGTTACTGGTAACATTAATTTCACTAATTTGTCCTCAAGTCCATTTATATAAGCTTTTTTGTGTGGTTTCCTCTTGTCATAGGGTCACGTTACAATATAAAAATATAAAGTCTACTAATTGTTCCCCATCTTTTTTTCCCACAATGATGCAAAGATGTCTTTTGAGAGCGGTACACATTTCTCCATCGACAGAGAATAAGCATCACACTATTTTCATCATTCATTCAAAGGCGGAAGTCGTTTTGTATTATGAATAAGAGTCAAAGGTTGTGGTAGTGAGGGTGTGATTTTAAAGATCTATCTACAGTAGTGGATATACCAGCATCAGAACGTTTAAGTATTTTATGAAACCTAAACACGTTAGAGGGCTGTAAGCTCTGAATGAAATGTGTTGAGATTGTGTTTTAAAATGTGTTTGTTCTGCTGTATTGTTTGATCAAATATTTCTGTGTGCAGTTTCAGATAGCAAAATAAAATAATAATATTGCTCACCGCAAATCCCAGTGCCAGATACATGCTGTGACTGAATAAAGAGACACTTGAGAATCATGGGAAGAAAAATAAGAGTTTATGATTGCACTAGATAAATAAAAATGGGCAGGGACCACTTTAGAAAGATTGAATTCATAACAGATATTAAAGGCACATTTCACAGCCAGAAAACATATTTTACATATAATGCACTTTAAAAGTGTTTTCATTTTATCATCTACATGTATTGAGAATCAATGATATCCAAGTACTTTGCTTCAATGATCTTCGGCAACAAGTAGTTCCTGCAAAGAAAACATTGTATAGTGATGATCACTTAAACCTGGGTAACCCTTTACAATAACAGTACATAAACAACCATGGACTAATACCTAAATAAATTGTTACTTAAAAATGAATCATGATTAGTAAAGATATTAACTTCGAAGAACCAATGAAGAGATGTTCTTAGTAACTAGGATTATTACATGTTTGATAGTTAATGCATTCATTAACATTTAGGGGTAAACTAAATCAATCGGGCTCAAGCCCGTAAGAATTACGGATCCGTAAGAATAAATAAGTACTACTCTATATTTGAATTAAACATGTGATTTAATACTGTCATTGTTTAAACTGTAAGATCATAATCTGCCATCTGCAGCTTTGTGACAAATAATTGCAATGACACATTAATTACATTAACCATTAATTACATTTTATTTGATCTCAACCATTTTCTGATTTTTATAGTTCATTTATGTTTAGTCATAGCTTTTCTTCCCGAAACTAAGTATAGGATTTGTTTCTGGTGGGACACTCATTACTGGCGCACTTTAGGTGCTCTTGTTGTGTTAGCTGTGTTTCTCCGGTAATGCTAGCATTTCAATTTAATAAATGTTGCCTGCTTTGGTAAACCAAATTAATAATTAAAGACATGTTTGCATGTATGTTGTATTGTGATTTTTCAGGAGGTTATACAGTAAATAACTCTGTTTTTTGTCATTTTAATGTATATGCTCCGATTAGCTTATGGATGTGCCCATAATACATGTAAATGTGCCTTATGTGTGTTTTTACAGGTATGTTGGGGCTTTCTTTTAGGTCCACATATGTTTAATTAAATAAATATAAATAAAATAACTACAAATATGTTTTTTTTTGTACCAGCAGTGTAAAGGAATAAGCACGGCACTCTTAGTGTATATGTTTATTCATATTTTAGTTCATGATTTGTAAGTGCATCATTGTGTCAATAATTTACTTGAGGGGGGCACATCATAATTAACTCATTATTACCTAACCAGACACTAACATCAACTAATGGATTGTTAATGCATTATTTTGTCATGACTTTACTTCAGGGGGCACATCATAATTAATACACTAATTCAGCTCATGACTTATGATAGACTTACTATCAAATACACATGTACTAGTACAACTAGTATTCAGCCCAGTTAAGTGACGTTGTGTGGCTTTTCTAAAAGTCAGAGAACGGAGGTACAGTATCATCATCACGGCCTGTGTCTGGATGGAGAGTGAACTGTAAACCAGCAAACGGTCCCCTGACCTTAACCTTAGTTCATGTTTCCTGTTTGGTTACTTTTTTGGTAACCGATTCCTTAGGGAACTGTTGTAAGTCACATTAGGTTTAGTTTGAAGGGAAAGAAAATATCACAAAACAAATTAAGACCCTTTCAGATAAAGTATATGGATTTAGTATTTTCTCTGTTTGATAAGGAGGATCAGTGAAAATAATGACAAACTAATCATGTGCCATTCAGTAATGTTTATGACGATGTCAATAGTTTAAATTATGACAATAATAATTTGTTATTCCTTCTTATATGGACCCTGATTGGTTTAGTTTACCCCTAAATATTATTTAATGCATTAACTCAAACATCTACTTCATGTTGTTAATGCTGCTGTTATTCACGCATGAATGAATCCTTATGACTATACTGTCATAGTTAAGAATAGCTCTTTATTGGTTCATTAATTCATATCTACACTAATCATGAGTTCATGATGGAGTAACTATTAATTCAGATATTAGTACATGCTTATTCATGTACTGTTATTACACTGTTATTATCCTAACCTCCTAATATAAAGGCTATGACATACCTTATTGGAATGAGCATGATCATGAGTAAAGGAAAGATCATCTTCATGTAGGGCAGAGGGTACATCCCAAACACACACAGGATGATCAGCTGAACAATCTGCAGGCCTGTGAAATAATGCACCTTCCTCTGCGGCACTCTGCGGATGTAGTGAGTGGGTGGATACGACGTCTTGGGAACAGAGATTGAGATTAGTATGAGAATGATCAGAGACAGATTTGTATTATTTCATATTAGTCAACCTAAAATATAATCCTATTTACTTTCTTAAAGGGATATCTTTTCATCAGCTAAAAATTTGCTGTTAATTGACTCGCCCTCAGGGGTCATTGGTGTATCATTTAAAGCAAGTCAATGGCTACCATCACTTTGAGAGTAAAAATACAGGCAAAACAAAATTAAAACCCCTATTTTTATTAGAATTTTACATTTTACAAAAAAGCAAAAGAAAACAAAATACATTTAGAAAATGTATACAACTCAATGAATGATAATATCAACAGAAACAACAATATAAATAATTATTAATATCATCCACCATTAATAAAGATAATATAAAAAGGGAAAAAAGAATAAAATAAAAAATAAAATAAAAAAGGATAAATTAAAAACTAAGAACAGTTAGTTAGCGTCCTGTTCACCCTAGCTGGGTATGGATGACATCCTCTGTGATGCATTTCCATTGTACTCGGTCCATTGCCAAGGTTTGTTCTTGCCAATCCCTGGTCATATTTATTTCTGCTCAGTCCAAAGGGCACCATGATAAAAGACTCAGCAGTCTTATAAATGTATATTTTTGTTGTTGTACGAACGCCTCCTTTGGGGCGTTTCCAAGAGGGTCCAGGGGTGGCCATAAAGGTTAGTAGTGGTAAGCGACTATTTTGCATATATAAGACATGTCCTATCCATTTCCAGCGACGCCGGGTAAGTACAGAGGACAGGGGCTCCTTTAGCCCACAGCATTCTCGGACCTGTTCATTGGAGATGAAATCAGACCATCGAATTTTTGCTATGCGTCTCAGGCAGCGGTGGTCGAATATTTACATCCTTTTTTGTTGGTCGATTTTCAAGGGCCATGTTTCAGAGGCATACAGCAGTGTCGCTCGAACTATAGCACAGTAAATTCTTGTTTTTGTCTTGATACGAATGTCACGTCTGTTCCAAAAATAATTCAATGCCGCAAAGATTGAGGAGGCCCTTTGTATTCTTGTTTGGACTTCTTCATCTGTATTGCCTATTAGGGTAATGTTGCTTCCTAGGTAGGTGAATGAAGTGACATGTTCCATTGGTTCATTTCCGATGGTTAGATTATTAATGGAAGCTGTTGGGTCAATGTTAGCAGTTATGTATTTGGATTTTTGACAATTTAGCTTCAGACCAACAGAGGCAGTCATTCGGGTAATATGATCAATCATTATTTGCATGGAGTCCATCGATACTGCAAGGACTGCTACATCATCTGCAAATGTAAGATCAGTGATCTGTCGTTTTGAGGGGTAGATGGTTTTTTCCATTTGGGTTGTCATCTAATGCTTTTTTGAGTACATGGTCAATAGCAATGTTGAAGAGGCAAGGTGATAGTATGCCCCTTTGTCGCACCCCTGTTTTGGTGGCAAAGGCATGGCCATCTTCGCAATAGGCTCTGACTCTGCAGTTTGTGGTTGCATATAGGCTTGGGAATCGGTTCCAGGTTCCGGTTTGGAACCGGTTCCGAACGTTCCGATCCATCGGAATCGTAAACGTCCAAACGTTAACGATTCCACTAACGATTCCGAATGTTCCGTTCAGTTCCATCCATTCCCGCGTCGCGGCATGACGTTACAGTATGCGACTGGATTTTTAAATCCCCCAAGACGTAAACGATCGAGCGTGTGGCTTCATTTTAAATGCAGACCGGGAGAAGCAAATCTGGGCGACATCTACAGCTCCAATGACGGCATCAAAACAATGAAAGCATGGCGAAGCGGCTCTCCACGGCTCTGCTTTCGTCGGCGAAAAAGTTAAGAAACTCGACGCTATAAGCCCTCAGTACCGAGCCGAGCAGTTCGCACGTGACTTATGCAGTGTTTCCCACACATAGACTAATTCGCGGCCACAAAATCAACTCCGGCCGCCACATATTGCGTTTCGTTCAGTTTTTTTAATGCTATTTAAAACACGCAGCGTATTCTTTCCGTTGTATTTCCTTTCCCCGCTCTCCCTCCGTCTCTCTATCACTCACGCGTCTCTCTCTCTCTCTCTCTCTCACACACACACACACACACACACACACACACACACACACACACACACACACACACACACACACACACACACCGCGTCTGTCTATGAGGCGCCAGACTGGACAAAAGCGAAGCGAACTCGCGAGTGACACTGGGCGAGAGAGAGACAGAATGTGGCTTTTATTTAAACTTATATAAACTAATATAATTTATTTTACTGGACAGTTTAAAGCTCATAAACATATTTTGTTGTTACTTGAAGAGTGCAGTGTCAAGTGGCATCATGCAGTATTTGTCCTGAAAAGGCTAAATGTCTGTAATTTAAGGTCATTCCTATTTTTTGTATACATTTTAATCATTAACTTTAAAAGCACACTCTTTTTATTACTAAAATAACAGTAAAGGGTAAAAAAAATGAATTCCCAAAAAATAAAAAAGGAAAAAAAACGGAATTTGGGAAAAAATAAAACGGAATTTGGGAAAAAATAAAACTGATTTCATAGGGCCCTAAATATTGCACACTTGTTTTTCATTCTCTAAAACCACTTTAAATTAGACATTCAAAGCCAACAACTCTCAAAGCCACACTGTAATTGTTCAGCAAATGGTACAGGAATCGATATGGGAATCGATAAGGAATCGCATCGATAAGCAGACTCGACAATGGCATCGATATCGATAATTTCTTAACGATGCCCATCCCTAGTTGCATACATTGATGCACACAGGTTAACCAGCTTGTTGGGGATTCCTTTCATTTTTAGTAGAGACCAGATGGTTCCTCTGTCGACACTATCAAAGGCTGCTGTAAAGTCCAGGAATGTGACTACTGTTGGTTGTCTAAATTCATGTCGCAGTTCTATTATTTGCCGAAGGGAAAAGATTTGGTCGGTGCAGCTACGACCTGGTCGGAAGCCAGCTTAGTTTTCTCTTGTAGACATTTTACAAATGGGTAGGATCCGATTTAGGAGAATTCGCTCCATGAGTTTGTAGGCAATGGCTAAACGGGAGATACTGCAATAGTTCTTGCAGTTTTTCTTTGCAACTTTTTTAAAGATAGGTATTATGATGGCAGTTTGCCAATCCATAGGGATGTTTTCATCCACCCATATTTTGGTATAAAGGTGGTATAGGTCCTGTATTAGGCTAGAGTTGTCAGTTTTAAAGAGGTCAAGAGGTAGACCATCTACTCCAGGGGCGCGGTCGCTCTTCAGGCATTTAATGGCTTTTTGGATTTCGTCCAAGGATGGTGGCTCTTCACTTATGTTGTGATTTAATGGAGGTTTGCATTGGTTTATGGCTTGGGTTGCCTGAGGAGGATCTTGATTTAACAGTTCGGAAAAATACTCACACCATCTGTCGTGTAGTTGTTCCTTGCTTTTGATGACCTGGTCATGCTTGTCTAGTATGATTCTGCTGATAGGTTTCAAATATTTCCTTGCCAGATTGTTGACCAATCGGAATAGTTTCTTACAATCCCCTCGATTTTGGGCATTTTCCAAATCTATAGCTTGATTTGTCCAAAAGATTGCCCTGTCCTGCTTTACAGAACGTTTTATCTGCCTGGCTAATTCAGAAGCAAGGATATGATTGTTATTGTTTCGTGCAATCTTCCTTTGATTGGATAGGGAAATGGTGTTTGTGCTAATCCAGTCATCATTCTTCTTTTTTGTATGTCCTAGCACAGCTTTTGCCAAGATGGTGAGGCTTTGCTTGATTTGTGTCCATATCCCATCAACTGAGTAGGATAGGAGCTGCGGTTTAAAACTTCTATACTTTGAGACAAACTCAGTTTTCTTGTCTGGGATTTTTAGTTGTGTGACATCAAACTTTTGAAGTGGCTTTCTTTGTTTTTCACATATGGGGCGCACCTTTATCTTGGCCAATACTAGGGCATGGTCTGTGACAATGTTTATACCCAGTGGTAGCGGGCATCCAGTAGTGTGTGGCGCCAGTGTTTGCGGATTAGAATAAAGTCAATCTGATTACGAGTTTTTCCATCTGGGCTAATCCAGGTTTGAAGATGGCGACGTTTATGGCTGAATATAGTATTAACCACTAAGAGATTGTGGTTAGATGCTAGGAATAGGAGGCGTTCTCCATTGTCGGTCAATGTTCCAAGGGAGTTATGACCGGTCTCTTTGCGGCCTTGAACTGAGGGTCCAATCTGAGCATTAAAATCCCCTGCTAGCACAAGATAATCATTCTTTGGGGTATCTTCTATAGCAATGTCAAGTGCCTCATAGAAGGTTTCCTTGATATCGTCTGTGGCTGTATTTGTTGGCGCATATGCTGCAATGATTGTGACATTAGCAGGTTTAGCTACTAGGCGAAGTTTAGCAATACGGTCATTAATAGGATTCCACTCCATTAGGGCATCATTGATGGTTTTCGAAATTGCAATACCCACGCCATTGAGACCCTGTCGTTGAGCCTCTTCTCCGCTATAATACAGGGTGAAATAGTCAGTTTTGCCAGGTGTTTTTATTCTACAAGTGCCGGATTTAGGCATGCGAAGTTCGGATAAGCAACAAATATCAATGTTCAGGTTGCTTAAAGTAGTAGCTAATAAAGCTTGTTGACCAGTTTGTAACAGGGTTCGCACATTTAAAGCGCTAATATTCAATGGTACTTCTTTGAATAGATTTATACGAGCATTTGCGTCGCCTCCCGGGTACGCCGTAGCATTATGACTAAATACATTATTGTTGTGGATTTCATAGGATTTAGTTGGCTAGATAGTGCGAGGGGGCGCCAACCCCAGGGGAAGAAGTTTCTCCTCTTCGCCAGTCTGCATGTGTGGCACTTCAGTCTTGCCGTCGAGGTGTAGGTACAGGGAGGCGACAGATACTGCACAGACCCTTCTGTATCCCTTCCAGCATAAACAGGTGTTTGACAATCCATGATCCCAAAGTTGCCCATGTAGGATTGGTGGGTTATTATACAACGCCCATGATCGCTGTCGCCAGAGCCTCTTAATCAAAGCAGCAGCACCACGTGCAGGTGAGGTTGACATTTGGTTTTGGGAGGCTGTATCTTGTGCATCAAAACCCTTTGCTGCCAACTAAGAACAACCAGGGCGTATGCTGTTTCAGTAATGGCGCACAAACAAAAACTCAGTAGAGGGCAGAGCAGAAAGCATACAATGCCCAACATTACTGATCAGAGTCAGTGTTAAACTGGTTAAGATGATCCAGAAGTGGTTGCCATATACTGTAAAATGTATCAAGGTTACCCATAATTCCATACCACACTCTCTCCATGTGGAGTATTCCAGTGAGGTAAGTCAACCAGGTCTTGAACTGAGAAACAGTAAGTGATTTCCAGAGTCGTAGAATGATGCTCTTAGCAGTAATCATTCCATAAATAATAGTGCTTTGTACAGAGACATTATGGTCCTACAAAGAAACAGAATATCCAAATAATGCGATCTTCAAGCCATTGATTTAATGGGCAAGAATCACCAAGGGCCACCGTTTCAGATAAAAAATATTCTTTACTGTTCTACTGAAGAAAAAAGACACCAACATCTTGGGTGGGTAAATTAACATCAAATTTTCATTTTTGGGTGAACTATCCTTTTAATACACATTCAATAACCTAACTAGACAAAATAGCAAAAAAAGGCTATTTGTCTTTCCATGCTGAACACAAAACTGCACATCGCGACAGAAGATATCTGATGTTACGAGGAGTATAATTTTAAACCAATGAGATTTCACTGTGGCCAGTGTCTGATGCTTGATGCATCTTGTTAGGACACAAACACAGATTTGCCCCGTTTCATTCCAAAATACATCAAATTACTGTTAAATCTGTTGGTAATTACATTTCACATTGACTTTAAATCTGTAAATCTTCAACATGGTAGAATGGCCAGCATGGGACTCAAAAACAACCTTCACAGCCACAGTTAGTCCCTCACTACACTAGATGTATACTGATTTATGTTGATTTTCACAGTGGCTGTACATTTCAAAGGTAGCACTATTCAATTATGCAAAATATAATGCAAAGTATCATTGATAAAACTGAGTGATCTGGACGAGACTAGGATTGAGATCAGAAAGTCTTGTATTTCATAATCAAATAAATGGTTTTAAATGAACTAGGTTACTGGGGCATGTTGAAACGCTTGTATTACTGTATGTGTATTTATAAACTTAATTAACTTAACCTGTACTGGATGGTGCTATATATATACGACTTATCCCCCAGCATATTTGGCTTTTTGTAGTTTATGGTCAATTTAAATTGCCATCAATGGAGAATTTTCCCTCCATAATGGTGTAGTTTTGGCCTACAGGGCGGTGATAATCAGCCAAACCTTGTTTCAAAGGGGTTGGCCCATTCATATTTTATTCTAATGAAGTCTCTTATGCTCATCAAGGATCCATTAAAAAAACTGTTTCTATTTGACAATATATTTTAAAATGTAATTTAATGCCGTGATGTCAAAGCTGAATTTTCAGCATCATTACTCAATTCTTCAGTCTCACATGATCCTTCTGTAATCATTCTAATATGATGGTTTGCTGCTCAAGAAAATGTTCTTATTATTATCTGAACACAGTTTTGCTGTTTAATATTTTTGGGATTCTTTGATGAATAGAACAGATTCAAAAGAACAGCATTTATTTGAAATGGAAATCTTTTGTAACATTATAAATGCCTGTACTGTCATTTTTGCTCAATTTTATGCCTGATCAAAAGTGACAGTAAAGACATTTTTTCTGACAGTTTTTTTCATTATACAGAATAAAAGAGAAAAAAAAATCTTACTGACCCAATCCTTTTAAAGTAGTTTTAATCAGAACAAGATACACTAATAAACGACAGATTATTACTGGTTCACTGGTCTAAGTCTCTCACTTGTTCTTTAAGCAGAAGGGCCATTCGATCACACATCTGGTTTCCATCAATAGACGTAAGAGCGATGTACAGGAAGAGTCCGTAGAGAACAGGTTTCGGTATCCACTGCAGAGGCACTGGCAGCAAAAACACTGACAAGCCAATCAGGATATTGGCAGCCAGAGACGTAAGTCGTGTCTCCTTCACACTGACTATCCTGCAGGTACACATAAGGACATGTTTTACAAGTCTTGTTAATCACACTTGATGTGTTACTTGCTAACTCGTATGCATCATGCATGTTTAAACATACATTGTGTTCTTTAAGTGTATATGTAGGTGTTTGCCATCACGTTTCATAGAGGTGGCTCCCCTCCATTCGCTGTTCCACCCGCGCCAGCTGACGCACATGCAGCGTGGAGTGTGGGAAAGCCGCGTGCATCCATGGTAACCCCAGCACCGACAACACGACGTTGATAAACCCAGAGAGCATCAGGTCCCAGTGGTACGCCGTTCCCTTTAGCAGTCTGAAACACATGCAAGCACGTTGTCTCTCAGCGCCCCACGACTGTCTACACTGAACCGACACTGTGAATTATGGCTCACTGATCGTGGGAAAAACGTAAACCAATGGAATGCTAGCAAACTGAGAAGGTATGGCACTGCAGGATGAAAACAAACGTTCAATGTTTAACAAATATGACACTACTGATACCTGTTCTCTGGGGCATTGGTGAGGGACACCACGATATTCTGGTCAATGAAGATGAGCAAGGCAAGGAGAAAGCCAAGACCACATGCGCTTAATATGTTCATCCCTGTCAGCTGATTAAAAGGTGCCACTTTGAATGCAGTTCCATTCTGGTAGTTGAATACTGGAACTGTGGATCAGCATATTGAAATATTAAATGGATTGTTCACTAAACAAATAATAATTCTGCCATTATTTACTCACTCTCTGCAAAAGCTCAAAAAACACATTCGAACCTGTCACCTCAAAATACGTTATGAAAGGTATGATGTCAATGGTAACTGATCATGATGTCAGGTTTGAATCAAAGACTGTGTAATACCATATAAAATAAGACTTGTAAGACTTGCTAATATAACTTGCATTGCCCTGAATGGGAGAATGTCCAATATGGCGGCTCTAGTAAAAGTCCCGCCTTTTAAATAAAAGAGCCAATCGCCAATTGGAAACCTGAGACTGGCACTTATGACTGCACACACACATTGGTCGGACCTGAAATACATCCATTTTAGCTTTAGCTTTGGCTATTTGACAAACTGTTATACGATAGTACATGTAATTTGTTGCTGATTTGAAATATGTTATTTAAATGCGAGTATAGCCAACCCGCTCAAACGGGAAATGTACAGTAAATATTTTATGAGGTGGCCATGTTGTATGACGTAAATCATACCTAAGCCTTCCTGTCAGTGGGGCATAACCCTAAGTTGATGAGATCGTACAAATTCATACTTATTATTAGCCACCAATTTGCCAATCCGAACCTGATTTAAGCATGTTCGACATGTTCCTGGATCAACATCTTTGTTAATCCTGGAACAACATTCTTATTAACCAATCAGAAGGACAAGTTTACAGTTTGTGTCAAGTTTAGGCTTACAACCAGGGTTAGATGCTTCTACATCAGTGTTATTTACCTACCATTTCCCTCTGATTTTAGGGATGACTTGTAGGGTAAGGTTTCAGGGATACCCAGAGGAAAAAAAAGTCAAAAATGATGAAAGTTTTAGAAGAGACCTCAACAACGAAACACACTGTGCTCAGACTTTTCGCCTAAACTAAAGACTCCGGTGGTCTCACATTTGTCTCTAAAGATTCAGAAGAGACCTCAACAACATCACAGACTGACCTGAAATTTTGTAGAGGTCTCTTATAAAACTAAAATCAATGAGACAGAACTGCACCTTAGACAGCATTACTTTGAGTCCTAGATAAAGGTACTTTCCAGCTCCTGTTCTCTTCTCGCCTCTCCCATTGTTTCCTATCCCTCCTTCTGTCCTGTACATTAAAGGTGAAAAACCCCAATGGCATAACTTTATAATTAATAATAATGAAATAAGAGCAACCTCTGCAAGACAATAAAGATATCACCATGTTTCCTCACAGCCCATTCTCATTTTGGACTCCTTTTTTAAGAACTTTTTTAGATCTAATTTGTCCCTACTTTTATTTCTCCTAAGGAATTTAAGAAGATACATCTGATACACTGTTGAAACTAAAATTAGATATATTTATACATCTCAACTAAGTCTCCTAATCTTAAAAAGAGCAACCTCTGAACAATAAAATAACTCAACAGAGTCTTGAAAGAGATTGCAGCAAGACAATAAAGAGATGTTCTACGTTTCTTCTACCACATTCTCAGTTTTAACTCCTTGCACACCAATATTTCTCACATATCATTTGTACCTATTTTTATTTCTCCTAAGAAATTTTTGGATAATCTGAGAATCATAACCAAGTCTCCTGAGTTTAGGAAAAGCAACCACTGAGCAATACATTTTTCCTCTGGGTAAAGATTGGGTTGGGATTACATTTTGGGAATGTTGTTCCAGGATCAACAAAATACGTTGACCCAAGAACTCATATAACTGCATATATCCTGTCAAAATTATGACATGCGCTTTGAGGCATTACAAATATGGCCGCCAAGTGAACTGACTTTCCTCGAAAGGAACTTTGATTGAATGTGCGGAAGTGTGAAAAAGATTTGAGAGCTGCAATTTATGGGATGATTATCAATAAATGATTTAACTTTCAAACAATACCTTAAAAGACTTGAAATATAGCTATATGGACTACTTTTATGTTTTTTTTTTTTTTTGTCAGTTTTGAAACTTGATGGCCCAATTTATATTGAATTTCCTGCTAAATATTTCCTTTTGTGAAAATCATCCAGGCTTGGAATAGAATTATGGCAAGTAAATGATGACAAAATGTCATCTTTAGTTGAATACTCAAGTTCTGATTGGTTGCAAAATTATTATATTCAGTGAAATCAGACCTAACGCAAAGTCTACAACTGAAAATGATAATATATGCAAAAAGACAACATGATCATTTTAGGTGATTGTTTTGACATGAGGGCTTACGCTGAATGCCAACGAAGAGGTAGGAGCCCACAAAAGAGAAGATGACCACAGAGATCGGCAATGCACAGTCTGACACCACCTCCCTGACTTTAGCATGCAGGAATGGGCTGGAAAGAAACCAGAAATTAGAAAATGCAAAAATACTCATATCAAAATTTAGAGCTTCTGTGGCCATATAAAAAGGGGATTCCTCAATCTAAATAAATAACCATAATTAACTTTTTATGTGAATCTAAGTCATTTGGGAGTTTTTTTTCCGCTTAAATCAAGCACAGGTAAGAACAGATGACCAAACATTAGCAGCTAACGACAATTACAGTTAACCATCCTATAATAAACCATCCTATAACTACCTTCTCTTGATGAGGAACAGGACATAGCCCAGCCACATTGTTCCCAGCATCAGCAGTAGGCAGAGAATTGGGCGCTCCCTGGTGCCCAGAAGCATTGTTGCAGGCAGTGAGCCTCCGTTCTCTGTTTCGTTCACTGTCTGATGAAGCATTACACCCAGACGATGTAGATCCTCTGCGCTTACATTGACCAATATAGGGCCATGGTAATATTTATGAAATACTGAGAGAAAAGAAATATATATATATCTTCTTATTCAGATGTAAAACATATAGTGCACCCAAACAAATTACAAATCTTTCTCTATTTATTGACCCTCATTGTGTTCCAAAAGCATATGATTTGCATTCTGCAAATGCAAAAAGAGATTTTAGGCAGAATATTCATGCTGCTCTTTTCCATTCAATGAAATTAAGAATAAAGACTGGTGCTCTCAAAATCCAAAAAAAAGAAAAAAAAAACATTATAATAAATACCTAGCTTGTTACATATACGTGCAACATTTCAGCCATAAATAAATTATACATGTTAACTAGATTGTTTATTACTTGTCTAGCAATGTTTATGCTTAAATATACAGGGGTTGGACAATGAAACTGAAACATTGGCCAAAATAGTGCTGTAAGATTCATATCTATATGCGCAGCCTGGCCAATCTTCACTGATTGCACATTTCATTAGTAAGAACAGAGTGTGTAGGTTGAATTAGCAGATCAATAGGACAGCTATAAAATATTACAATCCACACAACATAATGGGAGACATAGCAGAGTTCAAATTGTTCGTGCGTGCCTCTATGGCTCATCTGTGACCAGGACAGCAAGTAATGTCGACATGTAATGTCGGTAATGTCGACACGCCACCACGCAGGACGAACCACATCCAACAAGAGTATCTGCTGATGCAAGAGGAAGCTGTCTGGAAGGGATGTCCGGGTATTAATTCGGATTGTATCCAAAAAACATAAAACCACAGCTGCCCAAAATACTGCAGAAATGTGCATCTCGACTCTCCTGTTTCCACTCTGATGTGCTCCAGAGTCAATATTCATAGTCTGGCTGCTATAGCCAAACTCTGTACGCTCGTACCAATGCCAAATGTGGATTTCAATGGTGCCAACAGTGGAAATCTTAGGCTATGGACAATGTGAAACATGTATTGTTCTCTGATGAGTCCATCTTCACTGTCTTTTCCACATCCGTGAGAGTTACAGTGTGGAGAAGATCCAAAGAGGCTTTACACCCAGACTGTTCGGAGTGAAGCACGAGGTGGATCAGTGATGGTTCAGGCAGCAATATCATGACATTCCCTACTGTGTTTGATTCACTGCCAAGAACTACAGAACCATTGTGGAATACCATGTGCACCTAATGGTTCAAACATTGTACCCTGAAGGGTGTATCACAGGGATGGAAATTAACTTTTTTGTCCACCGGCCACTGGATTTCAAAATCTACCAGCCACTCAATGTTTTTACCAGCCACTTTCTTGTTTTTAACCGACAATGTGTTTACAATGTGAAAATTAATACTACAAGATCTACAATACAAGCAGTTTATTTAATCTCACTCAATGCAATACTGACATTTTCTCTTTCTCTCTTATACACACACAAACCATGAACTGATATACATTTCATTAAATGAGTAGGGCGGATTAAACAAAAAACTGAACCGATGCTGAACCACATATGCTGGACAGGGAACTACACTAACCTTTTACACTGCTGGCACTTGCGCTACTAACTTTTTCAGTTACTGGCGCAAAACATGATTTAGTCGCACAAATTATTTATAGTAAGGTATGGATAATAATGAACAATAATGAAACCGTATTGCATTAGGGGTGGAACGGTACACAGAAGTCACGGTTCGGTTCATACCTCGGTTCAGACATCACGGTTTGGTACGATTTCGGTACAATGGAGTAGGGCTGTGCGATTAATCGAAATCGTAATAAAATCGCGATTTGAGCATGCGCGATTTCTAAATCGCTTCATAGCACGATTTTTTTCCGCGCTCCCGGCTCCAACCTCGCAGTATGCTATCTGAACCAATCAGAATGCAGCGAACCTAAATTTAGCGCGAGAACAGAATAGACCGGGCGGGTACCAGAGATTCAGTGAACTGCGAACAGGTGCGCATGCCAGAATGGAGCGCGAGTGCATGGAAATATTAGCGCAAAGGGGCTTGCCTCACCAGTTTCTTTCTCTGGGAAGGTAAGGGAATACATTACCTGATTGGTTTACAAGTAGTTTCCTCCGCTGCTGCAGCTGTCAGTCATTCTCCATTCAACATCAAACAGCGCGTCGCGTTCGGTTACGACAGTCAACGATGAACTCTCTCTAAGTCAAGATGGTCATTCAATGTTAATATTATTAAACTTGATCTGTAGATAAAGCTCTATGGTTTTGCATTAAATGACTATCTTTCTGGACTGTTCGTTTCTACCGTGTGTCTGTTAGATCACAACACTAGAGCAGAGTCAGAGCACTAGTTGTTCATCACGCGCACAGTAACTGAAATTTACAACTGTTAAAAGAAAAGGCTCAATAAACTATTGCATAGATAGATACTGTATAATACACTATGCATCCATATGTATTTCCTTTGTGCTTTGAACTTTTCAATGCGGACTCGACGCGCTGCGCGCCCTGGCTGCGCGCTGTGACAGTGTTGCTTCAAGCGCATCATTCTGCGCTCGGGATGCGCATAAGCGCTTTGTGCAGCACTGTATTGGAGTCTTTCATAATCATATAATACTTTTGCTCAATGAAAGATTATTAATATACTTTTTTGTTCTGTTTTATCTATCATATGTTGTTGCCTCATTAAACAGCTGTGCTATACTTAATATGTCTTAATTTTATAGTAGACTATATATAAAATAATTGATCTTTTTGATTTTGAATGTATTTTACAACAATACAAAGAGCAATATGTAATGTTTTACTAGTTTTGGTGCTACACGATAAAGCTTTAATTGGTTTCCTTTGGAAATATGTTTCAAATTCACACAGAATGCATTAAAACTGTAAAGCATGTCTGTTTGTGTCAAAATCGTGATTAAAATCGAAATCGAAAAAAAAATCAAAAAATCGTGATAATTTTTTTTTTGTCCATATCGCACAGCCCTACAATGGAGTGAAAAGCAAAACAAAAATGCAGAAGGCATTTTTATAAATTTCTAAGCCTTGTACTTTTAAGTTGTATACGTTTTATTAATAAAGGCATAAAACCAGTGTATTTGTAGTGCACTGACAATAGTTTTATACAATTAGTTTATTAATTAAATTAATAAAAAGACAAAAAGACCTTGAGATGTTTGGTAATTGTACCTGAATGAATTTAAAATTAATTTGCTATCAGATCAATTTATTTGTTTTCCTTAATTTTAATTAACCTTAACTTTATTCTCATCTGAATTATAAATAATTGATTTCCGTATAAAATAATACTACCATTAAAAACACATTTGATTTTCTTTTTTAATCAATGTAGAATGTGTAACTTAAAAAAAAAAAGATTAGTGCTCTGACTCCGAGGACAAGAAATGAAAACCAATGCGATATGATGAATGTCCAAAAGATGTAACCTGTTTTGAATGTTTTGAAATGGGGTTGGATAAATATGTTTTGCTTTTAAAACTGTGCGTGCGTGCGTGCGTGCGTGTGTGTGTGGTTGGGTGACAGTTGTAGGTTACAGTTTGACAAGAGTTTAGAGTGTGACAAGTATAATGTTGTGTTTTATTGCGAGTGTACACAAATAAGTAAACACTTTGCAGTTAGAATGATGTCCTGTGTGTATGTTTTTATGCTTCCACTGATCGCGCTCGCATCTCTCTCTCTCGCCTTTGGGACGGCAAACCGCCTCTCGCGCTCAAGCCTCGACGGAAGAAGCGCGCGGGTAGATGTTCGCGCGGCTAGCTCTTTACTACACAAGAGAGCTGAGCTACCCCGCCCTAAAAATAGACCATGCGCTCGCTGCTAGCTCTCCATTTGCCTCTCGTGCTCCCACGCCGAACCTCGACGGAAGAAGCGCGCGGCGCGGGTGTTGAAGGTGTGCCTCTTCTAAAAGTGTCCGCCGTCCGGGTGAAACAGTATGCGATTTTTATTTGCCCGCCACGGTGGCCGGTAGGTGAAGCGAGTTTACCCGCCACAACACAAAATCACCCGCATTTGGCTGGTGGCGGGTGCTAATTTCCATCCCTGGTGTATCAGCATGATAATGCAACAATACACACAGCAAGACTAGTGACAGAGTGGTTTGATGAACATGAAAGTTAAGCTGAACATCTCCCATTTTTGGCTTTTAAAGGGGTGGTTGATTGCGATTTCACTTTTTTCATTTTACATAGTGTGTAATGTTGCTGTTGGTGCATGAACATTATCTGCAAAGTTGCAGCGCTAAAAGTTCAATGTAAGCAGATATATCGTCTTTTAAAAATCAGGAAGTGTAAATGCCTACAAAAACGACTCGATTGGGACTACAGCTGGGTTTTAGACGTCACTAACCCATACATTTGCATCAACCCTCCCTCCGGAATACGCAAAAAAGGGCATGATCATATTTCTGCGGCTTTGCCTAAGAGGAAGAGTTACAGGGGAGAGCAAAACATGCCGTCAAAAGTGTTATTTTCACCCAGCTGTTAGGTCTTCTGTGTTCGGGCTTCCTATGGACGCTGTAGTTCGTCAACAGTGGCTACAATTTATGTTTGATTATGTTTCTGACGATTACAATCGTAGTTTAGCTCTTTGTGCGGCACATTTCACTGAAGACAGCTTCCTGAATCTCCAACAATTCAATGCCGGATTCCACAAGAAACTGTTGCTAAAACCTGAAGCTGTTCCAACGTTAAAACCAGATGCAGCAGTTCTTGGGCCACAACCTGTAAGTAAGACTTAATAATTTTAAACGTATTTGTATAATTTTAGACGTGGTTTCGTTTTATCAAGGACGTAAACAAATGCCAGCGCTGGCTTTATGGTCACTTGTTATGCTATTTCGTGTTTCTATGGCAAACGCGAACAAACATTTTGGACCTGAATTTGTAATCATATAGATTTTGTAAATGTTTTTTTTTTTTTTTTTTTTTTATTGAATATGTATCAAATAACAAGCAGGTATAAAACACAGAACACAAAGAACTTCTACATGAATCAAATTATATCAAGTATATATAAAGCTTCACATATATAAAATTAAATAAAAAATAATAATAATACAAAATAAAAAATAATAATAAAATAAATAAATAAAAAAAGACATACACAGAGGAAACATTATGCATCAGTGGTATTATTAAAAATATCATCATAATATTTCAAGAATCTGTCACTTTTCTTGTTTTTAATCAATCTTAGAGACTTCAAAAATGTATCAATTTCGATTAAGAAATGTGGAAAAGTAGGCTGCGATTTAGAGAATTTTTGCTTGTGAATAAAAAATTTTCCAAACAAAATAAAAAAATTAACAATGTAACTAATTGAAATACTAGCTTTATCTTCTTTATAGTAACAAATTATATCCTTTAATTGAAAGGATTTGGAAGAATCAAAGTGCTTGCCAATATGAAGATATAACCTATTCCAGAAGTTTTGGGTTTTTTCACATTGGAAAAATAAATGGATCAGCGTTTCATCCTCATTCCCACAAAATGAGCAAGAACTGTCAACATCCATATATTTTGCAACAGTATCATTCACTGGGTATATTTTATGTAAAATCTTGAAATGAACTTCCTTAATCTTATTAGAAATACAATACTTATGAGGTAACAACCAGGCTTCCTTCCAGTCTATACGTTCAATAAAAGAGGCCCAATAAAATTTGCCTCTAGCAACAGTATATTTTTTACTCTGAAAAATATGTCGAATATGCTTATTATTACATTTCTTACTAAGTATATTTATACCATCTAAGATCAAATCAGGTTCTTTTGTGACACTCTTACTAAAGGTTAGATGACATTTAACAAGATGACTTAGACCAGAAGGAATTGCTTTAAGCACTGCATTATATTCTTTAAATGGTAAAGGGAAATTATGAACAGACATAAATTCTTCATAAGATAAGAAATTACCAGATTTATCAAAAATTGAGAGAATACCAATTATATTCCTGTTAAACCATGTAGAGAGAAAAACAGATTTATTCCTAATCCTTATATTAGAGTTGTTCCATAGAAAGGTTTTATGAGGTGAAAAATTGTGGGTGTAGCATAACTTCCAAGCAAGAAGGGCCTGCTGATGAAATTTAGAAAGTGCAACTGGCAATCTATTCGGCAAGTAGTTACATTTCAATATAAAGGGGAGGCCACCAATTTTGGTAAAGATATGATTCGGGATAAAAAACCATATAGAATTAGGATTTGTTAAGCATTTTTTGATCCAATTTATCCTAAAGGTGTTCACTGTATCACTAAAATCTAACACTTCAAGTCCACCTTTTTTTCGACAATTTGAAAGGACTGTTTTTTTGAGCTTGTGAGGTTTGTTTTTCCATATGAAGTCAAGAAAAATTTTGTTAATTCCTTTAGCGGTAGAGTCATTGACAAAGAGAGAAAGAGAAGGATATACAAAACGAGATAATCCTTCTGCTTTGGACAAAAGAACCCTCCCATAAAGGGAAAGGTCTCTTTGGAGCCAAAGATTAAAGATGGTTTGGGTTTTCTTGACCCGTCCAGAAAAATTTAGCTGTTGTCGAGCTGTTAAATTTTTTGTTAAATAAATACCAAGATACCTTACAGTCTCTTTAACAGAGATACCATTGATTGAAGAATCATCACTTTTATAGAGCGTCATTATCTCACACTTGGACATATTCAGTTTCAATCCAGAAGCACATGAAAATTGCTCAATTACATTTATAGCCTTGGTTAATTGACTCTTATCTTTTAAAAAGAGAGTAGTGTCATCAGCCAATTGGGAGATTTTAATTTCTCTATCAAAGATGGATATACCTTCCAAGCTTTGTTCATGGATAATACTCAATGATAAAAGTTCTGTAACTAAAATAAACAAAAAAGGGGAAATAGGACAGCCCTGTCTGACACCACGGGTAATGAAAAATCTCTTAGAAGTATTAAAGCTAATTAAGACAGAGCTGCTAATGTCTTTATAAAACATTTCAATAATATTAACAAAAAAGTCACCAAAACCAAATAACTTGAGAGTCTGCAAAAGAAATTCATGCTCCAGGGTGTCAAAAGCTTTATAAAAGTCTAGGAAAAGAATCATGGCTTTAGAATGTATAAAATCTGTATAGTCCAAAAGATCTAAAATAAGTCTTATGTTGTTACTGATATGCCTATCTTTTATAAAACCTGATTGTGTCTCTGCAACAAACTGATTAAGTTTGACCTTTAATCTGTTAGCAAAAACCAAGGCTAAAATTTTATAATCGATAGTTAGGAGCGTAATTGGACGCCAGTTATCTATTAAAAGAGTGTCCTTGTCTGGTTTGGGGACAAGGGAGATAATGCCTTGTTTCATTGAAGCTGTCATTTCTTTTGAATCAATACATTCTCTATACATACAAAGCAATGGTTGTTTGATTAACTCCCAAAAATGAATATAAAACTCAACAGTTAATCCAAACCCTGGTGTATCAGCCCTGATAATGCAACAATCAAACAGCCCGACTAGTGACAGAGGGGTTTGATGAACATGAAAGGTTTTAAAACTGAACATCTCCCCCTTTTTGGCCCTTTTTAAAGGGGGGGTTGATTTTCGATTTTTCCCCTTTTTTCCCCCCCTTTTACATAGTGGTTAATGTTGGGTGTTGGTGGGATGAAAATTTTTCTGCAAAGTTGCAGCCCCCTAAAAATTCAATGTAAGCGAATATCGTTTTTTTAAAAATTCCCCGGAAGGGGAAAAAGCCTACAAAAACGACTGATTGGGATACAGCTGGGGTTTTAGACGTCACAACCCATTCATTTGCCCTAACCCTCCCCCCGGAAAAAAGCCCAAAAAGGGCCCCAAAGATCATATTTTTTGGGGTTTGCCTAAGAGGAAGAGTTTCAGGGGAGAGCAAAACATGCCGTCAAAAGTGTTATTTTCACCCAGCTGTTAGGTCTTCTGTGTTCGGGCTTCCTATGGACGCTGTAGTTCGTCAACAGTGGCTACAATTTATGTTTGATTATGTTTCTGACGATTACAATCGTAGTTTAGCTCTTTGTGCGGCACATTTCACTGAAGACAGCTTCCTGAATCTCCAACAATTCAATGCCGGATTCCACAAGAAACTGTTGCTAAAACCTGAAGCTGTTCCAACGTTAAAACCAGATGCAGCAGTTCTTGGGCCACAACCTGTAAGTAAGACTTAATAATTTTAAACGTATTTGTATAATTTTAGACGTGGTTTCGTTTTATCAAGGACGTAAACAAATGCCAGCGCTGGCTTTATGGTCACTTGTTATGCTATTTCGTGTTTCTATGGCAAACGCGAACAAACATTTTGGACCTGAATTTGTAATCATATAGATTTTGTAAATGTTTTTTTTTTTTTTTTTTTTTTTTATTGAATATGTATCAATATAACAAGCAGGTATAAAACACAGAACACAAAGAACTTCTACATGAATCAAATTATATCAAGTATATATAAAGCTTCACATATATAAAATTAAATAAAAAATAATAATAATACAAAAAAAAAATAATAATAAAATAATAAATAAAAAAAGACATACACAGAGGAAACATTATGCATCAGTGGTATTATTAAAAATATCATCATAATATTTCAAGAATCTGTCACTTTTCTTGTTTTTAATCAATCTTAGAGACTTCAAAAATGTATCAATTTCGATTAAGAAATGTGGAAAAGTAGGCTGCGATTTAGAGAATTTTGCTTGTGAATAAAAAATTTTCCAAACAAAATAAAAAAAATTAACAATGTAACTAATTGAAATACTAGCTTTATCTTCTTTATAGTAACAAATTATATCCTTTAATTGAAAGGATTTGGAAGAATCAAAGTGCTTGCCAATATGAAGATATAACCTATTCCAGAAGTTTTGGGTTTTTTCACATTGGAAAAATAATGGATCAGCGTTTCATCCTCATTCCCACAAAATGAGCAAGAACTGTCAACATCCATATATTTTGCAACAGTATCATTCACTGGGTATATTTTATGTATAAATCTTGAAATGAACTTCCTTAATCTTATTAGAAATACAATACTTATGAGGTAACAACCAGGCTTCCTTCCAGTCTATACGTTCAATAAAAGAGGCCCAATAAAATTTGCCTCTAGCAACAGTATATTTTTTACTCTGAAAAATATGTCGAATATGCTTATTATTACATTTCTTACTAAGTATATTTATACCATCTAAGATCAAATCAGGTTCTTTTGTGACACTCTTACTAAAGGTTAGATGACATTTAACAAGATGACTTAGACCAGAAGGAATTGCTTTAAGCACTGCATTATATTCTTTAAATGGTAAAGGGAAATTATGAACAGACATAAATTCTTCATAAGATAAGAAATTACCAGATTTATCAAAAATTGAGAGAATACCAATTATATTCCTGTTAAACCATGTAGAGAGAAAAACAGATTTATTCCTAATCCTTATATTAGAGTTGTTCCATAGAAAGGTTTTATGAGGTGAAAAATTGTGGGTGTAGCATAACTTCCAAGCAAGAAGGGCCTGCTGATGAAATTTAGAAAGTGCAACTGGCAATCTATTCGGCAAGTAGTTACATTTCAATATAAAGGGGAGGCCACCAATTTTGGTAAAGATATGATTCGGGATAAAAAACCATATAGAATTAGGATTTGTTAAGCATTTTTTGATCCAATTTATCCTAAAGGTGTTCACTGTATCACTAAAATCTAACACTTCAAGTCCACCTTTTTTTCGACAATTTGAAAGGACTGTTTTTTTGAGCTTGTGAGGTTTGTTTTTCCATATGAAGTCAAGAAAAATTTTGTTAATTCCTTTAGCGGTAGAGTCATTGACAAAGAGAGAAAGAGAAGGATATACAAAACGAGATAATCCTTCTGCTTTGGACAAAAGAACCCTCCCATAAAGGGAAAGGTCTCTTTGGAGCCAAAGATTAAAGATGGTTTGGGTTTTCTTGACCCGTCCAGAAAAATTTAGCTGTTGTCGAGCTGTTAAATTTTTTGTTAAATAAATACCAAGATACCTTACAGTCTCTTTAACAGAGATACCATTGATTGAAGAATCATCACTTTTATAGAGCGTCATTATCTCACACTTGGACATATTCAGTTTCAATCCAGAAGCACATGAAAATTGCTCAATTACATTTATAGCCTTGGTTAATTGACTCTTATCTTTTAAAAAGAGAGTAGTGTCATCAGCCAATTGGGAGATTTTAATTTCTCTATCAAAGATGGATATACCTTCCAAGCTTTGTTCATGGATAATACTCAATGATAAAAGTTCTGTAACTAAAATAAACAAAAAAGGGGAAATAGGACAGCCCTGTCTGACACCACGGGTAATGAAAAATCTCTTAGAAGTATTAAAGCTAATTAAGACAGAGCTGCTAATGTCTTTATAAAACATTTCAATAATATTAACAAAAAAGTCACCAAAACCAAATAACTTGAGAGTCTGCAAAAGAAATTCATGCTCCAGGGTGTCAAAAGCTTTATAAAAGTCTAGGAAAAGAATCATGGCTTTAGAATGTATAAAATCTGTATAGTCCAAAAGATCTAAAATAAGTCTTATGTTGTTACTGATATGCCTATCTTTTATAAAACCTGATTGTGTCTCTGCAACAAACTGATTAAGTTTGACCTTTAATCTGTTAGCAAAAACCAAGGCTAAAATTTTATAATCGATAGTTAGGAGCGTAATTGGACGCCAGTTATCTATTAAAAGAGTGTCCTTGTCTGGTTTGGGGACAAGGGAGATAATGCCTTGTTTCATTGAAGCTGTCATTTCTTTTGAATCAATACATTCTCTATACATACAAAGCAATGGTTGTTTGATTAACTCCCAAAAATGAATATAAAACTCAACAGTTAATCCATCATTGCCTGGAGATTTTCCTTTCTTCATTGAGTGAAGCGCTATTCGAATCTCCTCAATAGTCAAATCAGAATCACAAACGGCTTTAAAGTCAATATCAATAACTGGAACATGAGCTTGAACTTTCTTAATAAAATTGTTGCAATTGTGACTATCAAACACAGATGTGTAAATGTTTTTGTAGAAGTCTGTGACAAAATTAGATATCAAATTAGGATCTGTGCAGTTGACACCATTAATATTAAGAACAGTCAAAGAATTTCGTTTGCAGTTCCTCTTCTCTAAAGCGAAAAAATAACTAGAATTTACTTCTCCTTCTTCCAGCCATTTAGCTCTGGACCTAACAAAGGCACCTTTGGCAATATCTAGATATGCTTGATTAATTTGTAGATGTAATTGTTTTAATTCTAACTCCTCTTCCTGAGATAGATTACCTATCAATAAAGAATTTACTCTTTCCATTTGTTCAGTTATTTTTTTTATTTTTTGATGTTTTTAAATCTTTACTTCTTTTTATAGCTATTTGTCTAGCTCTGTATTTAAAAAAATCCCAATTGGCTCTGTACTCATTATGAATTTTATCAGAAAACATATGGTTAATTAATTTTTTTATATTGTCATTGAAGATATTATCATTTAAAAGACAGTTATTAAATTTCCAATAACCACGTAACTTCCGACTGTCATCATTACAGCCTAATTTTAAGATGATTTGTTTGTGATCAGAAAGGGGAGCATACGAATGAGATACACTTTTAACAAATTGCAGGGCTGAAGATGAAACTAAAAAGAAATCAATTCTAGATTTTAAAGACATTTTACCATTTGACCAAGTAAAGTCCTGTGTGTCAGGATGAAAAAAACGCCAAGGATCTGTGAGGGAGAGAGAAGAACATATTGATAAAATATTATTAGAATTATGATTAATATTGAGACCTTCATTGCTTCTAGGAGGAAATCTGTCCAGTGTGTTATCTAAACATTCATTAAAATCACCGCCTAAAATTAGAAAGGAGCCCGGGTATTTATTCAGCAATTCTGTCAATTTACAAATAATTTGAGAAAATAATATTTTGTTAGCAGAGATGGAGTTACAGCCATATAAATTGCAAATAATAAAAGTTGAATTATCTTGCTTTAACGTCATAATAATCCATCTACCTTCACTTGAAGTCATTACCTCCAGAATTTGTCCCTTAAATTTGTGCAGAAGAATTGAAACCCCAGATGAGTGATTAAGAACCATGACTATAATAAATTAAATTTCCCCATTGATTCTTCCAGAATTTAACATCCAACTCACAAGAGTGTGTTTCCTGAAGAAAAATTAAATCAGTTTCGCAGCTTTTACAAAATAAAAAAATAGCTTTCCTCTTTACCACATCACGCATACCTCTTACATTTAAGGACATAATAGAAAATGAACTGAACTTGAAATCCATAACAAGTAGGGAAAAAAAAGAAAAAAGAAAGAAAAAGTATGAACTACCAACGACTGAAGAAACTGTACGGAAACCTTACCTTAAAGGAAGGAATGATATACAACCTACTGAGGTCATAGAACAAACAAAATGACTTATCCTTAACTTAGATAATCACTTCTTAAATATGACTCCCCCACCCCGGGGAAAAATAAAAATAAAAAATGGCAAATGAACTGGCAAACTGTGCAAACATATTAATTAGTGCTAACGAAAATCAAAACAAGACAAGAGTCAAGTTTAGAAATGAGTATTGGAACATTAATAAATCAGTCTTTGACCAAACATATGAGGCATTCATTTACCAGGGTATTCAGCTAAAATACAATAGCTTAACACCACCTCAACCCAGAAGGAACGGAAGAATGCAATGCATTGAATGCAAACTACTTCACATTGGCGAAATCAAATCTCTTCCCGTCAATTAGAGCAAACGATCCACGGAAAGAGGCCTTTTTCCCTTCGTCTCGGGCTTTCTTTACCAAGGGCCAAAGTTTTTCTCTTGCCACCCTGTCCTCTGGGGATAAGGCCTCTGTGAGTCGCAGCTTGTTGTCGCGGAGGAACTTGCAACCTCTGGCACCTTGCCAGACAGCATCCCGGTAACGACGAAGAGCAAATAGGATAATTATAGATCTGTGTGCACCATCATTTCTTCGCGGGCCGAGACGATGGGCGATATCTACTGCATCCTCCATCCTCTCACTGATTCCAGGTACCACTTTGCCAAGGATATTGATTGCAACACGCCGGCTATCCTCTCCATCTTTTTCCTGCACCCCGTGCAGCTTCAGCGTCCACCTCCAACTGTACCGCTTGCAGTCTCCAACCTCTTCTTTCAAAGTTGTGTTCACCTGTTTAAGATTCTGGATCTCAGCAGACACGACTTTCAACGCCTCCTTGTGACTAGTCACCTCAGTAACAAGCTGATGTACGGTCGAAGACAAACTTTCAATCTGCGTTGCAGTAACGGCGGTTGTCTTGTCGATTGTTGAAATTTTTTGGAACATCTCATCGCGAAACTCGCGAATAGCCGCCAAAATTTCAGCAGACGTGTCATAGCTCTCACTGTGCTCGCGCTTAGACTTTTTCAAATTTGGCTTAATGGGGGTGTCAGGAAGAGGAGTAGCAAGGAGATCGCAAAGTTTGGGTTGAGAGTCAAACCATTCGTTCGTTGTCTCTTCCATCTTCGATTCGTTTTTGTTCTCTGATGCAAAGGTAGCTTCCAGGGTGACGTTACATGCACTTTGAACATGATCCATCTTTGACTCACGTGCAGGCACTGACACGGTAGCAACTGGAGCTTGTTTATGTTTTCTTCTGCCCATAAATTCGCTTCAAAGTGAGAGATTAATCACCAATCTCATGTATTTGTTCGTTCATATAAATTATGTACACTATGTTGGTTGTAATATCATCCGACCTAAAATTTTCCGGACGACACTTCAGAAAGACCTCCTACCTCGCCGCCATCTTGGCCAACCCCATTTTGTAAATGTATTTGCCATGTATAGCTACTTTATGACGTAGTTTTTCGATTTGATCATGAATGTGATCAATGTCAACAGTGTTTGTTTATAGTAGCCAGTTATATCGATGCTAAGAAAACGATACACAGAGTAAACTAAGTTTTGTTAATAGCTAAACGGTTGTTCATTATATCGATAAAACAATAACTTTAAAAAACTGTATTACTCATGTAATCATTTGATTAAAATGTTTAATCAAGATAAAAACGTATCTCAAAAAGCTAACAAGCAGCAGTAGCATTTTCAATTATAACAGGCTATCAAACTTCTTATGTAATAATAGAAGAATAGAATAATAATAATTCAAAAACGTACCATTCAGAAACGTTTTGTAACAGCCGTGTTTGTGGAGGTTCTGCTTGACTCTCTTCATCGCCGCTTTCTGGGTCTGATTCTGGCTCAAACTGATACGGCAGTATCGACTCCATTGTTTACATGGAGCACATGAGACTCATGCCCGTAAAGGCAAGGGGCGTGGCGGTTCCGGACAACGTGCGCTACGCAGTTTAGCCAATTACAACACACCGGCCCAAACTAACCAATCTGAGCCCATTGCCTGTTTCTGAGGGAGTGGTTTCATAGAATCAGGAAGTCAACCGGTCTTTCAAATGACAGAGGAGAAAGCGGCTTACAATAAAGGTGAAATTTATGAAAAATAAGACTTTAAAAAAAAGAAAAACCACGAATACATGTTTTATTGCACCCCATAAAAAAAGCAGTAAACCACCCCTTTAACAGCCCCAGTCTCCGTTCACTTTCATTAAACAGAGTGTAACATAAAATCAATTTAGAATTTTTCAATTTAGAAATCAATATCAATATTTTTTTCAACATTCTTTAAAATATCTTCTTTTGTGTTCCACTGAATAAAGTATGGTGTACACATTTGGAACAACAAAGAGGGGAGAAAATTGTCCTGTTAGGGTGAACTATCCCATTAAACCATATCACATAGAAATATCATTAATAATGTTCCTAAAATACATCAAATAAATTCCTGCTAAATCCACATTAATAATTTATTTCTAAGATATTACAAACAGTGACATTGCTCTGATATGAATATGAGTTCAAGCAATGTTCAGAGCTCTGAACTTACTGTTTATGGTGCCTTTCAAGGCGTCACCCACAACGGCAATGGAGATGAACAAAGCTATCACTTCTTCTGTGGAACTGAGAGGACACATAGGACACAGTGAACAACTGATCTTCCCTTTTATCAAACAAACAGAGCACAAACCAAGACATAACAACAATCGGGGCACGCCACAAACAGAGATTACCACACACATGACAGGAGAGCACAGATTTATGATGTTTATGCTACATAGAGAGGCCACAGCAGAAGTGTCTGAGTTATATCAGAATGTAGCGTCTCCCTGAAGAGATTTTATACATCAGTTAAAGAAATCTAGATTTGGTAAATTTTCTCAAGAAAATGAGTGAGGTGCTTGTTTGAATAAAATTATCATGCAGAATTCCGTATAAATAAGGGGAGAAAAAAATCACAATCACTGACCGTTTAAAGAGCTTCATAAACAGGCTGACATTGAAGATGCCTCCTAGTATGAGGAACAAACTGTTCCAGAGGCCAATGCAGGCGTAAAATGCAGGAAAGTTGAGGTCATAGTCATCACAGATGCCTCTGATCCCTGCAGTGTACAAACAAAAGAGAGAAAAAAACTGAATAGGGCTCTGAGAGAGACACCTAACCTTGATTTCGTTATAAGAGACATGCAGTACCACTGATGAAGATGGCTAGAGGTGCTGTGGTGAGAGGGATGACCAGCGGAGACCCAGAACAAAGAGAGTAAATCACTCCTCCAATGCTCTGACCAATTATAGTCTTCTGTACATCTGCAGAATGTAACCAAATAAACCACCAGGAACACATGAACACAAATCTGTCAAAATACCCTTCTAATCCATCTGGTGTCCAGCCGATCAACCATCTAGGCCAGGTCCAGCTAATGTCCATAAATGTCTTAGTCATAAACTTTCGACTACATACCTATCTCTCCTCGCGTGCTCTCATCATTCAGAGAGCCAAACGCAATCGCTGGCAGCAGGATAGCAATGTAGAGGAAGATGGCCGTGGTGGTGTACTTCAGCAAAGATCTGTCAGAGCCCAGAATACCTGGAGAGAAACCACACAGCAACAGACACCTCAGCCTGAGCAACAGAGATTTCTGTTATTTTTAGTAAAAGTGAAGTCAAGCAGGGACTTGAGGGAAAGTGAGACTCGCCATCTGTGAAGTCGGACAGGTACAGTGGAAGCCTGCGGCACAAGTCCTCATAAATGCCACGACCTGCTCTGAGGAAATCTTTTACCTGGGTACAAAAGGAGATTTGGAGGAAATAGAATATGCTGAATAATGTTTTTTTTAATGCATTATAGCAGAACTCTCTTAAATGCTTCAAAAAACAAAACCATAAAAATAAGTGTTATGTCCTGTAGACTTATGTGAGATTTACAATAATCTTTATGGTGATTGTTATCACAAGATGGAAGGTTGTCAAATCCTTGAATATATTTATTAAAATGCCACATTGAAACAGCTGCACGGTAAATGTCTCTTATTACGCAGTAGGAAAATAAATAAAATTTATTGAACCTTTAAAATAATTACATTAAAGGGAATGTGTGAATAATCAGTGGATCACTTCAGCATAGTGCACATTCTATAAATAGGGTAGTCTGTGAAACGTGAACATTTCAACCAAGCACCAGGAAGGTTAATTAATTAAAAAAATACATACACCACCTTCCAAATGTTTGTGGTCGGTAAGATTTTTCAATGTTTTTGAAAGTCCCTTATGTTTACATAAGCTGCATTTATTTGATCAAAAATACAGTATAAACAGTAATATTGTGAAATATTATTATAATTTAAAACAACTGTTTGAATATATATCAAATGTATTAAAAAGCTGATTTTTCAGCATTATTACTCCAGTTTTCAGTGTCACATGATCCTTCAGAAATCATTATTATATGATGATTTGCTTCTCAAGACATGTTGCTTATGATCATCATTAATAACATATGTTTAATATCATAATTAAACAGTTGTGCTGCTTGAAAATTTAGTGGAAACCATGATGTATTTATTTTCAGAATTCTTTGATGAATTGAAAGTTCAAATGTCCAGCTTTAATTTGAAATACAAATCTTTTGTAACATTATAAATGTCTGTAGTCTGTACTATTATTTTTGATCGGTTTATTGCATCCTTCCTTACTAAATAAAAGTATCAATATATTTAAAACAATCTAATACTGACCCCAAACGTTTAAACAGTGTATGTTTAAATTGTTAATGAGTAAAAAAAAAATGTATTAATTATGTCAGGTATACCCTATGTTATAGGGACAAAATATCCCCACAAAGATGGAAACCTTGTCCTTGTGGGGACATGTTTGGTATATACAGAATGTACAGTATGGAAATCATTATGTCTATGGAACCCATCATGGGTTGAAGATTGAGCTTGATTAATGGCCTAAAAATGTTTTTTAAAAAAAGTTTAGATAATTAAATTACAATAAATTATTATAATTATAATTATTAGTTTTATTATTTAATGGAAAATCATATTGTAACTCTTATTAATTCATTACTATAATCAGAACAGAGGTTTGGGTGTTTGGGAAGATCTCAATCTTTCCTCAAAAGCTCTTCAAATGAATCTGCAGTGCGGCTGTTGGGCGATAGGGTGTTTTGTGGTTGGTGCTGGTGAGGCACATACTGTACACCCAGGTGCTTACATCAGTGTGGAGAAGTTTTTATTTGGTCAAGGTTTAGCATAATGTGAGGGTGGACTGTATGTGTGAGGAGTGCACTTAATGACCCACAGAGAAAACTGAACATTAAGTTAGCAGGCAGACTGAGCAGATAATTGGTTGATGAAGCCATTTGCATGCCCCTGAGCCTCTCTCAGATTCAGACCTTGAGTGGTTTGCTGTGTGGGTCGGTCTCGTCCTCCACCGAGGGCTTCTGGATGGCAGTGGAGAGCTGCTGCCTTTGAATCACAAGCTCCTGCTTGAAGTCCTCCTGGGTCTTAGTTTCCAGCAGTTTCTGTCTAAATGAGATGTCTGAGAACAAGGTGGCAAAAGTACGACCGACTCTATGGCAGTCTTTGTACTTTTCTGCAGGGTAAGAAAGAGGAAAAATATAAAGAATCTTAAATAGTGCAAAAACGTACACAGTTTGAAACAACTGCAAATTAGGAGACAACAGTTATGATTTAAATTATTTTTTTTTTGTCACTTTTGGATGTGATTGGAAGATGAAAGGAACGCTTACTGTTCGAGGCGGTGCCAGGATGAGGATAACATAGCGGACCTCACAGCAGTTGACACCCCAGTTCTGTGGCTGCTCCAGACGGGTAATGCAAACACATCGTCTCTGAAGAGACTTCACGTTACAGCTGAATATAGAAGGCCACACACTTTTCATCAGCCATATGTTTAAAGGGCCCCTATTATGCTTTTTCATGCACCTATTTTACCTTTCATGCAGTTTGTTATATAGCCGTTTGTGAATGTAAAAGGTCTGTAAAGATTAAAGTGCACAATAAATGAAGTTGCCTCCCAAAAGAAAGAACCTATTGAACTACCTCAAACGAGTCGTCAGTAATTCCAGTCTTTCTTCCTGTTCGAACCTATGTAGGTTTGTAATGCATTTGCATAATGCCAGCCTATTGGCTGAACAGCATCTACTCTGACCCTCAAACACTGTAGTTGTAGCTGAGACTGTAAGAGTGTGGTTTGTGTTGTCGACATGTTAAGAAGACGCGGTTTTCAATGCTGCAAAAGCAAATCCACTTTGCAGCACTTCGAAATGATGAGGACTCGAGCTCGAACTGATACGCTAAAATCGACACCATAGTTACTGTTTGTATGAAGTTGTGTATAAAGTGCTGAGGAAGATCTAGAGCTGAAATTCAGATATGGTAATGAATGTTTGGTTCCTAACCCACTGTAAACAGTGGACCAATCACTACAGACTGGGCAATCTGACCAATCAGAGCAGAGTAGGCTCACGGAAAGGTGGGGTTTAGAGAGGCCTACCGAATGAAATATATATATATATATATATTTAAAGTGCTTATTTATTCATATTAAAGTGCTACATACATCACACAGAGCCAGGTCTGCTGGTAGCGAACTCCAGTGGCTGTCGCTGTCACACCCTGAATGGTCTCGGTCAAAAGGTGAACTCGAAAAGACACAGAAAGAGAGAGAAACTGTAAAACCCATTCCCTGCTTTTAAAGACAGTGGGTCTTCCATTAACCATATTCTCAGAGGGGCTGCCCTGGATTTCTAGATTGCTAGACTAGACGACCTGTGGCATTTGGGGCGAGGAGCCCGCTGCTCACCATTGGCATCCTGTCCTCCAGCATCTGTGAACAGAGCACTCATGACCTCATCCGCATTGCAGCTGCCCGGCCCGTCCGTGGCCACATGATCCAGCATTCTGCGCAGTACTTCATCCAGGGAGGCTGCCTTCTCGCCCAGTAGGATGCTGGCCTGAGCCAAGAACCCATCCAGATCCCGGTGAGCTCTCACCTCCTCCTGAAAATTCATCAGCTTCACACACTGAAACAGGAAAGAACAATCCATAAGGTCATCCCAAAATTATCATTTAGATCCGGTTCTTTTTAATCAGTCAGTTAAACCAATCAACAAAACGTTTGCATTATATTTACGCATTGGACAAAGCTTTTTACTCAAAGCAAACCCATGACATTGAAGCACAGTAGCGCATTTGTATTTTAGTAACAATTAAAACAACTTTTTCATTTGAATATATTTTGAAATGTAATGTATTCCTGTGATTACTCCAGTCAGATTTTTGTGACTCTTCAAAAATCATTCTAATATGCTGGTTTGGATCAAAATATGATCAAGAGACTTTCAAAAACATTAAAAAAAATCATAATTATTCTAAAATGTTAAAATTGGTGCACATTTTGTGAATTCCACCTCATAACTTCAGATCATAAGAAAGAGAAAAATGCACTCATTTTGCTTCAAATTTTTCCGTGAGGCTGCCTAGCCATAAACATATCAATTAAACAACAGATTTTAATCATAAAACGGCTTTAGTAAGAATGGCTTACTCTTCTTGATGTATGCAGAAGGCCAAATCCTGAAACGTCGGTCTCTATTCATATGTAGAAAGTAGAGGAAGAGAAGAGAAGAAAAAAAATGATAAATTGTTAAAACCCTTGTGCTGTTACATGGATGTATGAGTATGAAGGACAGACCACTGAGCCAGGCCTCCCAGATGAAATGTTTTCCTTCATTATCTTGGAGCCCTGAACCCATTGTATTATGTCTCCCTGGTTATAAATAGTCAAAGAGTCTCCAAGTCTGCAGCACAGACACATCAGAAGTGCATTGTGGTCCCTGAACCCGCAGTCACTTAGGAATAAGTCCTGGCACAGCCTGCTTCCCCAACACATCAGCCAAAATATGAAAACAATACTGATTGTTTTTAAGGCGGAAAGTGAACAGAGATAATTTTTGATGGGTGTTCAAAATGTGGAGGAGGTAGAGCTGCTGCTGACGGTTGATACTACTGGGATCCATCTATACCTCAGGCTACCATCACAATGATTTTTTGAGATTTTGAAGTGGTCTCAAAGAGAATCTCATCTAACCCACCCACGTACATCATATCTGAACCGCACCACACAGATCTAAACAAACGCTCAGATGCATCACACGCTCTGACCCGAGATGGTCGGCTGAATGGGCGTCTGCTGTCTGTTGCGATCGCGAGTGTCTCTTGTTTCCTCTAGCTCTCTTCTCTGCGGCGTCTCGCAGCTCTGAGACATCAACATGTCACAATAGAGCTCCTTAAGTAGGCCTTTCTTAGCTTTAAGATGATTATTATAATCTCATTTCCCTGCCTAACTCAGTCTGACGTGACCTTTTACAGCTGTTGTAGATGAAATATAGCACAGTGCGTTTGTATAGCGGCTGAGAGGTGTTCATTTCCTGTTCAATGAATCATGCTCATTTTCATTTCAAGCAGAGATACTTATTTAACACTATTTATGCTATGTGACTTCAGATCCATCCTCCTCAAAAATATATGCACCATCTGTTAAAGCTACAGAAGGCTCCCATGCCCTAATAAAACCAGACACACGGAGCAATATAACCATAGCCGCCCCAATAAATTCTTTCTTTGCATGGAAGAGTATAATCATGACATGAGGTAAACTACATGATATTCTGAGGGATAAACTGAGTTTGCGCAGGCTGCAGCTGTTTGTTTTATCGCAGGGGTGATGCGCTGTGAAGTCTGTTTACTCACAGTCTCCGGTTTTGATGGTATTTACTTAATGTGATATGGTCAATTTGAGCTGTTTTTTATTTATTTATTATAAAGTTATGCTTGTATGATCAATTCAGCATTTCCTCTTGCAGTATTAAACACCAATCTCATTGGTGTTACCAATCTCACCAATCTCATCTTCAGCCCTCCTCAACCTGTTCGTCTTTCATTTAACAGAAAACTTGCTAACAAAACGAGGCACACATGATTTTATTTGAAAAAGATGCATAGGAACAAAGAAACAATTATAATGTTTATTTCTCACCCATCCCTTGGAAGAGTTGGCCATTTTTTGTCTGCCCAGATGTGTCTGTGGAGGAAACAGGTCTAAACTGAGCCTTCATCTTCATACAAATGAGTTTCTTCACAGATTTCAAGGTGGTCAGAAGAAGAATTACACCACTTACCAAAAATGGATAGCCAGACGTATTTTATTTTTCAGTATTTTTTTTGCATAAACAAAACTAAAGTCAGGATTTGTTGTATTTGTATTTGTTGTATTTGAAATTGTCTTTTTTCCTTATTTTGATATGTATACAAGTGGAACGGCTTCTCGAAAGAGAAAAAAACATAGGGTGGGACTTGATTCTGTCCATTGGGAAGTGATTGGAACGTTGTCGTTTGCTAATTGCTCATGTGAATTTGCAGCAATTACCAATTATTAGATTATTAATTAGTTTATATATATATAATGTTACTGTATTACAGTAATGACAATCTGATGAGAATCACAATTGAAGAAATTCAATGGGGGGAAATTACATTATTGCACTTGGATGCTTTACAGTAATGTATCCAATGCAACTTCTTCTGTCAGTACACAATCAATGAATGAAAAGTTGTAAATGAGCCTTATTATGGCACAGAAGAGGGGCAATAGAGGGAAGAGCAGTCATGAGTCACTATTATAAATTCAGGATCCTGACTCTTACTCTTACTCTAACCTCTGCAGCACACATTTATTCCAGGCCATCAAAGAGACTGGGATTTAATGGAAATTTCCCATCTTTGAAATTTATCCAATTTACACCAGCCCTGATGGCGTCATGCATGGAAGGCTCAGAGCCGTCACGTATTTTTTCTTCAGGGTGGATGGGATAAAGAGGTTATTTTCTGCACAAAAATTTTATCACAGGCTATAGGATATTCTTAGCACATCGTGTAGCTATCTCCAATGACCGCAGCTCCACCATCATCCCGCCATCTTTAATTTAGCAGACAACTTGCTTTGTTACAACAGTCCTCACACTAGATGTGCCTCAAAAACACTGTAGCGCTTTGAGCCCTAAGGCAGATCGCTGCCCTTGCATCCCTGCTGGCCTGGACAAATTGATTCAGTTATATCTTTGTGACAAAATAATGTGTTTCTATATGTATGCTTGGTAAATACGGGTCTACTGCAAAACTAGGTATTTTCTTTTGAGAGAGTGTCTGAGAATGGAAATTCCTCCCTTGTGGATTGGTTTTGCTCTACAGTCTGGACATGTGACATCTGGGATTAGAGGAAAGATTGTCATTTCTAGTCTCACTTCAGGACCTCATCAGCCCTCAGGCCACACGAGTCCTGTAATGGCTGGACATACACACTGTACGTGACAAAACCATTTCTGAGAGTCCTTAATGGATCCCTTAAAGCAATGTTCTGTGTTCAACACAACTTAAGCTCAGTCCACAGCATCTGCAGCATGCCGCCAAAGCAAATAATGCAATATCACACAAGAAAGACTTGTGTTGTGACACACAATGCCCTGCTAATCACAGCTGATTACTTATTTGATAAGCAAATATTTAACAGGCAAACATGTAACTAAGTACCACTCCAAAATGTTTTGCTTTGAAATCATATCAATACGATAAAATATATAATCTTTGCATTCATTGAGAATAAATAATGAATCTGATTAATTGCTGAAAGCTTCTATTGAAAGTGAGGCTGATAACACAAGCAGTGACACAGACAGGAACATAATGTTGGCCCAGATCCGGCAAACATCTGGTATCGAAACATCGAATATTTTGAGACATGCAACACAACACACTGTGGTCTCTCTTCATTACCCACAGTTGTACTGCTAAATCCGAGTGCGAGATATGTCTCATCATATTTTCTTGTCTTTTCACTGTGTTTACACCAGACACGACAGTCGCGCCGCAACAGCTTAATTCAGGCTGTTTACACTAGATGCGACAAAATGAACGCTGGAAATCCATTTGTCCTCTGTGTCAGAAGTTGTGCTAATGCAAACGAGGCATCAGTTTAGGGGATTTGTTGTGTCGCGCTGCACTTGGTGTAGACATCAGCACTGATTATAATGGGCTAGCTATATGCTTTTGTTGCTTCATGCACCGCTCGCGTTGTGACTACTGATGTAGATTCATTGTCGCTATATGTTTACCAGGCATTAGCAGTCCTTTCACAAACTTGTCCATGTCCATACTTAGAGCAGAACTATGCATAATTTATTTATATTTTTACACGGCTCCCTGCCATGCTCAATTTCTATTCTTTAATTGTGCCACCTAGCAGTCTGTTATTGCACGACAACAACCGCTACAACTAATAACAGACCGCTCAAGCAGGTCCTACGAGACAACTTGAAGTAATAAAATGTAAAATGTATATTTTGTGTTCAATTATTTACGTGGCAAGTGGCCACATAATAAGCAGGATAATTTCGCAGTGGGATGTTGTATCAACCTGACGAGGTTTCTTTTGCATAAAAATCTGCTGAATGTACACTATCCCTTAGCCTTGCCGTGCCCCCCTTTTTATAACTCTGGTAGAAAAACCACTGCGCTAGACAGACGCGTTTGACTGTTGCGCTTGCATGGTTCAAATGACTCACTGAAAAAGAAAGTAACTTGTCGCCATCTAGTAGCATATCAAGTTTAACCTGCAGAAAGCATCACTGAAAAATGCCCAGCACTAATGGATAGACTGTCTGGAACAAACAAACACAGACAAGTGGAGTGATTAAAGCACTGAAAAGTTCCAGTGATGTTAATATCAGCACACTTAAGAATGCCGAGCAGCTAATCAATATCTTCGGCAAATGTGATATGTTTTAATTTCCCCTTATGTAAAATAATCATATTTTGCTTACAATGTTACACACATTCCCTTTCAATGGACATCTTTTCTCTGCTGCTTGGCTCACTAGACTTCCTGTTAGCAGACTCGCTGACTTCCTGTTGCTGACTGTGCTGTCCTGTGGTGCTGACAGGAAAAATAGTGCCATGAAAAGGTCTGTACCTTTAGCAGAAACTACAGTAAATTGGCACTGACCCTAAAATAGTTGTTTTAACTCTCTCTGAAACCTGATGGCAGATTTGAGTTCCTCAAAGAGTTAGTTCATCCAAAATTAAATGCATTCACATGTAAACATTCATCAATGCACAACATCTCGTGTGTTACACATCATGTTTGAGTTTTAGCAAGAACCAATGAGGTTCATTCTCATGTTACGCAGTACGTTTGAGCTTCAGCAAGAACCAATGACATTGGTTCTCGAGCGTCAACTAATGAGATTTGTTCTCGAGCGTCAAGCAAGCTTCCGTTTATGTTCGGGTTGTTGACGTGACATGGCATTTTTACTGTCACACAAGATAAAAAATTATATAATTAGTATTGTCATCATTTAAAATGCAGTAAATGGTTAAAACAGTAAAATAATTGACAAAGTTAGTGACCGCTTACATTTTCTCAAACATCAGCTGATCAATGTTTATGTGAATAAAAGAGTAAATTCAATCGGTTCAGTCTTGGGGATTGAAACGACATGAGGGTGAGTAAATTATGACAGAACTTTCATTTTTGGGTGAAGTTTTTAAGGAAAGACCGGATATTGAATATATTGAATCATATAATTTGGGATTTTTTCTGTTTTTTTACATTTATACATTTATTCATTATAATCATTTCATTTTAAAAGTATAGATTGTTGCCTCTCTTTAATGACCTTTTTTGAACTTTTAAGAGTTTTGATGTTTCAGAATTTCCCTATTTTGAGCTTGTCCCATACTCAGAGCTTTTAATAATTATTATAATAATAATAATTATATTGTATCCCTGGCGACTGCCATGTCAAAGAGTCCTCAGACGTGATTTGTTTTAATCATAAGGAGACAATGAAGCTTGATGTGAAATGGTTTCTCTTGATGTGAAAGGGTTTCTCTAAATTCAGTATGTTTTAGAGTGATTCAATGCAATCATGTGTATCTAACAAAGACAGATCATCATATTTGCTTTACATTTGCTCTTACATCTTCAACTGGCTTTTAATTACCAGCTGAATCCTGACTCATTCTTATACCGGTTTTTACCTAATATTGCACTGCAATATTGAAATTATAAGTAACATGAGTTTTGACACCAAAAAAAAAAAACTCTAAGTAGATAATCCTCTTAGAGAGAGGAAAAATATAATTTTTCATTTAAATATTACTCCATTTTTTCAGTAGTACTTTAGAGTCTGATTAAAACTCCTGACTTAAAAATGCATATGTCCCATATGCAGTGTTGATTATCACATTGAGTAGGAAACATTCACAGTCCTTAAAAATTTGGCAAAATTAAAAAAAGAAGAGTTTCTCTTGCCTTGTAATCTTCAGTCTAAGCAAATACAACAAGTGATTCTGTAAATTACCCTGATAAGGAGAAAAAGACTAATTCAACTCCACTTACAGGTCTCTACCCCCACTGATTTAGTTGACTAAACACAGCTGAACTTACCGGTTGGCACAAAATTCAGCACTTCTTTGCTTTCCCTCATTTTCCTCAGAAGTATAGCTGATCAACCCATCATGGTTCCAAATAAAAAGTCTACTGTCTGCTTCAAAACAATACTTTTACACCTCCACACATCAGCAAGCACATGCAACAGGGAGGGTTTGCTCTGCCTCTGGGTCCCTGTGCCTTTCACAGACACTAGACAAAACTGAAACCCAACACAACTGACAGTAAGATATTACTTCTCATTATTTCAGGCCATTATCACAAATATTAAAAAAACTTTACTGCAATTTTATACAGTACTATACTGGGTAGTGATAAACATAAACATACCGTATATACCGGTATATATCAGAAATGTGTTATTTAAGCACATTACATCTACTTTGCTCATAAACACAATTAACCAGAAAGGTTCACACAAATTAAGAAATCTACTACAAATTGAGCCCTGCACTAGGTCTGCCTGGAGAATATTTAAAACGTCTGACTATTAACTAACTTTCATGAATTAAACAATTTTCTCTCCACCTAGACTTACATTTGAGAGCTGATATGAATTTGAATTTATGCAGGATAAGTGGTGGCTAGGTGGAAGGATGATTAAAATTTACAGCCGAGATCATGCTACCAGTCCATTGAGAAATTAACCCAGCATCACATCAGTAATAATGCTAATATGCTCAATTTGGCAAATTTACACAACGCACCTATTGAATAACTGAAGAATATCCCTTTAATAATAGAACTGCACACTTGAAGTAATAAATACTGCAAAGGTTAAGCATACTAAATATTTTATTGTGCTCATATATTGTATAATTGAGACAGACAAATATCTAATGATATTGCCTGGCATAAACTAAAAGAAGGGAAATATTGTTTTGACTGACCATCAACAGGAGAAGGAAGTTGAATGAATCTGAGTTTACTGAATTGAGGGCTTTATTTAATAAACTAAAGCCAATGCAGCATTACAACTTTTATGCCTTTTCTGAACTTAATAAACAAAATAAATTAGAAACCCTCCCCTGAGGACTAGTCAACATGTCGACTGATTGGGATTAAAGTAACACCAAGTAAATTTTCCTCTTCGGTCGCCCTACTGGTTGGAAACGAAATATTGTCCATATGCACGCATCGGGTTAGAGTAATAGTTACATGATTTCATGAAAGGATGATGTATTGCGACATCAGAAACGAAGAAAAACGAATAATGACTATTGTAGCACTTGACGTAAAGCAGTCGAGTTTTGTAGTTCTTTTTTGTGCACGGGTTCCTACCCGAAACCCGAAGTTACATAGTGCCAGTAAAAGCGATACAGACCCCGTCAGGCTATGGCAGACGAGTCATTTAACTTATTTTAAGTCGATGTATCATCACAAGGGTCTTGGAATATTTATGAAGGTTGAAAAACTACTTAGTGTTACTTTAAGGAGCCTGTCATCTCCGAGTATTATTAAAATGAGCCAATGCACATTGGCGTGCGAGATTTGCATCTCACACTCTGCCCTGCATCTGTGTGGGTATAAATACGGAAGTGGAACATGAATGAACATGAACTTAATGGGAACATGAACTATCCACAAAAGCTGCTTCAATGTGCTGTAAGCCCAAACACGTGATACAACTATTGAGACTGTCTGAGGGGGACAGGGAACAACAGCGTCCAGAAACACATGGGTGGAATGACATCTCGAAAAAGACACAAACACACCTGTGTTGCTCTTTCAGGAAATGGGACCCTTCATCAGTGCCGGAGCACACAGGGGAATGACCGCAGCAACACTGAGAGGAGATGGCGCAGCCTGTAACAGTGAAGCACTCACTTCTTCGCCCTTTAACCAACCTTCAACAAATACAGAAATTTGACACTGTTAAAACAGCAGTTGAGAGCTCAGAAGCTCGTGATCACCGCTGTCCTCGCGCTGTAGAACCACCAGCACTGGGAGAATCTTCCAGAAGAACACCGACACACTCGCTCTTTGAAAACTTCAACACTCTTTAAGACATCGACACCGATCGGCTCTGAAGCGAAGAGTGCGTGCATCCACTTCTGTATTTATACCCGTGCCGAGGGGCGGAGTGTAAGATGCAAATCTCGCACGCCAATGTGAATTGGCTCATTTTATCAATACTTGAAGATGACAGGCTCCCTAAGCGTGATCCCAATCAGTCGACACTTCAACTACGTTGAACGTGAGCGACTGAAAGGGAACCTTCAGCCCACCCTCAGTCGTGTGCTTTTCCATTGAATTCCTTTCAAACAACGTAATCATTCATGGCATTCCTGTTAATTATTTGTGTAGAGGTTAGATACCTTGTAAACTCATATCAAAGAGGTGTTTTCACAAAACACCTCTGGCGATCTGTTGAATGTTTGTGAGTTAAATGTTAGTGACTCCTAAGCAGATTGAATGCCACTAAAACTATGCCAGAAAAACAGGCCTCATGGTAGTAAAAGTTGTTGGTGGGCATGTTATTTATACAGGCCTCAGGTATGAAGCATCACAGTGAGATGCTGCTAGAGGGCAACACACAGCAGAGGCCGGAGAAACTTTGTGGACAATTCATAAATATGACTCAACCAACAATTTATCACATTACTGCAAGACTTGTAGCATATATAATCATATATGTATATATATATATCTATACTATATATAGTATGTATACTATATATCATAAAGTAACATGGTTGCACAGACATATGCAGATGCATTATTACCGCGTGTACTGGATCCTTTCTTTAGAAAACAAACAGTTCATTCTCAATAAAAAAATAAAATAAATAAAGCTTTCACTCTTTCAAAAGATATTAATATGTCCACTACAGGCACAAATATGTAATTTAAGGTACTAATATGTAATCTTTAGGGGAAAATAAGGTGCAAATGTGTAACTTTTTAACATAAAGGAAAACCTTGGAAATAATTTCACCATCTCTCAAATGATGCATTGTGCTATATTTTATTTTTTTACTAAAATGGTTGACTTGGATTTCATTGCAAGCTATTTGTTTATAATAAGGACACACAATTATAGTTTGATTGAAAATGAAGACCAATAAAATCCCTTGTTGGCAGAACTATTTAAACTAATTCCACCCATCATTGTCAACCAGACAAATCAAAAACAACAACTACACATTCTGATCACATTCTTTGCCCCCTTTCCCATCACAAACACTAGCATGTCTGAGGCATTTATTTTAAATATATGTGACTGGTGTGTAGATGAGTCTACACATTTGGTGTGATGATGTTGAATGTCCCTGTCAACCTCTGTAGTCCCATTAATTCACTTGTTAGCAATGCCTTTTTTAAGACAAGTAGAAGACTTCAAAATAACCACAAGGGGGAATTATTACTGATGCATTTTATGTCATAGAATAAAATGTGAAAATATCGGTTTATCACAGACCTCAGGCATTTAACAAAAAAACAGTGACTTCAGGACGATGGAAACAGAAGTGATAAAATGCTAACTTGTTTCCAGGTTTTGGCCTACAAAAATTAGGAGTTGGAGTGGACTTTAACCCACTTATGATTATAATAAATATGCTACACACTGAATTTGTTTGTATTGAATATTGTTTTGTAATGTACTACAATACACTGAGGTTATCTGCATTATTTAGATGCTTTTTATACTTAGTGCAAAGAAAATACTTGCAAAGATGTTTACTCTTCTTCACACATCAGATGTGTCAAACAGTATTTCATTTTCAAGCTGCTTTTTAGTAATACTCCTACACTGAAAAAAAATTATATGGTCAATAAGTTAGGACAACACATGGTTTTACAATGTTTTAACTCATAAAAATAAGTTAATCAATTCTCAACTTTTTTTTATACCTTATACAAGATTCAACTCATTCTACGGATGCCCTGAACCGCAACTTAAACTTTTTTTTTTTAAATCCGTAAAACTATTCTCGACTTTTTTCTTTATAAATAACGACTTAATTTCCAGAGATTAAAGTCGAAGCATTTCGAGATTAAAGTCGAAATGCTTCGACTTTAGTCTCGAAATGTTTCGACATTAATCTTGAAATATTTCGACTGTATTCTCATGCGGTTCAGGGCTTCAGTACATTTTTTAAGTCAGTTTATTGTAATTTAAGTTGAAATGACTTAGACATACAAGTTGATTGTACTTAAAAATTTAAGGCAGCAACTTTTTTTCACAGTCTAGGTAAACAAGAACACTAACTTTTGAAACAACTTTATTACGTGTGTAATTTATGAAAAATATATATAATTAATTTGCATATTTGAATAAATATTGAAATCATTTAGGATTATTTTACAGTTCTTCAGATCACTGTTTTAGCATGAATTATACTTTAACATAAATTTTCATTCTTAAAATGGATCAATATTCTCAAAGTCTGTGTCTATAAAGGGTGGCAAAAATAAAGCGAAGGCCTTGTAAAAGGTTTCAATGAGAGTCTTTGTGTGACCATCACCAAAATGAAAATGTTGAAATCTGTTAGTCTTGATAACAAATAACCCCTGGGACATCAACCATAAGTTAAAGAATCACTTATTATAGAGTGTCTGATTGTGAACGAGCATTTTGATATGTTTTAGTGAATGTCAACAGTGCCCTCTGCTGTTGTAGAGCCAAAGGAACTGGAAGTGACTTGTTAAGCCAGTCTGATCATAATTTACAGCAGGGTTTTTCAGTCCTGGCGATCCACACCACTGCACATTTTCTATATCTCCATAACACACCTGATTCAGATCATCAGCTTATTAGCAGAGAAGCAGTGTTGTGGGTCTCCAGGAATGAAAATCACTGATTTAGCCATGTCTGCTGAGATGGCGAGAACTGAGGGATTTGAGAAATGTTTTATAAGTGATGTGGAGATTGTGTTTTTATTACTCAACAGGAGAGGAAGGTATATCTTTGTAAAGCATTATCTATTGTGAAGGGTCATTTCATTATTGTTGTAGTTGTAGCCCCTGTGCTGGAATTAATTTTTAAGGAAGTACTGTGTTAACTAGTTAACTTTATTAGTTAACAGTTTGAGATCTTTTCCATCTGTAGCAAATTAGCTCTAAAGAAATATTAATAATCAATCATAACTTGTAATAAATGATTATGAATATTTGGATCAGTTAATAGAATTAACTTAGGCTATGTTTACACGGAAACGATCTGAAAAGAAAACGTAAAAGTGGCGTTGCGTTTTCACTTTTTATTCTGCGTTTAGACGAGCGTTATGGAGGGAAATCCGCGTGCATATGGTGACGCAAAAGTGTGTGAAATTCGATGTAGTATGCACTCCAGGCGGCTAGGTGGCAATGTGAAGCACTGCCACACAACAACACCAATATCTGAGAATATTTTGAACAAATGCTGAAAAGACTCTTGTACGTTAATCAGAGCTGCTAGGGCAACTTGAAGGTCCGATGTATGGAAATAATCCGACATGTTGGTTGTTATTTTCCTGTACTGGCGCATGCCTGTGACGTAAACGCGCACGCGCCGAGAGCCACCATGAGCAGTCGTTGTACGGGAAACGCACCCTTGTTCGGCCCATTTTTGTTGATTAATTCTAAATTTTCATTTCCGGGGAAGGGAAATGTCTTTCTTATTGTACATTACTACTAAGAGCCTGTAGTCAAAATCAAAATTGTAAAATAAACTTTGTTGCAAGCAGAGAATCAGAACCAAATACATACTGTGCACAAGTTTTATTAACTAATATACAAACAAGTACACATACATGGGTAGATGAAAAGGGTCTTGATGGTTCCGTGAGTGTCAAACGTTGAAGTTGCAATCATTTTCTTCTCCGTTGGATGAAGAAGATGGGATGAACTTGCATGGTAAGTTCGACTCTGTTCTGGTTGAAAGTTCTCTCTCTCCATGAGCACATGGCTGGTTGTGAGTCAAGGCCTGCTGCCCTGGGACCTGCTGAGGCCACGCAGGAAAGCACAGCACCCCGAACCCTGAGATTCCTCTGTTAGGAGGTCATAATAATACAGTAAGACAATAAGACAGTAAATCATTCACACAGTGTCCTGGGGTGCATGTTCATTTGTAGATCAGTTCGTTCATAAATCTATGCAAAATCTGTGTTGGGTCTGTGGGTCTTTTCTATGGCCTCTGCTTCTTCCACATGACCACAATTTTAACAGCAATAAAACCAACTTATCTGATCGTAGTCATGGGAACCAAGACCCTTCTTGCCCTTGTTGGGGGGATGGGACCATAGATCCCAGAGTGAGTTTTAAAGATTATTTGTTAAATATAACAAATAATTGTGTCTGATTTGTCTCAGTCGTTACACATCTTACATAACTTAAGCAATAGTGAATGTTTTGTGAGTATGATAATCTCTCCCTCTCTCTTTAGTTATGAGACAGCTCCATATCTGTGCGCACAGTCATACAGAGCCGAAGCACACAGCCAAAACATTGTCCTTCTGCAAAATGCATATTACATTACTTTGTGTACCTTTAAACATTACCAGAAATATGATGTTTTGGAATCTTACTCAAACATCTACATTACTTGAACTTCTTTGGCTTAAAACGTGTTAATAAAAACGTGTTAAGGCTACACAAACAAAGCTGTGGGAAATATACAGTAAGGCCTTGCACTTGAAAAATTTAATTATGTGCGCATGGGAATATGGGCCCTTTTTTTAAAATGTATTATTTTAAAGTATTATTGAAAGTTTTGTTGTAAACACTTGTGTCACTATTTGTCCCTTTGGTGAACTTGGACATTTCTGTTGAAAAACTCAATTTAGGTGCATCGGCTGCATGAAGTGAGGTTTATGAGCATGTTTTTTTTTTTTTTTTTTTTTTTTTTTTTTACCTGAGACTGTCATCATTTACTTAATTTAACCCTATATTTATAAACAAATATAAACAACAGTATTTCAATCACAAATGTTAAGTTTACATTTACCTAATTAAAAGTTGAACTTATTGTTAGCTTAATGTGTAGGTTCAATCTTTATGAATAGCTCATTAGGAGGATTATATGACATATTTGAGAGCATTAAGTTAAGGCAATTAATTGACTAAAAATAAATGTAACTTATTAGTGTTTACAATGCAGACAGATACTGTAAACTATGATGACTCGCTATGTAAAGACAAATGATAACACAAAGTCCAATTAATGCATGCGTTATTCTCAACAAAGCCAAGATGACAATTATAATGAATCATTTGTAGGAATAGTTGACTGAGAATAAAAAAGCACAGATAAGGCTCATTTTACATTCACCGCAGTCAGCCATTAGAAATGAGCAGAGACATGGACAGGACACTGTTTTAAAATTTGTCCACCAGCCCTGAAAAACACGTGCCAATCAATACCAAGACCACCAGAACAAACCCTCTTAGTCACACTTTATATTAGTTGCCTTTATGCACTTATGTTAGCCTACAATGTACTTATTGCGTTTATGTTTGCATTGTAAAACACTTGTGCTGCTTTTGAGGTGGTATACGGGTAAAGTTAGGGACAGGTTTGGTGGTATGCATAGGTTTAATGGTGGTGTGTAAAGGAAGGGTCAATATTGTAATTATAGATGTAATTACACTATGTAATCATATGCAGGTATTTTAACAATAAAAATAAAAGTACAGTGTAAAATGTACACAAAAAAATGCATTGTATCAAATTATTAATTTAAATGTTAGTATAACCTACATTTAGTAGTATAGCCAAGACATTTAGTTAGACACATTTCTCACTTAGTTACCTGTGTATATATACTTTCTCTTTTGTTCTGTTCTTTGCTGGATATCGTCTTTGATATGCTGCAATATATGTAGATATTTCTCCTGTGATTCTACAGCAAGTTTTCTTTGTTTATTAAAGATTATTTATAATATTGCCTTCTTCAGGTGTGTTGCTTTACCACAACAGATGTGACAATATTATTGTGAAAATGTGCATACATTTTTTATTCAACAGTTTTGCTCATTTTTACTGCATATTGCTAGCCTAGAAATCTAGACGCACCCTAGCGGCCGCGAAAATCATTTCGCTGCCAGTGTGGTCTAGCAACTCTCAATAGACTTTTTAGTTGGAAAAACCAATTTCGGGTCAGGCCAATCACATCGTGTATAGAGTCGGCGGGCGGGCTTAACACAATGACGGCACAGTTCATGACGTTCCGCATGATTTCCATAGGTGATTTCCCTGCTACTTGAAAACAATGAAGATGCAGCGGTCTTTCGAATCGGCTTTGGCCGCGACTCTGGAGGACTTGGAGTTAAGAGAACGCCACTTAAGTCATTCTTAGAAAAGGAAGATGTGTTCGGAGTTTTGACGACCGGATACGGCAAAAGTTTAATATATCAACTAGCAGAGACGCGGGAAGTCATTTTCGACAGGGGGTGCGGGGTGCTTTGTTGTGCGGGGGGGGGGGGTGACGGGGGGGGGGGGGGGGGGGGGGATTGGGGGTTGTCGACCAAGCAATTACAGGAACGTGGAAAAGTCCACTTCTATACAGATCTATGAATTACTAGTACCTAGAAAAGCGCTATATAAATGCAAATGCAACGAATTATTACTAGCTCCTCTAACCTCAAAACCTTTTTTCCCATTTGCATTGATGCAAGCACGGCAACGATCTTTATACCGTAAAACTTAAAATAATAGCCGTGTCCCAAATAGACGCCTGTCTCTTTTACACGCCTGGTGTGGCGACAGGTTTGGGTAAATAAACGCCGGTCTCAAATAGCCGGTCTGTTTTTTTTAGTTTCGGGTTGTAAAATACGTCGGATCGTCCGCTTTTTGGCGGCCGCCAAAGCCTTTTTTGATCGGTGAGTGTTGCTTTGACAGAGAGAGAGAGAGAGAGAGAGAGAGAGCGCCCGGCCGCGCACGCGCAATCTCACGTCTTCCCACAACACAAGCGCTGTCTTGCTCTCTCTCTCTCCCTCGCGTATATTAATCAAAGTCAATAGACATGATAGTAAAAGGTTCGTTTCTTTATAATAGGCATGCTAATCACAATCATATAGGCTACCATCTGGGCCTGCACAGCGGCAGGAAAAAGACGTAGATGTAAGACACCGTGTCTCTACCTTACGATGATTTTGGTACACCAAAGGTAACGTTAGATTCCCGCTCTGGAGTTCGGCTGATAAACTCTGCCATGAGCTATAATTATATTGCTATAGCGCTGATATTGATATAGACTAACGTTATCTCACTAGCAGCAGTTTTTTAGACTAGTTTTTTTTTTGGTGCTGTGTAGGCTGAATCGTAAACGCGTGATTCGCGTCAAGACACCTGATTGGCTAATACTACACACTGAAGATAAATTAAATAATTTTTAATTAAATAATCACTAAAAATATCCCTCTCTTCATCCCACACCCCAAACATGACATACAGAATTTTGTGGAACAGAAACAACAACCAGAGATATATTTATAAGCTATAATTTTATTGTCATCAGTTTGCCAACAGGGGGTGCTGCAGCACCCCCAGCACCCCTACTTCCCGCGTCCATGTCAACTAGCTCCGCTAGTGGGAAAACGCATGGGACTCACTCAGCCACAGCCGTTCGTTGCTCTGGTTGGTTAGCGCTGTCCTATTGCATGCAGAGGGATTTTGAAAGACAACCGTTTATCCCGCCCCTCGGATTGAGGTATGTCAATGGAGAGTTCCCAGACCTAACATCTTGATGTAGGTCTGGCATGCCAGGCTAGCATATTGCAATAAGTAGAACAGGCTGCATTTTATGTATCCACATTGGAGGAGAAATTGAAAAAACAAAACACAAAATGAAATCTCATACACATACAGAAAGCAGCTCTTCCACAACCTTTGGAAACTGTTTTGCACAACGGCTGCTATCAGAAGCACTTTTTATCACCTTTAAAAAGAGTATGTGTCTCCTACCTGCATGCTGTAAAACTGGTCACTAGGACTTCTGCCATCCCACCTGCAGTGAAGACTGAAGAGGATCTCAATCAGCCAGTCATGCAATGACCTACTGATTAACAGACGACCTTAAATACTTAGCTACAGCGTCACATTAGTTAAAGTTTTAACAAATGAGATGAGAGCCATGCCATCCTTCTATTATGTAATCTAATTTACTTTTTACTCCATGGAACATTCATATTTTATCTGTGCAATAGTAGAGAGAGTAGATCTAAACTTGCAACTATAAATAATATAGTTGTGATTCGAGAAACAAAGCTTTACAAAGCTTCAAATCAATTGAACCAATTGCTTCACAAAATTATTCACTGTTTTAAAGTGTTTAAATCTCCAATATTGAAGGTGCTCTAAGGTTGGGTGCTGCAATGTTAATAATTTTATAATAATTAAACGGACTCTTCTTCACTACAATTTTTGCGTTTTCTGACAGCGTTTGACTGTTCAAAGCAAGTAAATATAGAAGCATGAAAAGTTACTTCACCTGCGGTTAAAAGCGGTGTTTAGAACTACAGTAACTCGGGGGTTGAGCTCAGTGTGAAAAGCCCTATGAAGTGTTTGCCTTTGATTTCTGTATACATTTTGAACTGAATATGATTGATAAATTTGATTCATGACAGGGTTTGATTTATGTTTCATTAATAGACTTGATTTATGTCTCATATATAGACATGAGAAAAGCATAGTTCCCTTTCAAGAACATTCACTTTGTATTGCATAACTATACGCAGTGAGAAAACTCCTTTTCTCGAGAATATTGAAGCCATTATTTTAAAACGCAGTGCAGCTGCAAAGCGAGCACAGAGCAGAGCATCTAGCTCACTCATTGGCTATGCTGCAGCAACTGCTTGAACCTTTAGCTAGGCCACTGAGATGCGAGAACCAATCGGTAGCTTCGCGCCCAGGGCGCGTCAGAACCCGCCAGAATGGGTGTGGCTTATGCCTATATAAGCAGATAATTTCGCCATAGAATCAGATTTAATCTCCTTCAGCGAACACGTTCTTCGCTGACCTTTGAATCTTCGCCGTCGACAAGAGTCTGCATCAGAACAGGCGACCTGATCAGCGGACATGGCAACTTCAACTCGGCGCCACCTTCACCTGAATCCCTGTTAACCTGCGGTTTTCCGGCGAAAGAAGCCACATATCCTTTTTGCTACATCTGTGTGTTCGCCATCACTACACTCTAGAAGCTGAAAGAAAAGAGCAAATTTCTAACGGCATTGTTGCAAATGCAGCGCTCCGGATGTACTTCATGCAGAGCTCCTCTGCGTGAAGCTGACGGACACAGCAAGTGCGCCCCATGCCTGGGACTCGCCCACGCAGAGACTGCACTCAACAATGGTAGCTGCTCGCACTGTGAGAGCCTGCCCATCTCCATCCTGCGCTCGTGGCTAGCTCTCCTTTTGAAAAGCGACCCCGCCCCTCGCGCTCCCGAACTTCCTGCCCTCCTCTAGCCACGACGGAAGAAGCGACGGGGCCAAAGGATGCCTGAACGAGCGAGCCCACGCCGGCCCATTCCCCGCGTGCCACACTCTCTCCTCGTGAGACCCCCTCACCGGTGCTCTTCTCACAGACAGATCTATGCCCCTCGTCTCAAGCGGCAGGACTCGTCTCGTTTGGCGCATGTGAGGAAGATGGCGACAACAGCCTATCCCTGGCTGCATCTGAGAGAGAAGACTGGCCGGGCTGGATAGCTGACCCCGCCCCTCAATCCCAAGCCAGTGGAGACGGTGCTAGAGGGAGCGGAGCTGTCAAAGGCCTCGACATCGAGTGGTCCCCGCCTCAGGAGCGCACCAGAAGCCGTCTCGACAGGTGGTTTATGCCGGAGCATCAGTAGACCCCTTGTCAAAGACCAGCACCCTGCTTCCCTGAGGTACACAACGAGCTAACTAAATCATGGCGCGCCCCTTACTCGGCTCACTTAAGGACATCAACCTCCACAATGCTACGCAACGCTATTGATGGTGCTGAGGAGAAGGGCTACAACACGTTGCCCCCTCTAGAGGAAGCTTTGGCCGTGCATCTCTGCCTACCCACCTCTACCGGATGGAGAACCAAGGTAGTCCACCCATCCAAGCCCTGCTGAACAACATCAGCCCTCGCCGTTCGCGCTTACACCGCCGCTGGCCAGGCCACATCGGTTTTGCACACCATGGCAATCCTCCAAGTGTTTCAGGCCAAGCTCATCCGCTCTATGGACGAGGCTGGCCCGGACCCTGAGGCCTTTGGGGACTTATGCAACGACATTTAGCCCTGCGTGCCACCAAGACCACCGGCCAGGCGCCTAATGCCTGCAAAGCGCTACCTATTCCCTGAAACATCAGGGCCCCCGACCCAAGCTTGTGTTGGACCCTGAGCCTCGGAAGTTCTCCTAGTCGAGTGACGGGGAAAAAGAGAGACTTCACTCAAAAAAAAGTTTGTGCTCATTCCCCTCTTCAGTCACTGGAGATGTTTTAACTGCAGTAAGTCGTCCTGTTACAAAACACGCACCCCTGCAAACAAATGCCATATACTCTCAGGGAGCTGAGGTTATGTTAGTAGTACGTTTCAAAACTTTATTATACATGTTAAAGCACTTATAACATTTCATCCCATTTTAAGGAGCCAAGGATAACAGAAGACCTCTGTGCTGGATGGCTGCAGAGCAACCAGCATTTCAATTAGATCGTTTTAATAAAATACTTGACATTAACCTGGTTTTAAACTTTGAAATGGAACAAATGGAGCAATGAAGATAAATTTGCTACGCCCATTTTTGGCATGAGACTGTTAGCGTGGCGCTGTTACTTACAAATTCATTCAAATTTATAAACCCATTTGTTTAATGGTTCGCAGCTGGGAGAGCGATCTCAGTGAATCCGCATGATTCATGGATTCACAGAGATCATCGCCCTCCAGTGGCAAACTATGTTGTAACGAAGCCTCGGTTACTAAAATCACATGACTTAGGCAGTTTGACGCACACTTTGAATCACTGATTTTTCAAACCTTCATAAAGCAGTGTTTCAAAAACATCAATCACTAACTGTCATGAACCGCTCTGAAACACACAGGTTGAGGTTCCAATTGCAGTTTTATTAGGTTAATCTTAATTCAAATAACAGGCAAAATATCAAAAACACTGGGCAAACAATGGAGTCCAAATCCCAGGCAAACAGGGAAATCCAGGAAACCAGGCAGATCATAACACGTGAAACCAAAGAGCGAGTGCTCAGAATTGCAGTGTGACATAAATAGGGTTGGGTATCGTTTGAATTTTAACGATTCCGATTCCAATTCCGATTCCTAGTTTCGATTCCGGTTCCTAACGATTCTCGATTTCGATTCTTTTAATAGGCAGGGTCAAAAAAGTTTAGGATAGGCTATTTTAAATGAGCTAGCTAACCAACGGTCTTTCTGAAGGAAATAGTCTGACCTTCTCCATCAATTTTAATCTATCTTTTAACCTTTTACTTTTTATGAACATATATGAATTTCTCACAGGGCTGTTTTCAACTACAATATAAATATCAAATCTATGAACGTGAATATAAATATTATGGTAACACTTTACAATAAGGTTCATTAGTTAACATTAGTTAATGTATTTACTAACATGAACTAACCACGAGCAATACATTTGTTACTGCATTTGTTCCTCTTTGTTAATGTTAGTTCATAAAAATACAGCTGTTCATTGTTTGTTCATGTTAGTTAACGGTGCATTAACTAATGTTAACAAGATTTTAATAAAGTATTAGTAAATGTTGAAATTAACATTAACAAAGATCAATAAATGCTGTATATGTGCAGCTCATTATTAGTTCATATTAACTAATGTAGTTCACTAATGTTAACTAACGAACCTTATTGTAAAGTGTTACCAATATTATAAATTATGAATATATTTTCACAGGGGTACACTTTCCTCAAGAGAGCTTTATTTTTGAAAACCTCATGAAAGCACATTTACACATGATGTATGATGCTGCAGGTACTTAAACATGTTAATGTGCTTCCACTGATGGGCTAACCTGGTGCAGAATAGCAAATAAACAATAAGAAACAACTTGTAAAACCTTTGTCATCTGGCGAGGAGAGAGCAACCAGCGAAATAACCGGTGCTCTGAACGCCGTCGAGAGCACTTTTGAACATATCCATGCCTTGGTTTGATGCTGCGTTCACACCAGACGCGAATAGAGCGTCTGGCGCGAGTGATTTCAATGTTAAGTCAATGCATAGACGCGTTACGCGCGTAAACAATTCCTGTGGCGCGAATGGGGACAGGCCCGCTTTTCAGTTTATAATATCCGTTTATATAGACGCGAATACTCCTTTTTTACGCACGTCATTTCGCTCTTGACGCGCGAATGGATTCAAAGTGTTCAAGCGTATAACTAGACGCGGTAGGCGCGAATTTGACGCGCTATTCGCGTTTGGAGTGAACGCAGCATAGGACGACTCTCGAGTTACTTCGCTCGGTTATGCCAGCAACACTTCTGGTGGACGCTTCTTCATTGGTGTTCAGCGGTTTCTTCTTCCGGTCGGCGGAATCGAAACTAGGAATCGAAATTTAAACTTTTGAACGATTCCGGGAAAATCGCAAAGCAAGTCCCGGTTCCAATCGATACTCGATACTCGATACCCAAGCCTAGACATAAACAGTGACAGAAAACACAGGGCTTAAAAAGGCAGAGATAATAAGGCAATGAGATACAGCTGAAAGTAATGAGAAATGAGTCCAGGCAATGGATTATGGGAAATGCAGGTTCTTATATAATAATGGACTAGGGAGGAGTGCCCTCTGGTGGAGATAAAAGGCACTCCAGCTGTAGGCTGGAATGTTAAAATTCCCTGATTCTTCTAATTTGTCTGATTTTCTGATGTTCATACCTGCAGGAGAAAATGGCGAGCAGTCATTAAAATTGTATTTATGATTTTTTTAATCAAATACACAATTTTAAATAAAACAATATTATTAGCATCAAAGTCGACATGAATTGGAAGTTGGTCTTTTCTTTCCTGATCTAGTGTGTGTGACAGGTTGTCCAGCACTTGTGCCAGTATATCAGATCAGAGAAGAGATTAAAGATTACGAGGGCACATGAATAAAAAAAAAAGTATGATGTGCACAGATAAATCATTTATAATAAATATAGAAACCAAGAATTTTTCAATTTTGTTTTCATGGTGCAATGCAAATTTTAAAAAAAATTATCTCTGGTTTCTCTCTTCTGCTTTAATGATGATAGCAGCACAAGAGCTGCATGAACTCTGCAAGCGTGTGTAAAACCGGACGAAGTGATGCAAAGAGCAGCTTGTGCTTCAATGAGAGTAAGAACATTTGGTCATTTTGTTCAAAGGAGTTGATCAGTTTCACAAATATTACTTGATTAGTGACCTAGAAATTGTGCAGAATCTGAAAAATTTATTCAATGTATTAACTTTCAAAATGAGCTTCAGACTTTCCTGCAGCTTAAACAGTAGCATGATGCTAGCAATGCCAATGTCATGGGTTCGATTCCCACGCAGGGAAAGCAAAAACGGATTAAAATATGTACATTTACAATGCCTTGAATGCAATTTAAGTTGTTTTCAATAAAAGCATCTGCTGAATGCATAAATGTTAATGTTCTCTGACATTTCTACAACCATTCTGGAGCTCATGGCCCCTTTGGTCTTCTGGAGGATGAGCCAAAAGGGCCAGTGATTAACAGAAAGTGCTGTACTGTTCAACTGTTTTGTAATATTTTTAGGTCTGTCATCCCTTCATTCTGCCAGTGCTACACATCCCAGCGCAGTGGTCCATGTATGTAACAGTCCAACACTTCAGAAGAGGACACAACATCACACAAAGCCATCATTACACAAAGCCATCATTACACAAAGTCAAAAGTACTTGAAACAGGGTATGTAGGTTTGAGCATTACATTTACATTTTACTCATATTTTTTAATGGATTCAGTTTAATTTGTGGTCACTTTTATTCAAAATGACTTGCAAATCAGGAAAAAAAAAATTCAGAAAGATCCCACATTATTTTACTAAAAATATATGTATCTAAAACAGGACAAAGGGTAGACGGGCTACTTGTCACATGTCTTATATCTTAGTAACTATAAGCTTTTGAGTCAAAACTTAAATTGCACAAATGCTTCTTCTGTGTTTTTATAACTGTTTTATCATTTCAATTTTTTTTTTTCAAAGTTATTTTAATGGGAGGTTCCATTGTAACCTACCCCATATAGTGGGACAATACAATAACAGTTCGATGTTCAACAAGTTGTCTAACCTTCAAAAATAAAGCCACCCTGAGAAATATTCACGGGAGTAAAATGTGCAGCAACTAGCTCCAACCTCTATAATATCAATAATACTGAAATCATCAGAATTCGTCAGCCACCTGTATTTCTCAAGGATGTTTCACCTCATGATTCAGGTTTAGTTGCATTAAAGAACACGGGTGGTAGGGTGACTTTGACTTCTGAAGTTGCAGCAGCTTTGAAAGTACATGTCTTTTACTCTGATTCCTTGAAACAATTAATTACGAATTTATGTATCCTCAGAAACAGATAGTAGATGTTTTGGCAGTAGTAGCTAAAATCAATTTCTGTGGCTTTAATACATGAACGATATCCTATTCTGGGTGTAAGGCTTTACAGAGATCTCTTTTGCTAGTCCAGTAATGGCCATACCTGTAAGGAGTGCATTTATTCATTATGTTAGATGGAGTTATCAAAGATGTGATTACCAAAGTGCTATGAGTAGTGTGTAAGTGGACACATGTCTGAGAGCATCTGTCAGTGTGGTATATACAGGGACAAGAACATGAGTTTGGCACAGTAATGCGCTTAGGGATTTCTTCTTTGTGCCACTCACTCTAATGTTTTTATAGATACACTGGATAATTATAATTATATATATATATATATATATATATATATATATATATATATATATATATATATATATATATATATATATATATATATATATTATATATATATATTATATATTATATATATATATATTTATTACCTATTCAGAAATCACACTTGCAAACTCTCAAATGTTTGGGGGTGGATTTTCGATTTCTTTTTCAATTTCTTGGAATCAAATCCTTTCTGAAAGTTCTGATATTAGAATTAAACCACATGTTGTTCAGGTAGCAATATTTTGTTGGTGGTTGAAACAATACCAATATGGTCAGAGTTGACCATAAAAATTAACAACTTTACAGTTTTAATAATATGAATTGATAATATGGAATGACAAAAACATTTTTTTTTATCAAATGATAAAGCTCAAACCTCTTATTTCACCCTAATAAATGATTATGTATTATATATATATATATATATATATATATATATATATATATATATATATATATATATATATATATATATATATATATATATATATATATATATATATATATATAATTAGTCTGAATAAAAACAAATACATTTTCAATTTATGAGTAAAATAAAATCTGAGGTAAACATAATGCTGACGATACTTTGATATGTTGTTCTACACATACACTGCACACATTCACACCCCAAGCTGTCTTATTTAATATTTTAAATTCAAATTCACATTTTTGATGTGGCTATGTGTAGTTCGCGTTGTAGAACAAAACGTCAAACTATGGTCAAGTTATGTTTACCACAGACCTTATTTCACACATAAATAAAACCATTATAAAAAACACATTATAAAACCACATAAGAAAATCTCGAAGGAACCATTGGCGAATTAGTCTTCTGGGTTCTGCTGTCATACCTGCACCACTCTATAAACATTCTTTCATTAGGCAAAGAATCATACAGCATATGGTTTTCTGAGTATGTTTTAGTGCATTGCTATGCAGTTTCTATGGTGTTCATGGGTGGTTGCTTGGTGGTTACTTACTGGCCTAAGTCAAAAGAGCCCTCCATTATATTATTTAGTTATGGTTCAGTCACTATTCAGTGCAACTTATTTGATTTATTTCCCTCCCTTGTCATCATCCACCGGGTGAAAATAGTAAGTCTAATTGCTTAGAAAAGTAAAAGCTCACCTCTGCTCAACAAGCCTCAGAGTTATCATCATTCATGTCTGGAGCACAAACAGTGAAGGATAGGAAGAGAAGAGAAGAGGTTACTGGTTATCCTACACGTGTCTGGTGCTGAAAGGCTTTAATAACCTTTGCACCTTTACCGGTAAACTCCAAAACTACAAAATGAACAACAGCAACTCTGAGGCATCAGGGGAAGCCCCTGTTTACACTCTGACCTCATGGCTGACCCTAGGATATGAGCAACAAAGCAAACACGATTGCAACGAAGCAGCAAAGATGACTCAATCCAAACAAGGACGGATTGAAGATATCCCAAAGGAAGACGCTATCAGTGTAGTTCTGCATAAAGATTGGAAGTTAAAGATTGGTGGGTCATCAATCACTGATGGCAAAACATGTAGAATGACAGCAAGACCTCAATCAGTCAATACAAAAGAGCCAATCAAGTGCTCTGTGTTTAAAAAGTAGGCAATGATGGATAGAGATGAACAGAGGTCACTGGCGAAACGCCAACTGTCTGAAAAAAGGGAAAAAAATATTGTATCCTAGATTAATGAAGAAAGAGGAAGAGTCAAGGAAGACGTCACCCACTGCCTCAGGAAAACAACATTAAATGGGCCCAGGTCCATGGGAAACTTCAAAAGGACATAATCCCGAGCCCTGAGGTCTTCCACAAGGTTGACACACACGCAATCAAAAATGGAAGAGCGGTGAGAGAGATCAGATGTCTTACTTGTATGTCTGTGTTTTTGGATGAGTAAGTAGTTTGTGTTTATATGTGTGTTTATTTGGATTTGTAATTTGATTTTTTTCTGGTGCAAGCAATCACCCAGATAATCACACAGGGGCCGAGTGGTGACAAACTGCGTGCCATCTGGATCTGGCTTTGCCACAACATTGGTCAGTTTTAGTCTTTCTCTCATACACACACACACACACACACACACACACACACACACACACACACACACACACACACACACACACACACACACACACACACACACACACACACACACACACACACTCAAGGGTATCTTCCCCATGCGCTTGTGTCAGTTTTTTTTTTTTTTTTTTACTTTTTACTGATTTGTACAGAGGATAAGGACATAATTATATCAGTAAAAAGTACACACACACACAAAAAAAAAAAAACCTGGTATAACTTGAGCTGTGATGCTGCTACACATAGCAGGATTTAATTCATTATATTGGCTCTGAATTATTGGACCCAATATCAGACATATGGGCCTCTGTACATGATGTCCTTCTGGAAAGTATTGTGGCTTGTCTTATAAGAATCACCTGCCAGATAATAATCATTAATCATTATTGCAATAAAGAGGCAGACAGTAAGACGTGTTGGAACTGTCATTAGCTGATGCATAAAAAAAACTAAATCTGAATGGTTAGTGGCAAAACTTGAAAGATTTTATACTTATTATACTTATTATAGATTATATAAAACGAGACATTTGCTGTCTATAATGGACCGTTCATTTATGTGATGAACTGCACACCTGTGGCTACTCTGATAGACACCTGTGTGAACTTGAGGGGACTAACTTTAACTGTAGCCTATAGTATCTGATAAAAATCACTGACACCAATCACTTATTAAAAAAACTCATTAAAAAAACGGCTCAGAAAAAAAAAGTTCATAATTTTTTGTTCATAAAAATTAGCATCATTTGATTGCTATAGAGCCCCTAATGTGAAAATTGTCAGACTTGCAGGGAGCGTGGGGAGCGTACTTCACGAGAGATGATATTACTGCGCCGAGTCGAAGTGCTCCTAAGCACTTGCTATGGTATTCTGCCATACAATATAGTTATCCATTTTACACGTTTAGAAAAGCGCAACGTTTTACTTTGTGTCACCGTTCTTGGTCGAGTTACTACTCTAGTAACTGTATTTAAATAGGGAAAACATGGAGGTGTTTGATCGCTTCTCTGCTTGGATCCTATTGAATGAACAGGGCTGAGATAAGATCTAACAAAGTTTCCCGCAAGACAGCGATTTAGTGCACGCACTGAGACGAGAGAGGTGTGTATCAACTCGTCTTAGTTAAGGGAATAACATAGTTTAATATGAAAAACCAGTAGAGTATCCCTTTAAAAATTTTCTCGTATGCATGAGAAGGCTTTCACGCATGGCTATGATAAACGGTGCTCGTAAGGTTTATGTATTTTTCTCTGTCTACACTCACAGATTGCATTGATTGAGGATGTTAGACTAGAGTAATTAGCGATCTGTTCAGATTCTATGCCAGCATTAAAGAGACATCAGTCCATTAGAGAAGATGGGCTATATTAAATGACATAAACGAGGAAATATATGAATATATATCCGGCTTATAAATAGTAACATTTCCATGTCATAAAAATGTAAAACAAAAAAAATATGAATGTAATTAATATTAATGTAAATAAATGTAATTACTTTAATGAGGCTTTTTTCTTTATAGCCATTTTAGTGCAGTTAACCCTTACATTTTATACATTTTGCATCAAAACATGTCAAAACAAATTTTAATTCAGAAACTAAAATCATGCTCATCATAAAAGAGGTGTATGTTTGATTTGCATCTATTGTGTGTTCTTGAAGAATCTACTAGATGCGTTTCATGTCATTCATGTCATCCATCAATTGATGTACTGCTGTAATTGACACCTTTACCATTTATATGCCATGGAGGTGACAGTATTGATGAGTTTTCCTCAGCTTGAGGAAATTCAGATTTCCCAGCCTAGAGGCAATGAACTACAACAGCTGAGCAACTCAATCGGCTTTCTTACAAGCACCCAGCACAGCATAGACCTCCGCCTCATGCCCCCAACGACTTTAGCTGAGAAATGCTTGTATGCGGGTATAGTCACCCGAGCCATAAATGTCATGTTATTACTTACAGCTGTTTTTTCACCCAAACTACACTAACACCACCTATACCTAATCGCTGCACCTATCCCAAAACAGAAGAAGAAAAATCTGCAAAGGCATGAAAGTGAATGATTGACAGGATTTAGTGATATCTGTGAGTAAAGAAGCAGGATGAGAGGTTTTCTCACAGCACTAAAGTAAGCCGAGAGGAGCTGTTTTAATGTTATCCATGCAAAACACACAGTTTGGCTCTTTCATTTGGTGCCAGCAGGCAATGATAAAGAAAATCACTGATCAAAGTAACTTTGCTGTTGTTTGTGCTGTTACAGTACATCCAAAATCTTCCTTGCACTTTTACCTGTAAAGAGTTGTTTAAATATATCCGATATCATCATATTTTTCTGCAATTTATCATGAGATCAGGCAGATTAAAATGCTCGTTTTTCCCTTCCTGACCTCCAGTGGATAAGTAGTGGAAGAAGCCATATTCGAACTACACGAATGTGGAAGGATTATCTGTGCGGGGATATGTGAAGATGCCCCCTGTGGAGGAGATGCTTGTGAGCTCTCTTTCCCAAAGTGAGTCATCTTCTTTGAAGGCTCCTACCCTGCCATTCAGTGCATTTCAGACCACCTCGTGCTTGAATAGCAGGGTGGGGGGAACAGGATCAGGGCCAGGATCTGTCCTCTGAGGTGGTTGCTGAACTGCGTCAGTAAAGACCTGAATGTATGCTATACCCATAATTTGTTTGCATGCATCACTGTGGCATGGTGGAGTGGGTATGTCGTCCCCCTAGCATCCGAACGGAGATGCAGTGCCTGTTCACATTAGAAAGGGAATGTCTCAGGTTATGACTGTGACCATAGGTTCCCTTAGAAGGGGAATACTACGTCTCTTTCCTATTCTATTGGGTCTGCATGTGTCCTTGAGACAAAGAAGTTGATGACTTGTACTATGAGCACCCTTCTTATACTTCCGGGAGCTCCGCTAGTGACATCGCGTAGTTTCGCCATTCAATGAGGTGGGAAGTGTTTTCACATAATATAGCATCACAGTCCCGCCCACAGCCGTTGCCGGAAGTAAAAATTCAATACAATTTCTCCATTGACATTTGGGATATAAGCCATAAAAACGTAACCATACATGGTCGACTTAAAACCAGCTACGGCTGTACTAAGTGATTGTATATGCTCATATAAACGCCAAAAGTTCATGGGGCACTAACCTTGTTTTAAGATAAATCCCTTTTATTCGCGATGTATTGGATAAGTACTTCATTACCCACAATCCTGAACAATCCCACAGTGATTCATCTGATTGGTGGAAGTCGTGTCACGTGTCTGAAACCCTGCGAAGGCGCGTGAAGACTGAAGATTGTGTAATGACGTAGGGCTAGCTCATTAGTCGTACGTCAGAGGCGCCCGCGCCGCGCCATTGGATGTGCAGTTGCCCCAGCACAGCCTATGAGCGAGCCAGATGCTGAATGTTTTAGCATGTGCGTAAGCTTCAGTAAATCGAGGAAAAGGAGTTTCCCTGCACATTCACTATATAAAATTCACTGGAGGAAAAAGTTCACGTTGCCGTCGTCAGATTTGAAAGTCACTCAAAAGGCTCTTTCACGGTGGCTTTCAGTCAACTTTATGGCGCTTTTCCACTGCATGGTACGCTCGGTTCGGTTCGGTACGGTACGATTCGGCGCGGAACAGTTCGGTTCGGCTTCGCTTTTCCACTGCGTGGTACGACTCGGCTCGGTACGGCACGGTTCGGTTCGCTAGCTCGGTTGCTTTTCCATTGCAGTTAGTACCCATTCAAAGTGGGTGGGACTGATCGTTACACTGTTTGTAGGTCCGGTGATAGCCGTGTGCGGCTAGCTGAGCTAGCTGCTACTTCTTGGAACACTTTTTCATTCTGTTTTGCCCCATCCAGCTCTCGCTGGACCCGCTCCTAGGCAACCAACGAGAGGAACGTCTGCACCTCGACCACGATTCAGCCATTTCCTTTTTAAAGTGTTGATCTCTTCTTTTTTTTTCAAGTAAGTAAAACACAGGTGCTACCGTGTTGGCTGTTGTCTACTGGTTATATGACTCTTTATAGCGGGTTTAGTGTCTCGTGTCGCAAATCCAATGACGCTGGTAGGGACGATTCTGTCTGTCTGACCAATCAGTGATCTGCAGTGTTTCACGTCACATTTTAGTACCGGTACGGTACGCTTGGAACCTCAACAGACCAGGTACCATTTAAAGCGCGTCGAAGCGCGCCGTACCGTACCGTACCATGCAGTGGAAAAGCACCACAAGTGAGCCGTACCGAACCGAACCGTACCGTACCATGCAGTGGAAAAGCGCCAAAGCGTGCCGTACCGAACCGAACCGTACCGTACCATGCAGTGGAAAAGCGCCATTAGTGAGTCAAAACCCAGCAACCTTGCTGCAGCTCTGAGGAGCATTACTTCTATTATTATTTATAACTTATAATAGCTATTATAAGTGTAGTTTTATATCTCACAATTCTGAGAAAAATGTACAAGCGGAAAAAAAAACGGAAACAAGCTTCATTAGAATTCTTCGAAACCAGTGTTGTCATTATTAACTAAAACTTAAACTATTCAGCAATTTAAAAAAGCTGAAATAAAATTTTTACAAAATTGTTTTTTTTTTAACTTAGAAACATAGAAAATTAGAAATATTGCCTTGACACTAACAAATAAACTTTAAAGGTGCAGTGTGTAGCTTTTTGGCGACATCTAGCGGTTCGTTTGCGAGTTTACACTAAGGGCTCAGCCCACTGCTCACCCCTCCCTTTCGAAGAAGCTACGGTGGCTAAAACGGGACAAACATCGTCGTAGTGAGCGAGAGTAAAACAAGCCACAGCTAACATGGAGTACCACAGTCCAGTATAAACCACATCATGGATAAAGTTTACAAAGCCATAGTCAGGTGAGGATCAAGGGTCTTAATACATAATTTAATAATATTGGTCTGAGCTCTCGACACGACAGATCTCGTCACAGTTGTTGTAAATAATAGTAATCAGCTGATTGTCTCACGAACGTAACCAGCACATTCTCCCCACATAGCAAACCCATAATACAGCGAGGGAGTAGAACCACATGAAACTATGCAACTATAGATTTTTTCTAACAGGGTAGTAAAAGTTTAGCTGGCTAATATGAGCTGTTACTGTGGCTGAGCTGGTTAAAGCCTTGTTTATACTCGACGCGTCCGCATGAGCCCAAAGGTGCGTGCGGCAAAAATGATGTGATTGTAATAACAGCACGCGCGCCTCCGCATCCCATAGACACCATTTATTACACACAATAGCCTTTTTTCTCTGATTTTGGAAACTCGATCGACTTAAAATGCTTCCAAGATCGACGGGTTGGTGATTCCTGTAACTGTTTTCCGGTCAATGACAAGAGTAGCCTACTAATCAGCTGTCTCGCGAACGTAACCAGCACATTTATCCCCACATAGCAAAGCCATAACACAGCGAAGGTGAAGAATTATGTTATATGAAACAATCCAACTACATATTTACACCACTGACAAGGGAAAACACTCACGGTGTTTATGACTAGCTTCTTCTAGCTTTCTGCGGCTTCTCTTTCAAGGTAGTGACGAAACGCGCTCTGTAACGCTGTTTGTTCGCTGTCGGTTACGGTAGAAATATGACATCATAATATGGTGGCCTTCATAGAAGGGGATTCCCGCGCTTATGTAGATATAAATGCCTAATTCTAAGGTAATAAAAACATTACGGTTTATTAAGTAAGTTCTTTATACACAACTGAACACATAGTTATGGATGTCATATTGCATTTCTGTTAATAAATAGTCAAAAATGTTACACACTGCACCTTTAAGTTAAAGAACTAAAAATATTTATACCAAAAAATAATAATAATAATAATAAATTGACAAAACACATGGTAAGATTACTAAAATGTAAATGAAAACTGAAATTATAAAATCAAATATTAGGCTAAAAATATATTAGTATATTAATAACAATAAATAATACATTTCAAACCTCTATTTTGCCAAGTGAGCAAAATATGAATTGTAACCTTTTAAAATGAAATAATAAAAAAAATCAAATACTGAAATTTTCATACACAAATACACCACGGAGAAGGAGAATGATACAGAAAATTAGATGTATTTCTTTAAATGCAAATGGACTTTAAAGGCATTGTTTACGACTGGTCACGTTCAGCCTTTAGAAACTCAATAAAATCCTCAAGCACCACCGATTTACCTATAATCATATGTTGCAATCAAAATATGTACCATCACCTGAGGAACACACACATAGAGAATCTCAAAACTCATGACCAGTAAACAAAGCAAATAACTCACATTGAGTTGCTGGAAAAGAGCTGTATTGACATGCAGCAGGATTATAGGTGTACAGACAGATTGTTGCATGGTTTCCAAAAGCACTTTATTTCACTAACCATGTGATAAGCTGGAGAGGCTAAAGTGGTCGTTGAATGTGAATACAATTGGATAGCACAAAAAATCTCATTATGTAATAACTGCAGGTGGAATTACAGTTCATATAACCCAAAAAGAAATGTCAAAAACATATGTGATGTGTCTGACGGGCAGCAGGGGCAGTAACTCAATAACCCAGAAGAGCTTGCAAAGAAACTGTCTTTGCACTTTGAAAAGCATAAACTTTCTAGTTTTCTGTTTATAAATGCCTGCCAAATGCACTTTCATTTGCTTGTTATTTAGGTGAATCATCATGAGAAGCACACATGCTCCTGCCTCCCTCATCATCACCTTGTTTATTTATTTAGCAAAATGGAAGGCCGAGCACCTCAGTTTTAGCATGCTGGACAGTGTCCATATTCAGCCTGGCTGTAAAAATCGACATATGCACAGTTCAGAAATAATACTGCTTCACAGTACTTCTAAAAGTATGTGCATAGAGAGTATCTTGCACTGTAATGGCTTGAGAAGGATTTGTACTGTGGGTCTTACAGGACTTAAGAATACTTATTAGCACCTTAATGACTAACATCTCTGCCTGATTGTGTTTGAAGCACCTGTCTGATTGCATTTGGACAAGGTCTGATTGCAGCCCACTCCGCAAGGTTTGCAATTCACTGTTATGTTGAGCAAAAAAGGAGTGATGCTTATCCAACGGCTTCAGAGATCAGCATCTGTGGAAATATTCAACAAGCACAAGCAGGACAAAAAAAGAATGTATTGCATTTGCAGTTGGTGGTGTTTAAAATGTTGTCTATGGAGAAGGATCTGCCTCATTGCAGGGAGGTCAAGTGAGTTTGCATTGCTCGTTATTTTTTTCCTGACAGAAGTGCCTCTTGCTGTAAGCTGAGGGAAAGTTTGGAGGGAGGCGTGCGCTTGGAATCCATCAGGCAAAGCTAGGCTTCTCTGAGTATATGCCTGAGGCCTGACTGGATAGCCTAGACCGCATGTGATAGACAGCTTACTGACTGACATACGGCCAGACCACACTGAGGACAGACGAGGAGGGAGAGAAAGAACTGAGATTGAATTTTTGAGATGACAGATTGAAATAAAAGGACAGGCAAATACAAAAAGGAATCAGAGAAATCAGCTATGTGGCTCATGGCAGGATATCTTATTCTCCTCTGTGCTTTATTCAAGTCATATTCCAGGCCTCAGACGGCACGACCATTGACAAACAACAGTCTGTTCATTTATGGGTCAATGGCATGACTCATTTTTTGTCCTATTTATTAAATTATTCAAAAATACATAATAAATGCAATTTACATAAAGAATACAGCACTCTGATGAGCATGTTTTTAATTAAAAAAAAAAAGGTTTAGGGCAAACTTCAGTTTAACACTAAGTAGTTTTCAATAACCTTTTATTGTTATTTATTGGAAAAAATATTTAACAAAATAGTTTCACTGTTTATTACATTTTTTAAATATAATTTGGTCTGCGACCAATGACTTGCAGACACTCATGACTGTGTTTCAAGGTCTATAAGTCTCTTATACATAATATCTATCAGATTATTTGACATTTTTATGACAAGTAAGGTTAGTTAAATTTAGGCCAAATTTACAGACTTTAAGCTGCATGCACAAATCAAGCAAAAGTAATTTAAATAGCTAAACACAACAAATGTTTCAAGTGGTTTCCCAAATTCAACTGAAAATGGAACTTTTAATGACTTCTGCAGTCTTTATTTTTTGAAAATTATTCAACCCCTTCATGGCAAGCATCTTTAGTACTTAGTAGAACACCTTTTACTGTTATGACCTGCTGCAAACAAGATGTATAACCATTCCTCGTGAACAATGGCCTCAAGTTCAGTAATATTCTTGGGTTTGCGCGCTGCAACCGCCGCCTTCAAATCCCACCAGAGATTTTGTATAGGGTTCAAGTCAGGTGACTGTGATGGCCACTGTAGAATCTTCCAGGACTTCTTCTGCAACCAAGCCTAGGTGGAATTTGAGGTATGCTTGAGATCATTGGCCTGTTGTGAATATAGCCCCATGTCCCAAAAAGCATATTTTCCCATTCACAGGCAGAAAAAAAGTGCTAAATTATAAGACCATCCAAAATGGCAGATTTTCAGACTGCTTACTTCTGTTGGGGTGCAACTGAGCAACTGCAAGTTATGTTAACGGTTAGCTGGTCCGAATAACCTGTTGCTATCATAATGTTTTCATCTGAAATTCAGACACATTAACATCAATTATCCACATTAGAGAGATATCTTAGAGTTAGTCATGGAGCCTGAATCTTTTTAGAGACCAAAATAGACCGCATTAATTGCCTGCTAAATTTTCTGTGAGCGATCTGAATAGTGCCGCTCGTCTTGACTATCAATCTATGGACGGTTTTAATCACAAAGGTTTCTTGCATTTATTGGCTGCATAGGCCTCTTTCAGTTATCAAGAGCGCTGTTGACATCTCTCATCCCTGTTTGTCTGTTCAAGTCTGTGCCAGAGTGCATTCCAATTAGCAGTTATATAATGAGAGAGAAGTACTTCAACACAATCATCAAATAAAGCACTGTTCCCTCTCGAAGGTGAGCAGAAACCATTTGTGCGTTTTCTGCTTTGAAGAGCTGAAATATTCTTTAACCACCTTCTGATTCTATTTGGTCCATGTATATTGAGCCGTTACCTCACTTCAGCAGTTATTGAGCACATCAGCACATCTGACCTTGAGTTTGCGAAATCTCAGCAAACAGGTATTATGTCGGAATAAGTTATAGCACAATCACTCCATATGAGGTGTTTTTGAATGCAGTCGTTTTTGAACAGTCATCTGGTTCATTCTGCACAGTTTCAGTTCACAATATCTGCTCTGTTATGTGCTTTTGCTGACACTTTTAGTTGCACTAATTCTCACAAATCCATGTTTTATAACAGTAAAAACTCTTTTCATGTAATCTAAAGGTTATATTGTCAAAATAAACTGACAAAACTTGACCTATCTTTCTGACCTTCTTGTACGTAGAGTATAAGCTGCACATAAACCTATTGAATGAACAGTAATTCTGGTTGCTACATGTAAAATTCAAACGTCTTTTCATCTGAGAAATTACACCTAATAGACTTTGTTTGCAATGAAGTACACAAACATCAAACGAGTTTCACTACGGAAAGCAGAAAGTGTTTGACTTGGCGAAGTCTAAAGATGTTGTGAGGATGAAAATCCTTTGCTTTACAGATCCAACTCCCTCCAAGGTCTATTTGAAATTCCAAAAGACAGAGGTGCTGATAGTGATCAAGGCCTGTAGGCTAATATGTGTGTACATCGAGGGTTTGCTAATTGTCCCTCCTTTAGTACGGTGGGGGGAAGCTGCAATCTTCTGATTGGTCAGTCAGTTTGAATGTCCCATGGTCAATCCGAATCCAAAATCACCCCCTAAACCCTCAATCACTATTCCCTACGTTTGTCCACTAATACTGTTCACATGAAGGAGTGAATGAAAAAGAGTGAGCGAATTCGGACAGCCGTTGAGTGTACATCGGTTGTACACCAGTTATTGCGGTGCAATGTGGAATAGAATGAGTTCATTCAATAATGCCCACTATGTTTTCGGACACCACCACAAATGGCTGTCCCTTCAAATAATGCCCTATTTTAGGGTATAGGGGGCATTTTTGGATATCAGCCATTGTAACTGTTGCTCTGCTCCCTTTTTCTTGGAAACTCTTCTTTTCTCTGAGCTTTTTCTTTTCTCTGCCCTTATCTTGGGGGCTTTACTCTCAATCTCTACCTGAGCTCTGTCTTCCATCTGTCTCTCTCTCTTTCTATCTCTCGGGTAACATTCTGTATATACGCTGGGTACAATTAACTGTGTTTTATAAAATGTTAGCAATTTTATTTGTAACCATTTCATGTGTATAAGCATAAGCAAATAATGCTATTAAACCTTCTCAATTATAACCTGTGCTAATTCATTTTGATTCAGTATTAACATTGCTACCCATTGCAAATACAATATAGCAACGCTCTCCCAAATATTTTGCTATTATTACTGCGTTTATTTCCATTGTTGGTATAAGTAGCAGTGGGTGGTAATAGACAAGAAATGCAAAATTGTATACCAACTTGCTGATAACATTTCTTTAGTCATTCGGCAATCCTGCAGACTGAACGAACCACTGTAGGGAAACCACTCTTACAATAAACTGCTTACAGGTAAATCTGCCTATAAATACTGAATTTCTCAGTTTATTTTAGGAATACATACATATAGATAGCCTTAACGCATACAGACTAAGACTAAAACACCACAACGTTTAAAAAATGTTGACCTTATGTGGTCTTGTAACATGCAAAATCAAGACCTAGGTCCTGTTTGCCCCTGGTATCAACCTTCATATTCTGTCATATTCGGTCATCTTTCACAAGTTGAAAGGTGAGATAGATCATCATTTAAACCTGTTAGTTGCATACGTCAAAGATGTGTCTGCCGTGACCACTAGAGATTGAATTTTGAGGGGAGGGTCTCTGATTTGTAACTACGTTGAGTACATCACTCACTGTGTTACCGCACGGTGATAAAGCTAAAAAAAAAAAAAAAAAACATTAAAATATATAAAAATATACTTTTTTTTATCTTATTGCAGCATGCCATTTCAAGCTAAATTCTCATTGATATTTTAAGTCAAGTCACATTTATTTATATAGCACTTTTTACAATACAGATTGTTTGAAAGCAGCTGCACAGTAATATGATTCTTCAAAATTAATCAAAATGAAACTAATTAAATTTCAGTTATAAAGTAGCTCTACAGAAGTAGTGTCATTATTCAGCTCAATTCAGTTCAGTGTTGATTCAGTTCAGTTATGAAACAAGTGAAGTTAACAGCGTAATTTCGGGAGGAGTGAACCCATCTAATATTTCAATGAACTGCGGAGCATATAAGCAGCCACTCACCTTGCTCTAGCATCAGCTGTTTTGGCATCCCTCCAACTCCACCAATATAATTTAGGCATCTTGCTATCCATAATTATTATCTAAGCATTAGTAGTCCTAGCCTGACTACGTCAGACTTCCTACTTCCGCTAATTTCATTTCGCTCCTGTAGTCAGTCTGAGATAGCAGCCTATCTCTCAGTTTTCCTCCGGCCTGAAAACAGCCGGCCAATCAACGAACAGAGGGCGGGCTGAGAGCCGTGACGTAGACGCTAAGCACCGAGTTTTACATTGTAGGTTAGAGAAATCGAAAACCGAAATGACCGCGGAAATGGGAAACGAGACACGGGATGCAATTCGCTCTGTTATTGAGAACATTCCTGGGTTTTTCAAACTGAAGCCAGAACAAGAAGAGTGTATTTCGCTCGCATCATCAAGTGTTTACAGCAGGTTTACAGTGGAAGTTCAATCATAGATTTGAGTTCGATGCATGATGTCTGTGGTTCGATGCGGCTGTGTCGGCGCATAACATACGTCATAAATAAACGTATCTGATTGGCTTACGGGTAACCAATGATTTTAAACTTCAGACAAGTGCCCCCTAGCGAGAGAGAAAACATTTCTCTATTATGCCATTCCAGACTCTGTGTACGAAGCAAAGTGAAGTAGCAGAGTCTGGTATTACCAGGCTATAGTCCCACTGGGGACTATATCTAAGCTCGAGTTGAAGCTGCTTCCTTGAGCCCCTCCATTGTGGACAGCAAGCCAAATACGCTTAACCTTATTAGCTTAAAGATTATATGGGCAAAAGAACTTGTGAAACTTAATTCAACTATAAAGCATCTAGCTACAGATGACAATACAGTCATTATGCAGCTCAATTCAGTTTAAGTTTTGTTCTTATCCGCTTTTAGTTAAGCTCCTGTTGGTGTCAAACTACAGTTCCATGAAGTCTTGTTCATAATACAGTATAAGCAATGCTATCTCACAACCAATTTGTATGTATTTTACGAGGTGGCTAATTCATAAGAATTTGTACGACCTCACTCATTGAACGTTCTGCAGTATTTTGTCTTTCATTCATTGAGCTTAAGCTACATGGAGCATACGGTACATAACACTCATGCTGGTTGTTAGCTTTCCTGTTTTCCTCTCCAGATTTGGAACAGGGTTAAATTGGGTCACCATGTTTTTTTTTCTTTTCCAGTGGATTGGCAGAGAAATGGCTGCATGGGGCAGAAGTGCCTAAGGTCTCAGGTGGAAGGGCTGCTGGGCAGCAGGACACGGCTCCCTGGAGGAATACAGGACAAGAAACACGGGCCAGGACGATCAAGCTCATCTCCTTTACTCTTTAAAGTTCAGTCAAGTGGAAGCTTGTACAAACATCTCCAATCACAGGCATGAGGTTGAACACACACACGTGCGCGCACACACACACACACACACACACACACACACACACACACACACACACACACACACACGCACACGCACACGCACACAAAGAACACATTTGCTTTTGCTGATGCACATGAGATGCTTTAGAAATAATACTCCATGAGGGCCACATTTTTGGAAAAAGTAGATCTTCCCAGTTGTCACAAAAAAAAAGCTATGGAAACGACATTTCAAGTTTGGCATGTATTATGTATTGTCTTGTGTTCTTACAGCCAGAGGTGTTTCCTCTGAGAAGGCAAGGGAGGGAGGAGTGCCTCCTAAAAAAATTGGATGAGAAAATAATACATGTTACAGAAATAAACCAGGTGTGTTTGATTAGGGTTGGGGATAAACTCTGCAGGACAGTGGCACTCAGGGACCGAAGTTGTCCAACCCTGCTCTAAGACGATTTAGCCTGCTGTGGCTTCATTTGGAACAATATTTGTTGGTGAGCATTGTGTATAAAATATTACTACTCAATAATGTTCAATATGAACATACTGTTTGTTTAGGCTAACTGGTAACACTTTACAATAAGGTTTTATTAGTTTTGCAGTAGTATTAACAAACAATGAGCAAAATATTTGTTACAATATAATTAATACTATTAATCTTTGTTAACGTTAGCTAAATATACAACGGTTAATTGTTGTTTTGTGTTAGTTCAGGTCCATTAAATAATATTAACAATTAAAACTTTTGATTTTAATAATGTAGTAAACAGTGAAATTAACATTGAATGCCCCCTGAAATCACAATTTAAGTTTTTTAGCTTTAGGATGAAAATGTTAGCCTTAAGGTTATGAATAAGCTGGTGTGTTCCAAAACAACGACAAAATTCGCATTTAGGAGATAAGCATTCAAAACTTTGGAAGGTTTATGTAACAAATGAAACTTGTGAGGTAACGCAGCGCTGTTTCACTTGGTCTACACACAATCATACTAAAAGTTAAAAGTAAAAAACTGAAAGTTATAATGTTATTCTATGTGTTAGTTTGTTGGCTGTGAGATTAGCAGTAAGCTAGATCAACATTAGAATAACATACAGATCAAATTCTAACATTTCATCATGTTGAGCTATATAACATTGATTTGTTTTATGAACATTTGCTCACCTGTCTAATAAAGTACATTCAAGAGCGGCATCTCTGTCAAGTCGTGAAGCTCTGTCAAGTCGAAGTTTTTCGTGGACGTGGAGCTCTCGGCATCTCGAAAACGCCACGCCGATATTGATCCTTGTTTTTAATTTCTAATTTTGTATCCAAAGTCTGCTTGCCATGGTCCATAATGTTTGAACGAAACAACAACAGGGTGCCGCTATACATTACACAGTTTTTCACATCTGTCGCCATTGTTACTATGGCAGTACAAGTGGAAACCAGAGATAATGCGGATATTACGGGTGACACGTGACAAGGGACAGGCACTATTTAAAATTGTGAATTTCTCTGAATTTACAAATTCTTGGAAACATTTAGGATAATTTAAGTGCACAATTGAAAGAAATATATAATACTGTATATAACACTGTGCAAGAGGTTTTTTGATATTTTGATAAAAAAAATCTTATAAAAATCTTATTGTACCTTTAACAAAGGGAACCTTATTGTAAAGTGTTACCGGCTAACTGTTACATAAAATCAATGGGCGTTTCTCAATATGCGTTCTTAAACGATCTTGCGTCCTTGTGTTCTTCTAATACGTCATCAACTGTGAAAGTCCAGTTCCAATACTCAAGAAAGTAAGTACAGACTACAGAGTACACATTAAAGAACCCGGATGCAGTCTTGATAGAGGATGCATTGAGTGCAGACTTGAGAGAATTGATAAAAATCCCAGAAGTCATAGCGAACGCCTGTAAACTTTTCAACTTTTTCCTTAAGAGATTCCTGATAAAAGCTGGCAAATATGTGACGGCTTATAAAAGAAAACATTTGTCTTTTTGTTTGGCATAAAGTAATAAATACCTAGCGAAAGCCTTCAATACTTTTTTAATTGGCATAGGCCTATTTAAAAGAATCGTAATGTTGACAAAGCGCAACATTAAATACTAATACTAATATGTTCTGAATAGTCAGGTGAGCATATCTAAATTTTCACAAAGCGTGTCCTTCCGAGTTCACTCTTTCAAGGTAGCCTGGCAAGACCGGTCTCCATGAGAACGCAAGTCAGCTTTTGCGTTCTTAGAATTGAGAAACAGCCAATGTCACATTCCCAATCATGCTGGTCTGAATCAGTAATTGCTGCTGAATCATATTTGGTCAAAAGCACTCTTGCTTGTGCTAGATATATTCCATATATTCATTTAGATTGAATTTACCTGAAATAAATTTTGAAAAGTGAAGTCAACTGCAATCATATGTTTATATATCTGTGAATTTCCACAGATGTTTCCAATCATCTCAAATTACTGATGTCCAATCCATTATTTCTTTATTTGACAGGCGAAAACGCAGTTCTGGAATTTAAAAAAAATAAAAATGTATCACAGCCTGGCATACTGAATGGTCTTAATATTTGTACGTCTACAGATCATTTACTCTGCTGGACTGGTAAAATATAAAAGTCTGTATATTGGTGGGATCATTATATGAGAAGTCATAACCCTTTTCAGAACCCTTTTAAAGATCCATCAATATTAATGTAGGGTGTAATTGTCTTTTTCTTTTGTCCAACAGAGATTAAAGGCAGCACACTTTTTCTTTGCATTTGCAATTTGCCTGGTTTTAATTACCTACCAGAAAGCACATAACACAAGGTGATTTCAACAATGGTATAAATAATTAACCGTGGGCACTTATATCGGGTTGCGCAGTTAAGCTTTAGAGCAAAAACTGTTTGTTTTACCCTAAAGACAAAAACCCCAGGAAAATTAAGTTGACATGCAGCATGACTTTGCTTTCAGCTTTGTCACAATGTTTACAGCAGTGAGAGGAAAAAAATCGATCATAATTCTTTCTTCGCCAATGATGGTTTTGGAAATAATGGAAGTTGTGTATGTGAGTCACTCCTTTGAATGCAAACACACCACTGGGAAAAAGACAGACAACATCCATAGGAGACAGACAGATATACAGTGCATGCGAGGCTAGGATGCTGTTATAATGGCAAAAGGTTTCGAAACCCTGCCAGCACACTGCAGAATCGTTTTTATTGATCGTGCAGGGACTTATAATCAGGTGAGGATGAACTTTGGAAGAAATGAGGACGCCACAGAGATTATTCCATTGCTAAGTTCATCTTCTGTTAGTACAGCAGGAATCTAGAAAAAAAGTGGGACAGCTAAGAGCTGAGATTTTTAACAAGTTATGAATATTGTGAAATGTTTACCATCTAAAAGAACAATCTCTCCAAGTGCTCATGGCAGCGTCTCTTTTTCCAAAACAATCAAAATGAAATGTCAAACATAAAATCTGACATGTATAAAAAAAAGACATAATAAAGGAGGACAAACTCCTACCTAACCTGTCTTTTTACCACCAGTTTAAAAAAATTAAATATGTTTTTTGCGGTTCACTTATAATGTTATAATGGTATATTTGAAAAAATATTTGCATATATACTGTATATATACTGTATGTATGTATATATATATATATATATATATATATATAATATATATATATATATATATATATATATATATAATTATATTATATCATATATTTACAAAAAATATTATTTTCAACCCTCATTAGACCCTCTGTCTGAATGATAGGCTGAATGATCAGCTAAAGAAATTGCATGGGGAAAAGTATCTGTCTCCATAGAGGGAATGCATTGATGTCACTTTCCCACCGGGACACGCCCCCTCAGCCAGACTGAGCAAATAATAACCAACTGCAGAACCGTAGAACCATACGTCACAGCAGACTGAGGAGAGCAGCGCAAGGCTTGCAGTCTCAAGGCCCTTTCAGACAGGACGCTGCGTTGGCCGCTGGGTTCAGCATAGCCCTTCAGATACAAAGCGATTTGCTCTACGCTGGCCAGGGGTGCGTTTCCCGAAAGCATCGTTAGCCAACCATGGTCACAATTTGGTCGCAATTTCCATTGAACTCTATTGGTAACGACGGAACTTGCTACCACAGTTGGCTAACGATGCTTTCGGGAAACGCACCCCAGAGCGGTAGTAGGCGGAGTTTTTAAACTTTTAGCGAGAGTTCTATACATCTAGTCATGTGATTGTTGTTCCACCTTTCGTTCAGCGGCAAAATATGTATTCACCTCGTGCTAAGAAGCGAGTGACAGCACCTGACATGCCAACTTGAATTGAGATATGTCTCCATGATAGCTTTTCTACCGATGTCCCTACACAACCGCAAACTTGTATTGTATAGCTCCGTATATTCCGACTCACACAATACTACGCTTGTTTGGAGGCCCTGCCCTGTCTGAAAGGGCCTTCAGACGGGTGTTAGGTTGAAGCTTTTAGCGCCATCAAGGGGAGGTTTAGTGGTTGGTTGGGGTTAGAGCTTATAGTGAAGGGTAGTGTTTGGGGCAGGATACACAATCGTCAGCACCACCCTAACTTCCAGTCTGACACTGCTGGCATGGCGCTGTTGTCCTCAGACTGGTACGGCGTGAGGTCACGCCTTGCTGGAGGGGGCGTTCTGTCACCATTCAGTTCAGTTACGTTTCGTTTTCATGGACTTTCAGTGTGTTTTCATTTGTCATGTGTCTTTGTTCTGATTCAATTCACTCATCAGTATCCTTTGTTACTGTCATTATTAGTTCATCTGTGTCAGCTGTGTTAGTTTATTTATTTATTTATTTATTTATTCGATCTCCATTACAACATGACATCATGACTTTTGCGTAAACATACACGCAACTTTCAAGTCAAGTGGCGTGTATTATAGCATTTGAGCTATCGGTGTATGCGTGTATGTCTACGCCGTTATGTCCGCGTGATCCGTGTAGTAGGTACACGCTGTTAAAATCCGAGCGAATAAAGCAATTTTGATATACATCTGGGACGAATTTTTCTTACTAGATGGTAGGGAAGATATAAATGGTATTAACCATGACAAGGTTTAGGGACGGGTTGGGTAAGGTCATATATTTATATATACAGGACACAAGACCTAGTATAATCATAATTCTAAGATATGAAATCATCTTTTGTTTTAAGTACAATTTGCCATGATACAGTAAGCAAAATTATAGTGGAATAATAATTTACCATTCACAATACATTAATTTATGATCAAATGCTTTTTAAAGGACCTTAAACTGATGTTTATATGTGCATTAACAATACTCTGGGCAAAGTATTCCAACCAAACATGGCTCTATACAACATAGTTCTCTTTCCACAAAGTTTTTTTACTTTGGGTAGTATAAACCCTCTGTAGCATGTCTAGTGGCATAATGATGCTCATCAGAACTGAAGCATAGCCCACAATAAAGTACTTTTGGTAATCATCTTGTTTGAGTTTGTGTATATATGTCACCTTATCCTGCACTCCTTGTCCGGTATGGTGTGTGTTTGTGTTCTTTGTATGGATCGCTATCTGTTGGATTATTATAAGTAAAATGATCGCACGCACTCGTTACAGTCAGCAGGACACTGGGATTTTTCCTGACTGGGGTCTAATCGGGTTAGAAAATAAATGCTGTCGGGTCGGACTCTAAGGGGGGTTTAACAGTTCAGAGGGGGTGCTAAGAAAAATGTTTAAGTGCATTAATAACAATACATTTTTTTTACCTTAAAACTCTACATTTTAAAGGTCACATTGTAAACCTTACAGTTATTAAGCGCGTTATTAATTTCTCTGAACATCTTTATTATTACCTCATCAAAGACATATTACAATACAGAGACAAGCGTCTATGTATTTATCATGTCATGGACATTTCCACTTACTGGCCTGAACAGATGAGGGCTTTAAAACTGCAGTGAGCTAAATCAACCCGATCTCACGTCAATTCGTACGAATTTTACAAGGTGGCTAATTCGTACGAATTCATAAGACCTCACTCGTACGATTTTTGCTAAATCGTACATATTTTACGAGTTGCCCAATTCGTACAAATGACCTAACCCTGGCCCCGCCCCTAAATCTACCCATCACTGGGGTTTAGACAAATCGTATGAATTCGTACAAGTGAGGTCATACGAATTCATAAGAAACAGTCACATTTTCACAGTTTACTCACTCGTACGAATTGGTCTTGAGATAGTGTTGGCTAAGTGAACGTATGTATTTGAGCTTTTATAAATGCGAAAATAATGGAAAAGAGTGCAGTGTGTCAAGACGCATTTTTTAAACTTTATGTTTTAACTTGACATGTCGTTTTAAAAAGCGGTGTGTAACACCTGCTGTACCAGATTGGTATAATTAACCTTTACAGTCAGGGTTTTCTCAAAGATGTTGATTCACTATCACTCGAACGTGTGATCAACAAGTTCAATGGACCAATCAGAAGTCACCAGGATCGAAGGAGACAAAGGTGCACACACATAAACTTTTCCAACCACACTTTTATGTATTTAGGAGAAGCACATGATAGATTAGATTAGAATTTAGTAAATAAAAATAAAACAACCAAATGAAGTTGACAAAAATCAATATTCCTTAAAGAAAGAAATGATACACAATTCAATGGCGTATTAAATTCAATTGCCAAATAAAACAATTTCCCAAAATAAAAATAACTGTATCAGCAAAAGATAAGTAGTGCTATCAAATGTAACCCTTCAATTCCCCTTCTCTTTAGCTAACTAATTTGGGTTTAGTTCTGAATTGGCTTATTATTTAGAATTTTCCTCACTGACTTTTGACTAAACTTAATTCACTTAATTGACTGGTATCATTTGTTATATTCTTAGGTTTTGAATATACACTTTTAGTTTTGTTAGGAATTTTCCTTTCTTCAACCAAAATATCAATTACGGTTCCCCGATGAAGTGTAAATTAACTCAATGAATGTACAAAACCTTTCATCACCACATTAAAAATGAAAGAAAAATAAAATAAAATATTCAGAAAGGTAAATATCTTGTCCGATCAAATAATTACTTTCAGTTCACAGATTTTAGTTCAAACAATAACAGAATGTAACTTCTCTTTCCTTCTTGCCCTTAGAACTGTCCAGTCCAAAGAGAACCAAATACCTCAATCCTTAAGTCAACAGAGAACAAAATCCTTCAGATGATTGAACTGTTGAAACTGATGCAAATCCAAAGGAAAGTGAGAAACAAATCCAAGTTCGGTTTGTTTACGGGTGGCTCGCCATCTTCTTCCTTAACTCTTCACGCGACTCGATGCATCAGCACCAAAGAACGAAGTCCACAGTATAGAACAAATACATGCAAAAACTGGCCGATTCCTCTTTTAATTAACTGTTCTTGTTCATGTGTTTATCTTTCCAGGTTTCAATAAACCACGATGAGCTGCTTTGTTAGCGTTAGCTTAATCTACAGATTCAACCGGACTTCATGCACGGTAAGTATCCAAACAAAGTTTCTCAATCGATGTAATTATAACAAACTTATTCTCAAATGAAAACTCTTTTAAATTCTTTTAAATTTTTCTCTTGATCTGCGTCTCTGTATTTTTTTATCTGCGTTGCTCACAGGGCGGAGTTAATGCTGCGGCCTGTTTTCCTGATTGGAGGCCTAACATCTGCAGTGCTATTCCCAATTCTCATTAGTTGAAATCTGCTGCAATAATTTACATATCACTATATGAATAATAAAATGTATGATTTGCATATTAAAATAAACTTGTACATTATCACAAGATTTTGTTTTATTTGCTGTCCACTCACATATTTAATTAAATATGTAATTAAATATATTTATATTTGGAGTTTCTTTAATTGTTTTAGAACAATTTACTTTAATATAGACTGCAAATGTACTAATTTGTGTCTGGGTTACAGGTGCGAAAAACTGAAAAAGCAGACGAGGGGTCAAGACATCTGTTTAAGGCATTAGCCTATGTTTGGATCGCAAACAATCTCTTTTTCATCACCACTAGCCTAGGGCAAAGAATTTATATTAAGTGTAAGAATGTATATTAAAAATCTATATTTTTTACGTTTATACCTTGACACAAATATCTTCACAAATATTAGGTGAATTTGCTTAAGCCACCAAAGTAGCTACTCACCAATTGCAGATTACAAGAGGACAATGCATCTGTTGTTATCTTGTGAGCTAATCTGAGATCTTATGCTTCATACATAATAGAGCTCCACTATGATCGCTCTTGATGAGGAGCTTAATATGTTCGCTGTTCGCTAGTGTGCACAGTACATGAGCATGGCCTAATTTATACACGTTTCGTGTCTTAAAAAAAGTTCCTAACAAGTGGCTATGGGACTACAGAGGATGTTGAGGAGATTAAACGTCATCCCGCCCGAACAGGTAAACTCAATCTGCTTTTCCAGCCTAATTAGACTTATAATTGTGCTGTTATAAACAATTCTAACTCAAACTTTCTGGGAATTTTTTTTAAGATAAAACATTTTTTATCTTTACCCAGCCGCCCCACTAAAGTTCTCTATGGTATAGCCCATTCAATAGACAAAAGGAAAAAGGGTCTAACCTTAAAATGTATGTCCCTAGTCACTAGCCTATCCAATCTTGCTTGACTTCATATAAGTTCTTCACATATAGGAATCGGCATCAGTGGGGATTTATTCCGATCTTGAAGCTGATCCTTGCTCTGTGTAATGATGACACATTACATCCTTGTGTTTCTACCATGATGAAATTGTAAATACCGTGAAATGGCTACAGACCATAATTTAGACAGGAGATGACAGAAGGTTGGACACCTTTCCCAGCCATTCACTCAGAAACCCCAAGTATTTTGACATCTTCACTGTGAGATGAATGAAACAGGTGCAGCCATGCTGCGGAACTACCCACATTTCACTCTGTGAAGTAAAAGATGGATTTAAACGGTAAAGGGTACTAGGATTTACACGTTTTTTTTAAAAGAATAAATGTCAGCGATAACCTGTCACCTTCTGTATTCATTGAGCCTATTTCTATTTAAAGCAGAGGGTGAAACTGTGCAGCATGTAAAGTTTTTATGTTTAGTATTTTACACATATGGAAAGTAAGCTAATTTAAAAAAGCTGTGAAATGACATTATGCTCTTTGCTGTAGTTCTCAGGATCCACACAAACACAATGTCACTGTGACAGGGTGTTTATTCAGAATAAGAAATTGTGTCCCAGATCTCTCACTGGATCGCTCTCCAGATAGAACATGCTTGAATGCTTGATTTCAACACATATTCAGATAAATGTACCCAACAATTACCTCTGATGGAGATGTCAGTATCATATTGAGATGGATCGTTGCGTGATGATGTGGGTCTACACTCAGGTGGATCAATAAACGGTCTGGGATTGAAAATGGAAGGATGAGGGTTGGAGAGGTGCTCGGTTGTATTATAGCACTGTGCCCTTTCGGGATGGGGCCTCTGGCTCTTTTTTTAAATGAACTCCTTTTAACATGCCTCAGCAAATAGATTTAATTGATTTTCCCCTGTTCCACTGTGATTATATGGGCTTAGTATAAATATTTTGCAACCAGTCCAAAATGCAATGCAGTGTGCTTGTTGCGCCGTTACACCTGGTTTTTAAATGTCAGCTAAAGCAAATGATGGTTGGGCTGCTCTGAGTGAAGCATAAGCCACAAAAACTTTTGTGTACATCACATTTAAATATTGCACAATTAGTTACTTATCATAACTATAAGAAATATTTGAATTACAATGACTGTGATGTGTAGCTACTGGTTTGTAGGCTAAAAAAAAGAATGAATGAAGACTAATTTATAATGAAACTGGAAAATGAGCTAGAGAAAAAGGAAATGAAAAGAAGAAAAGAGCATAAACCATAATTTTTTGCTTGAATATGGGCCTTTTTATTTAAGAAATCCATATCTGTGTCTGGGATCTAATCAATAATATGTGTTAAAAAGGATTGGAATGGAAAAGCTCCATTATAACTGGGCGCAGGGCCAAGGACGGGCTGCAGTATTTTTCCATGTGGGTCTGAGGATCTTGATATCCTGCGCAATTGACCCTTCGCGTGGAGCTTGATTGACAGGTGTTCTAACAAATCATACGTCGCCATCCGCCATTTTGTCCGAGAAAGCAGCCAGTCGAGTTAGTAGATTAACATGGGAGGATTTGAACTTGAAAAACTGAATATACTGACGCCTTTCCGCGGTTAAAACAACATTCCTCCTTATGTTCATTCATGTTTATTTGATGCTATAAATGAACTAGAAGGAAGAGATGATCGGATCACGAGCAGCTTTAACTGATGCTCTACAGCGATCTGTCACGGCACATTAAGAGCTACAAAACGGTATTTATTGTTTACATTTCTTTCAAAAAATGACCACATTTGAAAGGTGAGACTGTTTAATATCAAAACTAACCGAAAAGTAACCTGGTCTGTCCTGTCTGTCCGCGTGTTGTCAGTCTCCTCTCTGCTCCGCGATGTATTTTTCACTGCGTGAGAGCATGGTGTGTATGGAACGCGAACGGGGACAATAGTCTATTTACGAAACGCGTGATATTTGACCGCGTCAACACGCACTGTTTGTCCGCGTTAACGCGGCATTTTTTTACGTGTTTCTTTTGAACGCGTAGACACGCACATTCTGGTCGTGTTAAGGCGTCAGTTTTCGTCGCGTTACTTTAGTGCGTGTTAAGACGCTCAGTTTTACCATGTTGAGACGACCAATTTGAACGTGTTTCTTAACGCGCACATTCTGTACTTATTGAAGTGTAATATTTTAAAAAGCAGACTTACCTTTAGATTTAGGGTAGGCCTACATATTAATCCTTCAGTTTATTGTTGCATTGCTTTACTGACTGCTGCTGTGCTAGAGTAAAGTAATGTTACAATGTGTATTAATTGCTAATTATCCATACAATTATTATAATTGATCTATATGGGTTATTTGTTTTTGTTTTAAGTTATAATTTCCAAAAGTATTATAGGCTAACTTACACAGCACATAGGCTATTTGTAACTAAATACACACACACTCACACATGTACATGCATAGCTTTATTCACTTTCACATAATAATGTTTTGTAATTTGGTGTTTAGTTGGTTGTATAGTTTCTGTCTCCAGGAACATCATCTTGGCTGCTGCAGGCTGATGAGTGCTATAATAAAATTACTACATTATATTTTTAAAATGTGTTTTGATATTCATTATATTTTTATTAATAATATTGTATTTACCCATAAACTTGTCTTTAAGCCACACGTTATAGTGGCAAGAATAACTTTGTTAAACCTTTAGGGGCGGTTTCCCAGACAGGGTTTATATTAAGACAGGAGCCTTAATCTACTTAATCATGTTTTAAAAACAGATTAAGTAGCCTACATATTACTAACAAACAGATTTCCAGATTTATTTCAAAGCTGATGTGTGCAATAGGCCTATATTTGCTTGCATTAAAATTATTGTCTCTTGTTTTTTTTTATTGCAGTCTTTTTTGTTGCTTCCATTCATGCTTTTCTCAAGATTTTCTTGGTTGATTCCATAGACGACCTCTGTCACAGTTTTCTTTTACAGTTTTTTTTTTAAATTGCTAAGACACTAAAAGTGGAATTTAAGGCTCACTCGGTGAAATCATTCAAACTTTTTGCATCACAAACACATTTCTCACATCATTCAAAACTAACCACTCTTGTGTTTAATTTGGGAAACACTGCCATTTAAATGCCACATTAATTTACTGAAGACCTATACAGCCAATAATCATGTGGGGAAAACACTTGTACATAAATTGATCACTTAGAAATCAAAAATCTACGGAGCCCGGGAAGTCACCTGTTGGAAAAAAAAAAAATCCGTGGCGACGGTTTTGCAATCCGTCTGCTCAGTTTATAAACCTTAGGCTACTCACGAATTCTCAAACTGTTCGTGCTCACAGATTAATAAACCGTACCCACGAGTTTAATCCGCGCTCTCAGGTTTGTAAACCGTGCCTTCAGTTTTTGCAATCTACCCACAAATTCATAAACCGTGCCCACGCTTTCGCAATCCGTTCCCACGGGTTTGTAAACTGTACTCACGGATTTGTGGCTCCTCACCCAGTCTGTGCCGGCAGCATTGCATTGTGTTTATAAACTTTAATTTTCCATAACTGTAAAAGCTTGTAATGGGTTATATACAAATTAAAAATAATTATTATGATTATTACATTTAGGCTACATATTTAGAATATGCTTTTATCCTAAACGACTTACAAAAATGGAACAAGCAATTAGTCAAATGTCAGTCATGTTATTATTATTGTTGTTGTGTGAATACATCAAATTGTCTTAACTGCGTCTGCATGCTTACTGCATAATACAGTAATACGTTTATCATAAAATAATTTATGAATGCTTTATTTGTAAGCAAAAATTATGCAAAAAATGTAGGCCTATATGTTTTATTTATAAACATATTACTGTATTACTAAGTAAACTCATTTATAGTTTTAAACTCTAATAATAATAATAATAATTATTATTACATTTTAGGCTACAAGTGGGCATTTCAAGCTTTATATATGTATTTTTCTAATGTCTGTGAGGTATACGCTGTTTTTCAGTTAATCGAGACCCAGTTCACGGAGACCATTAAAGTTATTTTACAAAAGCACATCGTTTTCTTGTTATTGTGAGTTCACACAAATAAAAGTAGTTGCCAATGATGTATTATTCTTTTTTTTTTCGTATGACCAGAAATTATGGAGTATTTTAAGTTTCCACTGTTGATAGGAAAATGCAAGTGATCTCGCCGGCGCCTCGTGTAAAGTGCTAATCATAGCACTTTATTATTATTGTCTAACCTGTATTATGACTGATATTTGACGAATTGCTTTGTTCCTTTTTTTTTTTAAGTTTTGGACAAAAGCGTATTCTAAATATAGCCTAAAATGTAATAATAATAATTAGCCTATTATTATTAGAGTTTATAACAAAATGAGTTCACCAAGTAGGCTAATACAGTAATATGTTTGTCATAAAATAATTTATCAATGCTTTATTTTTATAGGCTATAAACGCTTTTACAGTTTTGGATACACATCATATATGAATAATATATATTAATAAACCATGTATAAAAAAATAAGATGAGTCCAAAATATTAACGCAACAAGCGTTTAATTACACGTTAAGCATTTTCTTCCCATAGAAAACCGTTAAAACGCTTAACGTGGCTTATTGTACAGTGATATTAAAACACCGAACTCAGTACACATCATATTAATAAACCATACTATGTATAAAAAAATAAGATGAGTCCAAAATATTAACAACGCGTTTAATTACACGTTAAGCATTTTCTTCCCATAGAAAACCGTTATAAGAAAGCGCTTAACGTGGCTTGGACAGTGATATTAAAAAAAACGCTTAACGTGGCTTACTGTAGGCCTACTAAAACAGTAATATTAAAAGACCAAACTCAGTACACATCATATTAATAAACCATACCATACTGTTGTATCGTTCAAAATAATAACTCGAGAGAGTACTCGACGTTGTACATGATTTTTATTACCAACTTCCTAACAACACTTCGTGACAATTCTGTTCAACTGGTACCTTAGTGACACCTACTGTTCATACATGTATTTCAATATACCACACATATGTATAAAAAAAATAAAATGAGCCCAGAATATGAACGCATTGCAATGCGTTTAATTATTTTCTTACCATCCATTATAGAAAATGCTGGCTGGACACCCATTGATAAATGTGTAAGTAAAGGAGTTAAAGCAATATTTTGGAATCATCTTATTTTTTTATACATAGTATGGTTTATTAATATGATGTGTAGGCCTACTGAGTTTGGTCTTTTAATATCACTGTCTTAGTGCAGTAAGCCACGTTAAGCGTTTTCTTATAACGGTTTTCTATGGGAAGAAAATGCTTAACGTGTAATTAAACGCGTTGCGTTGATATTTTGGACTCATCTTATTTTTTTCATACATAGTATGGTTTATTAATATGATGTGAACCAAGTTTGGTCTTTTAATGTCACTCTCTTAGTGCAGTAGCCACGTTAAGCGTTTTTCACATTAAGCGTTTTAAAATGCCCCTAAATAAACATAGGCTATTTTTCATATTATTTCACTTAAATAAAAATAAAAAACAGTTAGATGCATGCAATGGCCAGTTAAAACATATAATAGATCATTAGACACAGCACAAGTGTCATTGCCGCTAAATGAACCTAAAAAAGTAGGGCAACTGAAAAGGCCATGACAAATCATGACAAGGCTGACATCACACACTACGTACCAATGCATTATCCCTCGTGAACAATTACAACGTCTGATGTTTGCATACGTGCAGACTAGTAAACTATTGCGACATCCTTCATTAATAAACATGACTTCTGATGTCTGTATACGTATATATCGATGAGACACATACGTACCAGCGCGTCACATATGCAAATATAGTCTCAAATACAGCAATTTCATTGGCTACTGTGCTTTTTGCGCGTTAACGCGAACAAACAGTGCGTGTTGATGCGGCCAAATTTCACGCGTTTCGTAAAAAGACTATTTGGCCCCGTTCGCGTTCCATAGGTGTGTGCAGTGGCGTAACGAGCCAACACCGGGCCCTTATGCAGGATTATCAAGGCGGGCCCCCCTACTACACGTGATGACGCAATGTCCAGGAGTAGGCTTTTGCATGCAATACGCAAGGAACTGTTTACACCTGGCCACTTCATGCTTTTTCTGTGATCGTGAAAAGACAAGGTGTAAATCAGTGGTGTAGTCTAGTTTTTTGTAGTGAGTATACTGTGATATACCAGCCCCCCCCCCCCATATATATAAAAAACATATAGCCTTAGATGTTATATGAATATGGTCCCTGAAGCACAGGTTTTATCAGCTGACAATTACAATACTTAAAAATTGTAAGCACAAATAAAAATGTACTTTTTAAAAACTTGTGTGATATTCCTTTAAAATTGTGTTTTAATAGATTTGATTATTATTATTTTAAAAAGTACATCTTACTATGCAATTTCTTTCATAATTCCCTCAAGTTACTTAATTTATCTACAAACTTTTATTTTGGTGGGTTGTAAATTAAAGACATTTGAGCTTCTGTGTTTTAATAAACTATTATTATTATTATTATTAGGCCTACTTGAAGTATACTCTACTGTGCAATAATAAAATATTTCTGTTATATTTTATATTTTAAGTTATACAAAACTTTGATTTTGACAGGTTGTCATGAAGACTTTAAAGTTTGTGAGTGTGAATATGATACGAATGAACGACGGTAGTTTTATCAAATGAAATGGTAAAATTCTTGTGAAGTGACTCTCATAAAAGCTCTGCAATGAAGTTCAAATGTGTGCATGTTCTCCTCATAGACGCTGAAAACACCACGAGTGTCACGCGCGCGTCAGTGTGTAGTGTTCAGTGTGTAGTGTTCAGTGTGTAGTAGGCTAGAGCACACATTGAGCGCTCATTCACAGAAACACGCAGAACATTCAGAGTTTATTTCAATAGCAGTCTTTTTGAGCTTTAATATTCATAGACACTTAGTAAATATCGAGATTTGATTCTATCATTAGCCTACTTTTGATTTATTAATTCAAAAATGGCTAAATTGCGTGACGTTCCGCTTTACAGTAGCCTAGGTTATTTGTTACATTTGTTGCTGGCTTCCGCGATTCGATCCGTGTCGCTGCGCAAACACAGACGTCACGGCGGGGTGAATTTATGAATGAAAATTCTTTCACAAAACGATGTTGTTACGAATCCTCACGCGTTTTAAAGTGGGTATACGGAGATCTTTGACATTTCCTAGTGGGTATACGGAAATCCTTGACATTTTCTAGTGGGTATACGGCGTATAGAGATCGCTAAGACATGTGACCAACTGGGCGGCAACGTCATCAGAACGCAAAGAATTATGGGTATGTTTGGCCAGTTTACACAGAGTTTAGATGGGCTGGCATAGCAGGCTTGCTTTCTGGAATGAAAAAAATAAAACAGTAGTGTGAAAAACATATTATAATCCTACAAAATGCAGCGGGCTAAAGATAACATTGTCGGACCATACCGCCTAAAACTCAATTCTAATGCAAAGACGAGATATGAGGAGAAAATAAAGGAAATCAAGGGACTGGATCCTTTATGAGTGATTGGTCAGGAGACGTCAACCTGTTGCCCAACTTCCAGCACAACTACATGATATGAGATATATATAAATCAGACTTGACAATATATTCTCAATTCCAAAAAAATAAATAAATAAAATGCACAAACGTATGACAAATCTACACACACGAAGTTTTCAGTAACTTCAAGTCGCAAGTTTAAGCACCACACTCCTCGCGCTCTCTCATCTATCTGCATGCAGTCAGAATTCATGTCAAGATTGCAATCCTGGAGTGTGTGTGTGTGTGTGTGTGTGTGTTTGTCCGCGCGAGAGGGCGCGGGCACGAGCGGAGAGAGAGAGAGAGAGAGAGAGAGAGAGAGAGAGAGAGAGAGAGAGCCCTGCTTATGAGTGACGACGGACGGAGGACAGAACCACTAAACATTCAAACGTAACCTATATGGTTACACTTTAGATCTGTGATATTAGTCTGATTTTATTTGAGATTTCGGCTTCCAAAGATTATAGAATATATTTGAGGTATTTGATAGAGAGACGCGATCGACTGGTGGAAACATAAGAACATACTCCGTCATTTTGTTCATAACAGGACATCATTCAAACAGAACTGCAAGGTTTTTAATTATATTTGTGTACACTCGCAATAAAACACAACATTGTGCTTTTGTCAAACTCTAAACTCTGCTGCTATCCATGCCAGGCATTCGTCGCCTTTTTGTCACCTCTGAAACATGGGTTGTAGTTATTATTTTTCCACGCTGGAAAACGATAAAAGGATTTTCCGTTCTTAAGCTTTATGCCACTTCTATCGTGAGAACGACTACTGCAGTTTACAACACAGCAGGTAGACGGAATCTTGTACACTGCGTTCTTCCCTCCATGCAATCAATACTGGCGCCTTCTGTTTGTGCCGCGGATCCCCAAAATGCTTTGCGTTCACCACTGGTAATACGTCACTGGTGACGTCACATTAGCAATCTCTATACCTGCGTATCACGTAGACTACACCACTGGTGTAAATGCATGCCCTTCGAAATGCATTCGAGACGGATTTGAATCCGATCGCTCAAACCACTTCAGGAGATCTGGGCCGCATTCCAGACGAAACTGGACAAGTATAAATGCATCTGGTTGTTGAAACAACATGTGTAAATTTAACTCCTCTAAAAATTCAAAAAAAAAAAAAACGTGTGAGAGCGTGTTATAGGCAGTGTTGCCAGGTCTGTATGCCTGCACTGTTTCCGCGGGTTGTTTGTGTAGTGCACGCTGGTTGACGCGATTGTTTTATCCACTGGAACATGATTGTTATTGAGGAAACACCCGGGAACGCTATTTGAATATATTTTTGGCCGTGATTGGGTTAGTTTGATGAGCAATTGGGCTGGTTTTGTTGTGCAGACCTGGCAACCCTGGTTATAGGATATTTTATAGTCAGATATGACGGCGCGCGCAACTGCAACACGCATCACCGCAGATGAGCATCATCATCAAGCCAACGTGCAAACTATCGCAAATCAAAGTGAAAGTAAGTCGCAGACGCTTAACACACAATAATCTTCATTAAAACGGAATGATCTTACCAGTGCTGTTGCCAATCTCTCTAATTCGGTCTTTGATTCTGAAATTTTAGCTGATGATCAATACAATGCTGCTTTCGGTGACGTGAACTCTATTAAATCTGCATATAGCGCAGGAATTGAAGATCGGATTTATATCTGTTTTGCAAAAACACATTTATGTGACCAGCTGTAAATGGAATCGTTTTGATAAATCAGTAGGCAGCTATCCGATCTGAGAAAACGCATGAAGTGGCGCACAGGTGTAACGTTTAACAGCCGACCCGGGGATTCCCCAGTCCCAGCTCAAAACAAATTACACCAAAATCCATGATTGTTCGTTTCACACATGTATTTAATGATCAGTAAAAAAATATGTTGTTGTCATTATTTATTTAAAATAAAATCGTGATAAAGTAAAATGCGATCAAACTAAAAGTAGTAATATGCGATAGGGGGGCCCGGCTGTCAATCAATATCTTCCAGTCACGCGGGCGGCGGGCCCCTGATTGGTCCGGGCCCGTAAGCAACCGCGTACCCTGCTTACCGATAGTTACGCCACTGGGTGTGTGCGTGAGAGCGTTGTAGCTTGTCGGGCATAGCGACAGTAACTAAGGAGGGCGGGTCTTTGCGAAGGGTCAATTAGGTAACAGACCATGATGAAAGCAGATGACTGAGTGTCTGAGGTATTTCACTCAGAATTTGGATCAGAACACCATCATATGTTTATCATTCCCATATATACAGACCAAAACCAATGAGACAATAGATGAAGGAAACTATAGTTTGCCAAAACTGGCAAATTTCAAACAGGTTTATTTTTAGGTTATGTGTTTTGAGCTAATAATTATTGTTAAAGAATAAATGCAAAACACATATTTAATTAAAATACATTTAATCAAATTAAGTATATTTTATTTTTATCTATTTACTATTTTGTACTTTTTTTACACCTCAGTCAAATTTTACATCAGAAGTAGGTAGTCAAATAATTATAACTTACTTTTTTGTGGTACTTGCTGAAAAATTAATAGAGTTCCCCGAAATAATACCTTTGTGGAATTAATGGATTTAGCACGCTCAAGTTTTGACGAAATGTGCTTCCCTTCTTGAGATCCAAATAATCCCCCTGCCACAGTTCCCTTGATTTACCTGGCCATAAACTATCTCTCTGTCGGACAAGGAATCTCTATAGCTTCTCTTCTCACTATGAATAACCGTTTCTCCACACATTTGGCCCCAAGCATGTTTTTGACAAAAGACACACACCGTGTGGAGTTTCACCTGAATAACTTTTCCACATTTTTGTGCCAGTTTGTTCAAGGTTTCTGAGTCACAAAGGAACAACAACAGGCTTTAAATGAACCAGCATCTTTTATTAGTGCCATATGATGAACCAAAGAATGTTCCATAATGAGATTCCCAGCCATCCTTTAGAAATATCAAGAGCTTTCTTACCAGGGGCTGAAGCGGGACCCCTCAAACACCTCTCCTACCCCATTCCCACATCATCAACCCTCATATTCAGGATCATAACCACCGGGATTCCTTATGAACACACCATACTGTATTATACATAAAGGAGATCAGCTGTGATGACGCCAGAACAATGTTGAGTCTCGAGTCAATATCTGAAGATTGTTTAATTGAAGTAGCTTATGTCCAAATAGCAAATTCTGTATTTGGTTTTGTGCTACAAGCTTTGAGAAAAGTATTGTTTACTTCCACCTAAAGGCCATTCCATTATTGATTAAAAATAGCCTATGTCTTCTCTTCAGTCAAGTTGAACAGAATGATATTAAATCCCTGTTTTCCTCAAGGGGATCTCCAAATGGTTGAACTGATGCATGAGGAACTATAAAAGACAGAAGAAAAAGCTTCATTTCTCTCCGCTCCACATTTTATCAGGAATTGATTTTGGAGTGCTAGAAGGTAATTTGGGCTTTAGAAACTTGTTGGATCTAGTCTTTTGAATTCGCTCGCACCCCCACCCTCCCCCACAAAAATATGATTTTACACTGAAACTCTCAATGAACAGCACAGTTTCATATTGACTCTGTGTGACGCTATGTACATATGTACAGGTACATTTTCCACTGGCCTTTGTGTTTGACTAACCACATTCATTTCTACAAAAGTGCCTTGCAAATTCAGATTCCGTTGGTTTTACTGGCGGTTCCACAGAAACAGAGAAAACACGATGACTTCAGTGTTAGAGAAATGTGGCCAGTGTGGCCAGTTTCTTCAGCTCTGTAGCTGAATATGTTCCAGTCTGTTCAAACTCATGGGCCCGTCAGAATAGATGTCCCAAAAGTCTTTAGTCTGTTTACTCATCACAGCAGAGCAAGATGCTAAGAAACATACAAATCCAGACAGGTAGCCACGCCGCAGCAAACGCTCGAGCAGAGTTCTGGTGTGTGTCGAAGGACGCGGTGGAGTCAGACCAAAGTCTCACCTTTGCAGAGTCCTGAAGAACAAGAGGAGAAAGCATTATCAGTCTAGTTTATAATGGGAATTGCAATCTAGACTACATTTGGCAAGTTTGGTTAGATTCACACCAGGGTCAGAAATGAACTTTTCCATTAAGGGGCAATATTTGCCCCATGGAATTGCTCCAAGAAGACAACAGCCTTTTCTTTTTTAAGTGGTTCTCATTAAAAGTTTGGGAAGATGTTTGCCACATGTTATATTATCAAATGCACCTTATACGCGACCCAAAAACAGGACAAGCAGCCTTTAGCCCTATTCGGACAGGACTAGTTTTCCAGTGGTCGTTAGAGAAATTCGTGTTTCACAGATGTACTTTGTGATTTTAATCCCATCTGAATCTGCCAAGTCTGTGTCTTTCTCACTCAACCTCTGTAAAAATTACAGGGCAAATTACCTACTGTTTTTCGGCAAAGTTAACGGTCCTCTGAGAAATCAAATCTCTTCCGAATGCGAATGTCTGTGATTGCTGATGTTTTATTATCCTAACGCTTCTCCTCGTGTTTTTGACCTACCGTAGCAAACCAATTTTCAGCATGCTTTCTTTTAATTTCAATATGGATGGTATCTGAAGAAAAAATGACATATACAATTAACAAATAGAGCCAGATAGCGAAAACTGCCCATTTTAATATCAGTCTCAGATAAGAGTAAGACTCTTGTCTAGATTTCATATCAACAAATAATAGATTAAAATACATATACTTGACGCACACACAGCACATGACCTTGTGTGACGGCCATGTATAAAAAACACAAACTCCCACTTCTGTAATAAACATGGTGATGTTAGTCCTATCCAAATCGGTACATGAATACACAGACGTCGAGTGATAAGAATTGTAACTCAAACGTTGTTTAGAAAACTAGTCCTGTCCGAATAGGGCTTTAGTCTTCGGTTGTGCACCTTAATCCCGGGACATATAAGCCGACGTCAAAGAATTAGCTACGATAAATGCAGACTGTGTAAGCTGCGCTTGAACACACCAAAAGAACTAAAGGCCACTATCAACTAGCATGTATATCTGTCTATACCTGCAGATATCAATAGTCTATTTTCGTCATTTAAAAAGAGAAACCGAAACTAGGACTGCAGAAATACAATCCGTACACAAAGCAGAGCTTGCTTAGCATTTTGAATATCAATCACGCTGATTACTTTCTTCATTCCAGTCGACAGTCGGCTCATGTTATTATGACTGTAACGTCTTGACTCATTTGCTCGCTTTCATCACTTTCGCTTTTATTCTCGTTCGCTAAGCTGGACAGCCAATCAGAGTTCCCTCTTACCGACGGCCCGACGCAATTTCAACTAGGGGTGGCACGATCCGCCTTTTTTGCCTCCGATACCGATTCCGATACCTGGGACTCAGTATGCGATACGATCCGATCTATACTAAAATTATAATTAAAAAAACAGTGCCAAATTACCTAATAAACTGTATCTGTATGCCTCACTGTGGGGAAGAGGCTGTGATTATTCTTTTGTTAAAGGCATCAAAGCTTGACTTAAACATTATTTTCCTTACTTTGTAAAACAATACAGATAAAATATATACTAATAATTAAAATACATTTATTTTAAAATTTTAAACGCAACTTATTAATGAAGCAGCAACATATGATAGATTGGACAGAACAACTAAGGCTATCAATAAACTGCCATTGCGCAAAAGTATTGTAATATGAAAGGCTCCAATTCAGAGCGGCACGACACACTTATGCGCATCCCGTGCGCAGAATGATGCGCTCGAAGCAACATGAAGTCACGACGCGCAGCGCTTCGCATTGAAAAGTTCAAAGCACAAAAGTAAGATATATAGATATATTTCTTTATTTATTCATTAGTTTGAGCTTTTTAACAGTTTTAAATTACAGTTAATGTGCGCGTGAAGTGAAGAGCAATTATATCGCTCTCTACTCCAGTGTTGTGATCACTGATCAGTTGTGTTGTGATCTAACACCCGGTAGAAAGTAACATGTGAAACTCCAGCACGTTAAAGTCCTTTTATGCAAACCATAGACCTTTATCTACAGATCTACAGTATAATAATAGGAACATTGACTCATCTTGGAGACAGTCTCATCGTGTTGACTGTTTTACCCAGCGCAACGCGCTGTTTGACACTGAATGGAGAATGACTGACAGCCGCAGTGGAGGGAAGCATTTAGGTAAAGATTAAATTAACGATTTAAATCTGTACCTCACATTAAACTATATGTAATGGCTTTAGAAAACTTGGAATATAGTACACGGAAACATTATAGTGCTTTATAATGTTTTTGTGCCTTTTGTGTTGTATAACAATAACATTCGTAGGCTACAATATCGGATCGGATTTGGATGGTATCGTCTGGCGATACCCGATCTGGCAAATATTGGTAGTATTGGAGCAATACCGATACTGAGTATCGGATCGGCTCACCCCTAATTTCAACATGCTGAATTGGCCCAAAAAAAACTATGGCGTCAGTATGAGCCAACAGTATGGAACTCACCAAAAAAAACTAAGCCAACCGATGCTCAAAACCGGCCCAACGTTGCCTGACGGCCGACCGTCAGCTTGGTGTGTCCCTGCCTTAAGCGTCAAATACATACAGCAATATGTCAAAATGTCCGCCTTAGTGAGTATTACTGTAAACGCAGTCAACGTAAGCACTGTGCGTTGTTCTTCACTCACTAACACACACAAACTCTGAAGAGGACTGATGCTCCTTATTTGGTAAGTCAACCTCACAGTGAAAGCCCTGCACATTTAATTACATTTAGCAAATTGTTATTTATTGTTTGCTGCATATTTGTTTGTTTTTAGTTGACTATGGGTCTAATAAAGTTATTAGTTATATAAAAAAAAATCCAGTTTTTTAATAATAATGTGAAGGCACTTTTGGTAAAAATGCATCAACTGAAAATGCACAAATGGCTCTTTGGTTAAAAAAAGTTTCCTGACCCCTGCTGTGAGAGAATCCCCATTTGCCATTTCATAAGGGCATAAAGCTCTAGAGAAATAAACCCAATTTTGCAATCTCTCAGCATCACAGATGAAATACCTCTTTATTGTATGAAGCCAGTTCCTTTGGAGTCACACAACATTCAAGGTAGTTATAAACTCATAACCAAACTGCTCTCCATCTCCAACCCTCACCTGTGTGGGTTTAGCTGGGCTCAGAACGTTCTGCTCGGTCTCCATGGTGACGAACGCAGGAGTCGTCCGCCGTGGCCCTCTGTCCGTCACAGGACTTAACCGCAGCAGTTCGGGGGGAGTGGGCGTGAAGTCCATTCCATTCCCAAACGTCAGGAGAGCGTTCCCTATTCATGTAACAGACAAGACATCCTCAGCTCTGAGTGAAACAGACACCATTTCCATCCGCAACTGCTTCTGTTATCAGACGCCTATTTGAATTCCCGACTGAGAAGAGCTTGGCGCTTTCGGGCGCTCTGTATTCTGCTCAGGCCACACGACTGCACCTGCCTCTCCACATCCTCTCATTAACTCACAGATGAGTGGCTTGACCAAACATCACTCTCATCCGCTCACATCGCTCACTCCGAGAGCTGCCATTTGGCTGTCTGAGGAGTTGCTTCATGTAAGAGATCTCTGTTTGAACAGGACTGAGCAGAATATTGCAGCGGAATCGACTGTTTTGATTAATTGCTATATATAATACATAAGGGCCTTTAGAAACGCAGGAACGGGACTGGAGAAGTGTGACTGAGAGGGGGCTGGATATCAATCAGAGATTCATTAATGCTTGCGGCTTCTGGCGTACATCAGAGAGAGCTTTGCACTTTAGATAGCTCTTCACATTTTTAAATGTCTCTAGCCTGCTCAACATCAGATGCCAAACTGCCACAGATCATCTAAATATTGCATATTTATGGGGTTTTCTTCTATATGGGCACTGTGCGTTTTTAGAAAACAACTCACACATTTCACTAGTTGAATTGCAAATGTTTGGGGTCAGTAAGTTTTTTTTTGTTGTTCTTTTTTGAAAGAAATTCATACTTTTTTTAAAAAGAAACAGTAACTTTTTTTTATAATGTTACACAATAAATGCTGTTTTTAAATTCATAAAAATTAAGCAGCACAACTGTTTTCAACATTGATAATAATAAGAAATGTTTCTTTAGAGCATCAAATCATCGTATTAGAATGATTTCTGAAGGATCATGTGACACTGAAGACTGGCGTAATGATGCTGAAAATTGATGCTGAAATAAATTGCATTTTAAAATATATTTAAATAGAAAACAGTTACTTAAATTGTGCTATTAATTTACAATATGACTGTATTTTTTATCAAATAATTACAGCCTTGGTGAGCTTAAGAGAATCATTAAAATGTTCTCATTCAAATATTTTAATGTTCTATAACATAAAAAAAAAAAATCTTACCGGCCATAAACAATATATACTTTTATTTCTCTTTATTTTCTTAACACATCACATGTCTCATTTCTCAAGCTCTTCACTGACACCTTTGGTAAACAAGTACACATACATTTTGAAAAACAGTTTGTGGTCCTATGAATAATTTTTACACCAAAAAAAAAAGTAAATAGTTTTTGACACTTTCTCTATCATAGTTTTAAAAGTTAATTGTTATTTTAACGATGGATTTTCATATCTGAACAATGAAAGGTGTTTGAAAAGTACAACACAAAAATATGAAAACGTGACCTTCATATAAAGAAGAGAAAATAAGTTAATAGGAAATCTGTTTGTTTTAATACAAATTCTGGAATACAAAAGCCCATTTATCCTGTCAGCATAGATTTCAAGAACATTAATTTGGTGTTAATGGTGAGGTGAAGGCAAACCCTTTTTCACCTAGAATTATTATAATTAATATTAATAATTCTTATCATAGTCCTACATGAATAAACCATGTTACTGAATACATTCCAACACAAACCATAGACAGAAAATATGAAATAAATGTCACTCTTCAAATGTTTTTAAAAAATGTCCCCGGTTCTGCTTAAATGGAGAATCAGGATACAAGCGATGAGAGACCGATTAGGGGTTTCTGAAATGCTCTGTCGTGTGAGAGAGGCTTTGGTTTTCTGTGCAATGGGGCTGAACACTAGTTTGATGTGATCCAGTATAACAGAGAACGTATGACTGATGGTGCAATGAATAGCAAGAGGAGATTTGAAACTGTTCTGTGCTGCTGTGAAGGACATTAAACTTTAATATAAACTTCTACTTTAAAGAATTAAGTTTATGGGCAGCTAAAAGTAATTTAAATGCATTTTCCCTCATTGTCAACAGCCGTGGCCTTCATTTGAAAATCTGCACATGTTGTTTTAATGCATGTAGTGTTTAAAATTCATTTCTGAATTTTAAGTTCAGAAACTTTTGACTGTGATAAATCTGTTGCACCAAAGGGTTTAAATCAGAGCCTGCAATTCTGCCCTGACATTACTATGTTGACTAACAATAACCATAGAGTTCTCATGCCAGACTACACATGCAACGTCCTTTCACATGTCAGATGTTCATGACTCGGATATGACGGCTGACACAGATGATTTACAGGAGCATCATTGACTCACTTAGACAGACGTTGTCTGTGAAATAGTTCAGGAAGTCTTTGCACTGATCTCTCAGATTCCCGCTGGCTGAACACGAGCACCAGGGAGACACGTTGGATGTGGAGTTGTCCACGTAGTTTGGGGTGATTGAGCTGCCTGCAATACCAAAAGGCCTGTGTGAGCATGGTGATTTTTGTGATTTCCATTACATGATCAGTACACAAAACAGCGTGTATACTGTATATCCATTACATACACATACAAACATAATGATTTTTATACTATATAAAATGTATATTTTATACCCTAATCCTACCCCTAACCACAGTCCAGACAGAACATTTTCGGCATTTTTACATTTTCAAAAAATATAATTTAGTATGCTTTATTAGCTGCTTTCCTAATGGGGACAAAAAAAATTGATTTGTGTTCGTGCCCATTTCTCCTGCATCCAACAGGTTGATTACAAGAAGTGATTGTTTGCTTGCCATCTTAAAGGGATAGTTCACCAAAAAAAATGTAAATTAGCCCCTGATTTATTCACCCTACAGCTAGGTGTATATGACATTCTTCTTTCAGACGAAAACAATCGGAGTTATATTAAAAAATGGCCTGGCTCTTCCAGGACATTTTTTCTGAAAGTTCATCAAAGCCTATCCATCCATGATAAAAGTGCTCCACACGGCTCTGGCGGGTTAATAAAGGCCTTCTGAAGTGAAGCGATGCATTCGTGTAAGGAAAATATCAATATTTAAAAATTTATCAACTAAAATAACTAGCTTCCGGCAGACGGCCGTACGCAAGTCCACTTACGCCAAAAGAGTAACACTTGATGGTTATATATATATATATATATATATATATATATATATATATATATATATATATATATATATATATATATATATATATATATATATATATAGAAAATATAAATATACAGTATAAATATTATAATAATATGTATTTTATATTCGAAATCAAATTTCCTGTCAAAAGTAGGCCTATGTTTGTCGAATAAAATATTTTTGTTTAAAAAAGAGATTCTGTTTGCTCAATATATATCAAATGAGAGTGAAGCAGAACTTGACAAACAAAAGGGGTTTACGTAACAAAAAGCCTCATAAAGAATATTGCTTTCAATATGTTTTATTGGGAAGTGAAATCAATCTCTCCATGACTTTGAAAGTGCCTGTGTAGTTTTATAGTCTCTCATCACAGACACACAGGTGTCCCTGTGTATCTTTGAGCAAGGGAATAACAAAGGTATTACACTCTAAATTAATTACACAAGTCTTGCTCTGTTTTAATTGACACACAATCACATGAACATCCTTTGCCATACTGACTTGCAGAACAATTATAGAATACATGTTTAAACTACTTACCGATCAGTCCAGTGTAAGCAATAAGACATGTAGCATAGTTCCCCTGCTTGCAGCCGCTGGCAGACTGCTCTTCTGGCTGGCAGTCGTACTGAAACTGGGCCAAACGAGACCTGAAGAACAAGCACAACTGTTATATGTATGGACAGCAGCCAAGTAGAAAGAAACATCCTAATAATGTGTATCAGCCATGCTGACATACTCATGAAGACGATCACCAACATGGTCTCAATCTGCTTCTCAACTGGTTTCACTTCACAATACATTTTAAATTAAACTGGACATCAAATGGCATCCCAAAACAGAAAAAAAATGTTTCACATACACAAGTAAAAACAATATGGGCAGCATTTTCCCCCACTTTTAGACTTTTGATTTTGATTTTTCATAATTCACAATTTTACAGCATTTCCCCCTTTTTTTCATGACACTGCCAGCGACTTGTGACCAACCAGTTGGTTTTAATGCCAACATCATGACAACGACTTTGATTAATAGTCCTCATCATAATCATTGCTTGCTGCTTTTCTTGACATTATTCACGAAGACATTTGAGTCAGTTAATCAGTTATTGGAAGAGAAAAAAATGCTACCTCACAACCAAATATTATTTTTCAAATCTAAACTGTTTAGATCATCTCTTGAATACAAATAAATCATCAACATATGGTTTTATTTCTGTTATTTATAGTGATAGACTGAAAAGCAATGCCTGCAACACTGCTGTATACTATTTGAGGATTAATATGCCAATAAAGTCTTGATGAAGGGATTGAATCTGACTTCATCTAACTTGCACTGCTCAATATTTAATGCAAAATTATGGGGGTTTATCTGGTTTTACCAGCCTACAACTGTCCAATGGCCATTTATGCAGACATGGATTTACGAGGAATGTGAAGAAAAGCTCTTTTCTTATCGGCAGTAATACGTGAGTACTCTCTTTTCTCTAGACAGCTATAGAGAAGCCAAGGCTTCCTTTGCCCTGAGAAAAGAGTGCACGTAAGGTGAGTTTTTTAAGCCTGCCGCCCACATGGTACGTGGCTGTCCAAGCCCAAAGAGAGGAGAGGCCTCCGAAACTGACCTGCAAACATAGTCGGCCTTACAGGTCCTCATCTGGGAGAGGCAGCTGGGTTTATCTTCTCCCTCATAGGAGCAGCTGGGCACAATGGTCTGTCGCCGTCTCTCCGAACAGGCCATGTCACTGCAAGGGCAGAACAGCAGCTCGTGGGTGTACTCCGGAGGCACGCGGTCGAAGAACCGCCGCAAGGCCTTGTTGCACCTTGATTGGTTACACAAACCCAACTTGGTGGCTGGCTTGATGCATGTTGACACATACTCTGTGCGAAGTTTCTGGCACACATCGTCGATGTTGCAAGCTTTGGCCGCATCCAGGCAGCGGTTCACTGTTGTCATACCGACCTCAGAATCTGTGGAGAATTCAAATGTTTCTCAAATTCAATCTTTAGGACTGACTGAAGTGATAAAAATCAGGTCTGTCTGGTCACACAGTGAAGATAATATCCAGTTAGTCTCAGCCTCATTGTATCAACCAAAATTCTGATGACAAAATTGGTTTTCTGTACAGCCAGTCGAGGAGAATAAATTATTTTTGCCACATTTTTTATTACTGTGCTATGATTCATTTCAGATAGACTTTTTCACCAAGTAAAACAAAATAAATTTGGGTTGGTTGTTTTACGTGTCAGTAAGAGAGTCTCTACCTGTCTAAATGGGTGGACAGAATAGGTTGTAATATGGACAAGACTTTATGCCATTAAAGGTTCAAAAGTTTGAAGTCAAAGGCTGTGTTATAGTTTGGGCCCTAGGAAGAGAATCCGGGACACCGCTGCATGTATGTCCTTAATCGAAATCGCGTTTTGGTGGGGGAGGATGGGGGTGGGGGGTGTTATAGGTCCCCCTTGGTTAAAATCACGTTCCAGTTATGTTGCGGAGATCAGAAAGCCGAATCGTCACCACCTTTCTCCCCTCTAGCTATGGCCCTGGTTGTAGTCGAGACAAGAGTAGGTTGAGACAGAGTCAAGAAGAAGAGGGTCGAGTCCAAGGCAAGACAGAGACCTGAAGAGGGTCTGAATGATTCATACAGTGAAGTTATGGAATGGTCTGAGTTTGATTGCTCCCCCCACTCCCTGCTACCACTAGATTGTGTTCACACAGTATATTTGGGTCCAAACCGCTGTACATTTCTATCATTAAAATGACAGCTGTTTACCCCTGTTGCTATATAATGACAAAGCAGGAGAAGGCTGAGACTTGCTTGCCTCACTTTTATACTTCGGTTTTTGAACGCTTGGTTTTGGTCCAAAATAATCTGCAGAGAATAGCTCTTGCATCTAAAGTCGCGCAAATGTAGTAGAAATGTTCTAAAGTATGTAGGAGTCTATTTGTCCTGGAGGCAAGCAGAAATACAATTCTCTCTGCTTGCAGTGTGTCAGTCACACTTGTCAGGAATGTGAGTGAGAACACCCACAATCACACAGTTTTACAGAATCATATGTTATTAAAGGCACACTATGTAATTTGTCGCCACTAGAATTTGTTTATTCACAACCAGTGTTTGGAATAACTCCGTTTAAAATAACGGTGTTAGGTAACAACGTTATTTTTTCAGTAACGGGGTACTCTAATTAATTACTTTTCCCGTCGTTACAACGCCGTTAACGTTACTGGACGTTAAATGCAATGCGTTACCACGGCGTCAGTTTGGTTTGCAATGTGCTGGGGACAGAGACGCATTCGGAAGTGCATTTTCGGAAGTGCATTTTCAAAAGTGCTGGGTACAAACTTGTCAAACTGTGCAGCCTCTGCTCAACCCGTAAATAAATCCATCGATTCGCAAATGTTGTTTGAATTCCTAAGTGGTCTAGTGGTAGATTGTTTGCCAAGCGTGTCAGAGGTTACGGGTTCTAATCCGCCCTTGGTATAGTTTTTTTTTCTCCGTATCAAAACCGAATATGATCATCAGTGGTTACAGTCCATATCAAGCAGGGACACGTTTGTGTGCTTTTTATTTTGTGATTTCACCGGAATGAATAGAGTCTCCACAACGGCGATAGATTGAAGAGCGCGCTCCGAGTGAAGACTGCGCGCGGCGTGCGCGCCACAAGAGAACAAAATGCAGCCGCGGCAACGAGCGCTCAGCTTGAGTTCAAAACCAGTGAGGAGGTGGGTTAATAAGTGCAGTGAAGTGCAGGATAAACCTCTTGCTGTCTGTCGACGCGCAATAAATATAGAAAGTTATGTACAAACACCTGTCTGTTCTACTCATTTTAACTGACTTGTGAAAACTGCAAAAAAAATCCAAATTCTTTGACATATAGCAACTTTTTTTTAACAGTAACGCAAATAGTTACTTTCCCTGGTAATGAGTTACTTTTATTATAGAGTAATTGAGTTACTAACTCAGTTGCTTTTTGGAACAAGTAGTAAGTAACTATAACTAATTACTTTTTTAAAGTAACGTTCCCAACACTGTTCACAACAAAGTCGTAGCTTGATGACACCATGGTACTCACGGTAAATCAAGAAAACGAGATTTAAAGCAACACTATGTAACATGTTTTACCTTAAAATAATGTTTCCAAAATCGTATCAGTGGTTCATCAAGTCGTAACAGGGTGAAAGGCACTTCTGCCATAGCCTGACGGGGTCTGTATCACTTTTACTGGCGCTATGTAACTTTGAGGTTCGGGTAGGAACCCGACCACAAAAAGAACTACAAAATTCGACTGCTTTACGCCAAGCGCTACTATAGTAATTATTTAGTTTTTCTTCGATTCTGATGTCGCAATACATCATCCTTTCATGAAATCCTGTAACATAACTTACCTTGTCTGTGGACATCGTTCATTCTAAAGCCGGAGCTGGATAAACAGCGTGCGTGCGTGCGACGGTATGCTAAATTATTTACGACAACGGTAATGGAGAATTTAGTTTCCAACCGGTAGGGCGACCGAAGAGGAAAAGTTCCATGGTGTTGCTTTAAACAAAAAGACTAACTGTGTTGAGCTGTATAACAATGATTAGTTTTCTGTCAATTAATAAATCTAAATAGTTGCTCACCTGTCTAATAAAACACATAATATATCCATGGTTTCTACAAAATATAACCGGAAATCGAGGGTAACGCGGGGTACTGTATGATGTCATTGATAGGCAACACACGGATATGGTCCGTGTCCTGGTTAAAACTGCTTATTTCTCTGGATTTAAAAATTCTTAGAAACATTTGCGATAATGTAAGTACACAAATCGACAAAAAAATATAACATTGTTCCAGTGGTTTTTGAATATTTTGATCCAAAAATCTTACATAGTGTGTCTTTAAAACCTCACTTCTGTAATTTAGTACAATTGTGTTATATCAGCAGCGACCCATACCAGAGTTCACCCCAGACCACCTTTCTGAAGCGGACTCGGAAGTTTGGAAAACTGATTTTAGAAGTTTCGAAAGTTCTAGTGTGAAAGTACTCAAAGTCCAAATGCTCCCGAGTTCACGATAAGACGAAGATCATGAAAATATGGTCTCGGAGATTAGTCCCATCTCATCGGGTCTTAAATATTACAACACTTATTATAACACTATAAAAAAGGTTTGGCTAAATAATGTTCGGTATAGACATATGACAAGAGGATGAAAAGATGATGTGAAACTGCATGTCCATCATGACAATTTGACTCATGAGGTGCATCAGACAGCATAAGTATCCCCATACAGCGGCACAGAGTGAGTGGAGATGAACGGCCGATTTCAATTCACAAGGTGTTGTGGGACTAAAAATGGAGAGGAGCAAATGGGGAAAGCGTCAAAACAGTGAGAAACTTTGTATTTAAATGAGAGTTGAAGAATGTGGGCTGACGGCCAATCTCTATGAGGCTTTTTGCTGCTCAGCCTACAAACAACTAAATGGATTTGAGTCGGATACATCAAAACATCAGACTTCAATGGTTCTTTGCAGCACCTTGTTCTTCTTATCAAGACCAATTTTGGCTGGATCAGTCTTCTGTTGCTATAAGGTTCTATTGAGATTTAAAAGTTCTTGATGTTACATTAGGCTCATTAAATCAGTGTTTTGATTTTGGGTCTTTTTGTTTTCTATATTTCTATTTATTTTTTACTTATTTTTATTTAGTTTTAGTAACACTGCCTAGGCTGTAAAACTGCAACAGCATTTTAGTGGCATGTTAAAAGTAAAAAAAAAAAATAATAATATTGGTTTCACTTTATTTTGATGGTCCCTTTAACACATTCTGTAAACTATAAGTAGCATCTACATGTCTACTAACTCTCATTAGGGTGTTAGTCGAGTAGGAGTAGACTGGTAGGGTTAGGGTTAGAATAAGTTGACATACTTGCAAAGTTACTTATAGTCAGTAGATTGTCTGTTGAGGAGCATCACAATACAGTGTTAGCAGATATTAAGCAGACAGTTTACTAATACTCTAATGAGAGTTATTTGACATGTAGTTGCAAAGTTACTTATAGTCAACATGTTCAAAAGTGACCATCAAAATAAAGTTACCATAATATTTTGAGAATAATACTGTAATATTGCGGAGAATTATGTTTTGAGAATAAAATGTTTAGAAAAAAGTTGAAATTATGAGAATGACGATGCACTATGAAGCATTTACAGTATTCTCATATTGTCATTATGACTTGTCTTATAATGCTAAGACATTTTCCTCAAACTGTTACTGTTTTAATCTCTTAATGATATGACTTCATCTGTAAAATTTTGATTTTATTCTCATCATGATTCTCAAAAATCTTAGATGTTTGATTTTTGTTTTTACAAAGTGCTAAAACTTCTGCTTTTGGTTGTAACTGGAACATTTCACAAGTTCACACTTACATATAATCAGATAGAGTAAAGGTTATGCGTATTTGCAACGCATTCTCATCCTAGTGCGTCATATAGGTGACGCCATATGACATTTTGTCGAAATCCTACGCACATGGCACCCTTTAGCGCCAATATAACACGCACTGTTATGGGTAGGTTTAGGTCTGGGGTAGGGTTAGGGCGTCGGATTTAGACGAAATCCCAACTGTATGACGCCTTGGGATATGAGACGCCCTGCGTCTCATATTGACGCTAAAGGGTGCCATGTGCGTAGGATTTCGACGAAATGTCACAAGCGTCAACTGTATGACGCCTTGGGATGAGAACGGGCTGGTATTTGGCCTGTTGTCCGATGGGGAGGGCTCTGATGTCGGAATTTGGCCGAACCCAGAGTATTCCTCCATCCCAGGCTGGGATAAGAACAGTTAGGAGTGAGGAGATTGGGTGGTGGAGGGATGCTGAAAAACTGTCTTGGAACAGAGATTAGTCTGCTGTATATTTACCACCTGTCGCGCTAATTAAAATGATTATCTGAACGTGCACCTCCAGAACTTTGTTAATAAAACATCATGTTGTGAAAAAAGGAAATGCAGAAGTAATGTAGGAGGTTTAGACAACTCAAATAAACAGAGTACTCTGAGGCACAACTCATTACGACCAAAGGAAATGCCTCTTGATGTGAAAGGAGATGGAACAAATTAAAAGGAATGCCGATAAAACGTCTTTCCAAGAAATAATTTTAGCATCAAACAGAATGGTCTGCATCATGATGTTAATGCAAAAGCACAGTAAATAACTAAGGCTGAGGTCAGTAAAACCTGAGGAAAATGAAAATAAGCAGCTCATTCTGGGAAAATCTGGAAATCTCTCTCCATTTCATTGCGATTAATAATCACAGAAGAGCCAAGAATGTCTGTCCACATCATTCAGATAAAAGCTTTGTTGATTCTTACAGAGATGATGAAAAATCCAGTCCAGACACAAAGCTTCAACAAACAAACTGAGACTCAATGACTAATTTCCACAGAACAGCTGAGCAAAAACAAAATGTATAACTACAGGAGATGACAGTGAAAACAAGTTTCAGAGGAACGCTAATACACAAAGACTGAGACTCTCCCCCACCGGAGACAGATTTAAACTGCTAATACACATGCTAATAAGATGTTCTCGGAACCATGACATTTGAAGTGAAGATTATTGTACTAGGATCCCTGTGTGTTAGTGTGTGGGTTTTTTTTATTTCTAACTATGACTTTTTGTTAAATAAGTTTTTTTTTCTAATCCCTGAGCTCCATTCTAGTCAGTCACAACACAAAGAGGCTCTAGATAAAGACACATACATTGAAATGAAATGTTTGAAATATTCAAGCATTGGCTATGATTACATGCACTGCAATAAGTTTTCTTCCTTCACATGTACGTCAAGGTTTTACAAACGTTGTTTCTTTTACATTCTTTTTCATTAAAGAGTATTTTCGTATTTCTTTGTTATATAAGTTTTGCATTACTAAAGCGTTATTTTAAAAGCCAGGTTGTGCAGTAGATTGCCATATTGTATTAAATAGATCTTACCTGCGGTGATGGAGGCCAGACGGACAAAGTCGTAGCCTTTCTGCACTGCTTCATATGGATAGTTCTCTACCAGGTTAAGCCCTGCAAGAACAAACATCTTGTTTCAGAAATGAAATCCTATGTTTTATAGTGTTATGATCTTGCGGATGAACCCAAGCGCAGACAGGATGCTTGACACACAGTTTATTTATGGACAAAAACAGGTAAAACAAAACCCACGAGGGGGCAAAACATGGACAGGGTGAGGAGTGACAGAACCGAACTATGACTTGACAAAAGACTAGACAATAAACAAACAGTGAATATAGAATCAGAATTCTCTCAACAATACTCTAGGCAGGATACTCACAAGGCTTAACAAGGTAAGGTAACACGCATGTAAGAATCACAATGAACCGACACAGGACACCAAACATAAGGGGATGATATAGGGAGACACTAATGACAAGAACAGGTGAAACTGACTAGACAATAATGACAAGACGAGGATAACAAGGGGGCGGGATTACGTAACAAGACAACACAAGCACATGGCCCAAACAAAAGGCCATGTGCTTGTACACAAAACATGAGTCTGTCATGATTCTGCCCAAAGACTAAAAGAAAGACAAGGACTAGATGGCAGAATCATGACAGAACCCCTCCCTTAAGGAGCGGCTACCAGACGCTCCTCAAGGGAAAAATAAATAAAAATCACACACAAGACATGACAGGCTGGGACATCGACACAAACCAACAGAACATGACAAATAATAACAAAGGCATACACGAATACACAATGACAGGATTAGGGTGAAAGATTAGGAATAATAAACAAGGAAGGGGAGGTGGAGGCACAACAAAGTTCTTGGGGAACTGTCCAGGGTGTGTAGGTGGGACGGTGGTCTTGGGTTTATGGGAAGTGGGCTTCGGATGAGGGATCCGGGTGGGTTTGGGTGGTGTAGTGTGGGAAGTAGATGATACAGTCCGGGGTTGAACCATGACAGGGGAGACATTCAGAGGTCGGGTGACAGTGGGAACTGCTGCAGCCGGCAGTGGAGCGAAGACAAGGGGTGTGGCAGGTGGTAAGGGATCGGGAAAGGAAGGCGCTGCGGCTGGCTGTAAAGCTGGGACAGGAACCACGTTCTCAACCACAGACTCGGAACCCTCACTCAATGAAGCAGACTCGGAAACAAAGTCTTCTGTAGTAGACATGGAGACAGGCTTCACAGCGGCAGGTCTTGAAATGGTACTCTCTGCAGCAGATCTGGAAACAGCCCCCTCCTCAGCTGTGGGCACAGGACTTGAGGACAAGACCGGTCTGGGAGGAATCTCTAAAATTTTGACAAGACTAGACAGATAGTCAGACAAAGTCTTGGCAGCAATGATGACAGGCATATCTTGGGGAGCTGATACAGACTGGAGGAGGGCTTCTGCAGCTGTGTCTGCTGTAGCTCTTCTTGAAGCTGACTCAGAGACGGTGCTGACGGCAACGGACTCGAGGTCAGCGTTCACTGCTGCAGGATCAGGAACAGTCATCTCTGCAGTGGCCTCAGGAACAACTCTCACCGACGCAGATTGGGGACTTGAGCTCTCTGCAGCGGATTCAGGAACAGCCTTTCCAGCTGCAGAGTCCAGGACTGCGCTTACAGCAGCAGGCTCAGGCACAGCGCTCTCAGTTACAACGGCGGGTTTGAGAGCCATCGCGGACTCCGGGGAAGACAGAGATGGTGGACAGAAAACTCCCCTCTTCCTCATCTTTCTCCTTGGCCGCGGAGCAGAGGCCAAAACCGGACTGGAGACCGGTTGGGAAAGTTTGACGGGAACCACTGCAGGTACTGTAGTCTCAGCAGAGGAGGACTCCGAAGCCGACTCCCACAACAGCCGTCTTCCTCGTTTTCCACGAAGACTGGTAGCTGGGGATGACGTCTCGGAACTCGAGTTAGGATGAGTTTGGTTACCCTGTGTAACCACAGCGAGGACGCGACCCTCCGGGATCACGGGCAGCTTATCAGGTGAAGATGACATAGTGGAGGCCTGCGATTCCCTCTGTGACAAACAGGTCACCATATCAAGGAAAGGGCGATGGACCAGCCTCTCCCGCTCAGCCAGTGGAGGAAGATCATTTAGGCCCGCGACAAGGTACCGATTTAGGAGGATGTCCGGCAAGAAAAACCTCCTCTCATCCTTGACGCGGGCATACTCCTTCAGGGACCGCTCACCCTGGGAAGGAAATGGAAGTTTGCCGTTCCTACTATCAGAAATAGTCTCCTGCCACCAACGTACAAGATCGTCCGACTGATGATACACGGGCGATGGCATGCTGTCTGCTGGGTTCAGGTTTGGTCAGTTCATTCTGTTATGATCTTGCGGATGAACCCAAGCGCAGACAGGATGCTTGACACACAGTTTATTTATGGACAAAAACAGGTAAAACAAAACCCACGAGGGGGCAAAACATGGACAGGGTGAGGAGTGACAGAACCGAACTATGACTTGACAAAAGACTAGACAATAAACAAACAGTGAATATAGAATCAGAATTCTCTCAACAATACTCTAGGCAGGATACTCACAAGGCTTAACAAGGTAAGGTAACACGCATGTAAGAATCACAATGAACCGACACAGGACAGCAAACATAAGGGGATGATATAGGGAGACACTAATGACAAGAACAGGTGAAACTGACTAGACAATAATGACAAGACGAGGATAACAAGGGGGCGGGATTACGTAACGAGACAACACAAGCACATGGCCCAAACAAAAGGCCATGTGCTTGTACACAAAACATGAGTCTGTCATGATTCTGCCCAAAGACTAAAAGAAAGACAAGGACTAGATGGCAGAATCATGACATATAGAGACCAATATATTTTATGGGATCACGTGGAGTCCAGCAATACTGTTAGTCTAGGTGTTTTTAATCAAAACAGGCATAATGAACCAGGTGTGACATGATAGCAGATGTTGTTAGAACTATCCCACAATTGGCCAATACACCACAGCTTTGACAGCCATTCAAAAGTTGCTGTGTATTATGACAAATCTAAAACTTACTATAACCAACATATAAACGTGAAATACTTCATTATATCACAGTAGATGTTTTGTCTGTGCCTGACTTTTAAAGGGCTCTTAAACGTGTGAAATGGGTTTATATTTTTACCATCTACATACCAGTGAGATTTCACTCTGGGCTAGACGTGGCAAGAAATGTATCAAGAAACCAGTCAACCGACAAAATGTCCTGTTGCGGAACTCGCGGTTGGTTAGGATATCAACTTTGATTAAATGTATAAGAGATTTTATAGCTTGACGCTTTATTGTGTTGCGCCTGGCTAGGACATTGTGTGTAATGTCAAGTTACTCAATACTTATAGGTTTTTGAAGATTTGTTTCAATAAACAGTTGGGGATAGGATTAGGGTTAGGTTATACACTTATCCTATTATGCCTGCTAGTGTGATTATTACAAATCACGCTGTATGACATGTATCTAATAAACTTGGGTACAACATGTATGTAGACTCTACAATGATGACACCCATTGAAATCTAGGCTACAGCACAAGTTAATATAGAAGAATAAAACGTCATCAGCTTGGCAATTGGTGAAATGAGTTGAAATGCGCTGAAAAAAAGGAGGAAGCAAAAAAGGAGAATATGGATGCAGTCATGGCTAGGGAAAAGAGGTTAACTTGGCATGCCAATTTTGCAAATGGAGCTTGAGGTAAGTGGTTTTATGTTTTAGTGTCATGTCGCGTTGATCAATATGCCATTTCATGTTGTATTTTTATTGGCTAATCAGTAGCAGTAACACTGTGAGATGATTATGCTAAAATTATGACACTGTCAGAAAATTATTGCAGGCTATCTTTGGTTGCAAGACCGTGACAAATACAGCTGTCTTTATGTACGACTTAGAACTTAGAACTATGTACAGAAATCGCCATGATTGACAGCCCAAAATCATACAATATGTTCTGGGCATAAATAAAATTAAAGCATTAAATTGACCAAAAGTGTCAGTAAAAACTTTTACATTGTTTCAAAAGATTTCTTTTTTTTTAAATGCCGTTTTCAACATGGATGATAATAATAATAAATGTTTCTTGAGCAGCAAATCGGCATATTGGAATGTTTTCTGATGAATCATGTGACTCTGAAGACTGAAGTATGATGATGAAAATTCAGCTTTACCATCACATGAATAAATTACATTTTAAAACATATTCAAATAGAAAAAATATTACTCAATAGTTTACTTTCTCAAAGGTGGCCTCAAGACATTTATATACGAAGAAAGACATTGTTGCGTTACTCACCATGCATTCCAGATTGGTGGAGACTCCAATATATGCTGAGACAGTTTTTCTCTCTCTTCATGCCTCGTCTGCACTGGCAGCCGTGCAGAGGGCTGGACAACAGTGCAGAGACAGCATTTGCACACTGACTGCGGGCCCCAGGGCCGAGTTTCATGCTGCCGTTCCCGGCAACGCATTGGCGAAGGGTCCGAAGGCGCGGGCTGCAGGTCTCATCACTGGAGCAGGTGTCTCCCGCTATAAGACAGTCTCTCCCCGCAGAAAGCAGTACCTGCAAAGCTAAAGGATATGGGCTAAATTAAATAAGGAAGGGATCTGGTTTTGCCAGATGTGGTTTACTATATGTATAGTGTACTTTACTGATATCATTAGAAGAGCAAACAACCAACCAACAAATAGATTGAAATATCTTCTCAAGTTGGTGAGTGGTACTGCAGCATCATAAACAGTGGCCACCAGACAAAAACATCTCCATTTCCACACAACACGCTTATCAAATAAGTCTCACAGGCTACCCTAACACCTGTACTTCATTAGATACAATCACATCCCATCAGCCGTTCAAATGTAATTATTCACTTTTGCTAACTACAGCCTGTTGATCCGGGTCTGTATATATGCTTTTGTTTACTTATGTAAACCCTTTGTAAATTGTATTTACTTGAATTGTATATTGACATGTATGCTGTATTTGTTAAATGAATAAACTGGATTGATACATACAAATTGTCTATTTTAATTGCAGAGAAGTTGGGAAAACGTCTGACAAACATGTGATTGTGATACATTTGGGACATAAATATTCAAAATCTTTGAATATTATTCAAATTTAAGAACGCATGGTAGATATTTTAGCCAATTACCGACATCTAGTTTGCATGACCAAACACATTTGCTTTTATTTATTTTATACATCATATTGTACTTGGGAAAATCAAAATGACTTTGCAATTTGAGGTCAGCAACACGATAAGCTTCTAATACTGGAGATGTAACTTGGCATTGCTTAAAGAGTCAGAATGAATGCATTTAAATAAAAGAATAGATGTGACACATTTCCTGAAATGACATACAGACAGATACATAAAATATACTTCAGGTTGCAACACCATCTGTTAATCCCCTGATTAAATTCAATGAGAAAAGTGCTCTGAACTAAATTTAAACAAAATACATTATTTCAACATCTTCAACAGAACTTTTTTGGATCGAAAAGCTTATGAAAAGCATCATTGCATGTCTTTGACATGGCTTCTCATCCATCTGTGTGCTTGTCGGCGATAGCCTGATGTTTTTCAGCCTCGGTCGGGAATAGCAGAACCTGTGGGCTGGTATTTTGTACCCAAAAAACTCAAAGGCTCTCTGACAGATGTAACCATATGCAGAGAGCTTTGTGGAGGCAGGGAAGGCAGTGTATCATGACTACAGACGTGAGAATAAATCAACATGACAGCAGGCAAAATGAGACTTTCTATATCTTATTAGAGCATTGTTCAACATAAGTGCCTGAGCTGGATTAGGGAGGGAATAGTCTTAAAAAAAAAACCCAGCCACAGTTTGATCAAACCAAACACAACGAGACAATTCATTACTTCAATTAAACAATCCTGTCCTCTCCTTCCACCAGGCTAGGACGCATATTAATGAGGGACGCTACTTTCTTAACTTTAGTTCCTGATGCATGTGTAATTTATTCCTTTTCTTTGTTTATTCGAGATTTACATTAACGACTGGAAATGGTGGCCATGAGGGAGACGTGTTTGAACTAATTCATATGGGAGTGAAGTAAAAAGCTTGTTTGTTAAACCCTGAACAATTGGCCCTCGAGACTGGCTTCTGTAATGTGTGATGATCATTTCTGCTCTAATGACTAGAACTGCACGCCGTGATGAATGTCATATTTTTCCTCATTACACAAAAATCTGACAGTCATGAAGATCAAGTTTAGTATAGTTACACAGCGCAGTGTGTGTGTAAGGCTATATAACTTTTTATGGTTCTTCTTCAAATGACGCAGTTTCTTTGAGATACTATGTAATTGTAACGAGTCAATGTGTTTAAGTTCTGTTTTGTGATCTTGGTTTCCCCTGTCTTTGTGGTTTTTGGTTTAGTCCTGTTAAGTTTTCCCGCTCCTCGTTTGTGTTCAGTTTTATCACCTGTGTTCAGTTCATTATCCAATCATTCCTAGTGTATTTAAGCCCTGTGTTTTCCCTGAGTGTTTGTCGATCGTCGTCTACGTATGGTTGTGTGTTTTCTGATTTCCTGGAGTTTTGTTCCTGTTTAAGTTTGGAAAGTTTTCATTTTGGAAATTAAAAACTATTATATGGAAATTCTGTGTCCTCGTCTTCAGCACCTGCACAAACCCTGACAGAACGATCGACCAAAAAATAAAGATGGACTTGGCTGGCCATGACCTAACTGACTACCTCATCAGGATCCTGTTTGAGAGAGGTCTCCGCATCACCATCACCCTAGTGATGCCTCCAGCCATCTGCCCGCCAGAGCCTGAGCCCGTCGCCTGCCCGCCTGAGCCCGTCGCCTGCCCGCCAGAGCCTGAGCCCGTCGCCTGCCCGCCAGAGCCTGAGCCCGTCGCCTGCCCGCCAGAGCCTGAGTCCAGCCCCGAGTTTCCTGATATGCTGGTCCCGTCCAGCCCTGAGTTTCCTGATATGCTGGTCCCGTCCAGCCCCGAGTTTCCTGATATGCTGGTCCCGTCCAGCCCCGAGTTTCCTGATATACTGGTCCCATCCAGCCCCGAGTTTCCTGATATGCTGGTCCAATCCAGCACGGAGCCCGTTGACCCAGAGCCCGTTGACCCAGAGCCAGAGCCAGAGCCCATTGACCCAGAGCCAGAGCCAGAGCCCGTTGACCCAGAGCCAGAGCCAGAGCCCGTTGACCCAGCGCCAGAGCCCGTTGACCCAGCGCCAGAGCCCGTTGACCCAGCGCCAGAGCCCGTTGACCCAGCGCCAGAGCCCGTTGACCCAGCGCCAGAGCCCGTTGACCCAGCGCCAGAGCCCGTTGATGTCAAGTCAGTTCCCGATCCTGAGCCTGTCCTCCCCAAGAAAATTTTGGGGGGGGGCTATACGCCTTCGCCGTGGCCGGCCGAAGACCCACGGAGGTCTGAAAAAAGATCCTCACCGCCGTGGCCACCCGAAGGGTCCTCACCGCCATGGCCACCTGAAGGGTCTTCACCACCACGGCCACCCGAAGGGTCCTCACCGCCATGGCCACCCGAAGGGTCCTCACCGCCATGGCCACCTGAAGGGTCTTCACCACCACGGCCACCCGAAGGGTCCTCACCGCCGTGGCCACCTGAAGAGCCTGCACTGCCATGGCCACCCGAGGGTCCCACAGCACCGCCCTGGACGCCCGAGGGTCCCACAGCACCGCCCTGGACGCCCGAGGGTCCCACAGCTCCGCCCCGGACGCCCGAGGGTCCCACAGCTCCGCCCTGGACGCCCGAGGGTCCCACAGCTCCGCCCTGGACGCCCGAGGGTCCCACAGCTCCACCATGGCCACGCCCACAGCCTGCTCCACCAGGGCCACGCCCACAGCCTGCTCCATCGTGGCCACGCCCACAGCCTGCACCGTCGTGGCCACGCCCACAGCCTGCACCGCCCTGGCCACGCCCACAGCCTGCTCCACCGTGGCCACGCCCACAGCCTGCACCGCCCTGGCCACGCCCACAGCCTGCACCGCCCTGGCCACGCCCACAGCCTGCACCGTCGTGGCCACGCCCACAGCCTGCTCCGCCGTGGCCACGCCCACAGCCTGCTCCGCCCTGGAGGCTTCCTGGACCTGCACCATGCCCTCGTCAGCCTCCAGGGCGCCCACCCTCCCACCCCTTTGGATGTTATACGGCGCGAGGACGCGCCTTCGGGGAGGGGGGAGGTACTGTAACGAGTCAATGTGTTTAAGTTCTGTTTTGTGATCTTGGTTTCCCCTGTCTTTGTGGTTTTTGGTTTAGTCCTGTTAAGTTTTCCCGCTCCTCGTTTGTGTTCAGTTTTATCACCTGTGTTCAGTTCATTATCCAATCATTCCTAGTGTATTTAAGCCCTGTGTTTTCCCTGAGTGTTTGTCGATCGTCGTCTACGTATGGTTGTGTGTTTTCTGATTTCCTGGAGTTTTGTTCCTGTTTAAGTTTGGAAAGTTTTCATTTTGGAAATTAAAAACTATTATATGGAAATTCCGTGTCCTCGTCTTCAGCACCTGCACAAACCCTGACAGTAATATCTTGTGGTGAACAGAACATCCCAGTTTATTGACCGGGCCCTTCTCTTTTCGAAACAGTGGACAAAGGTTTGCTACATTTTGATTGGATCTTGGTGGACTAACACAAACAAACTGTCCAACACCATCAGATAAAGATGCTAGGACAACAGCCAGACACCTCTAGAGAGCCAGAAGAAGCCCTCTGGACCAAGCCCAGAGACTGACTCCCATAAGAATTCCTCAGGATCAGCAGTAGTGGGTGAAACAAAGAGATATCACTATGATCCATCCAAATTCATTCATAACTATGTTCGGAAACCTTCAAACTGATGCAAACTACACACATACATTTCATATTTATTCTGAGAAATAAGAATTCTCACTGGCAGTTATTTGTATTGCAACATCTTACACAAATTCAGCTGTTAATGTACAAATGAATAAATGCATGACAGTTCAATGTTTTCCTAGTTTGGTCACTTTTTGTTTAGAATATTGCCCAAGGTATTCTGGTCGTGGTTTGGAAAGTGTGAAATGCATTGGTAGAACTTTAAAGACTCTTTAAAGACTTCTAACTGTGTGTTTTATGTAAATGAGGTCCACAGGGGAAAGAAAGGCTGGCCACACTTTGTGTTGTTGTGGGTGGTGATGTGTGTGTTTTGGTGTGTGTGTGTGTGTGTGTGTGTGTGTGTCCTCTGATACGAGCAGCCAATCACAGCACTGGAATTGAGAAGCCCCAGATTGCATTCTCCTCCTATATCGAAAAAAGGTTAAAGGTATCCATATTTTCAACAGACACTTCTCGTTCTGAGTCCCGGCCTGCGAAGCTGAGACATAAACGTATCTACCAAGTTCTGGGTCTCAGTCCTGTAAGGTAAGAGGCTGTAACAGATACACCGCACAGTTTTGAGACACCGGTTCATCCTGAGAGATAATAACAGATTCCCTGATCTGGGTCTACTATAGCTTGTGAGGCAGCAAAAGATACGACCACGTTCTGAGCCTCCTGTATGGGAGGAAAGAGACATTAAACAAACATTACGTTTTGAGTCTTTGTTCAGCGAGACTGTATCAATTACAGCACGTCCCGAGTCTCTGTGCCAGGGAGACAAAAGCGAATTGAACAAGAGTGTCTGGCCCAGAGAGGCAGAAGACAAACAGACATTTTCAACAAGGTTGGACTCAGGAGAGCAAATCTTCACTTCAAGGTTCCTTCATCTGCGTGTTCCAGATTGTTAAGGACCTTCTGCACCCTTCAGGGCAAGGACACAGAATCTTTTGTGTATTTGTTTGGTGCATAATCAGGTTCTTCACCTTATTAGTTTCAGAGAAACAGCAGTTTATCTTTCCATAAGATAACGTAACTCTGCCATTCAGTTAGTTATTCTTGTGTATCTTTTGGTAATAAAATATATGTTATTACACTTGTGTCTTCCTTTTGCTTATAATACAGTAAGAGGCTCTACAAGTTAACAATCTCACCAGTCTTTCAGATACATTAGCTGACCAACTCCTTCTAGTTTACATGAATTACTAAATGAATAAAAAAGCCCCCTATTGGGGAGTGTTCTCATACTGCCAAGGTGGGGGGTCATCTCATGTACTCATAAGTTAAAAACACACCTTAAGTGACTTGTGATCCAAAAATCAGTCACTGTCAGTCACTATCCAATCTACATTTTAGTTCACTGGTTAGTTGTTAAACTATGCTATAACTTTTAACTTGGAATGTGAAAAGTTAAGCAATACAACAATAAAATTACTCCACCACGCAGGTATATTTTGTCATATTCTGATTATGCATGCATCATATACACATTCTAAACTGATTACCATAATCTGAGTAAGATCGTTATTCTGGTAAAAAAAATAAAAAAATATTAATGATATATATATAATATATATATTATATATATAAGATTAGATAAAGCTCTAAATATCTGAAATTTCTTCTAAATATATATTTATCAAGTGTATATTTAAATTCAATAATTATTAATGCAAGAAATTACCCTTATTGTCATTTAATAAATATAATTAATATACATGTTGTAAGATTTTTAAAAATTAATATTTAAGTTTTGATTTAACTTACTTTATTTAACATCACTCTAGAATTATATTTAACAATATATTACTTATTTGTATAAATAAAAATAAAATATATATAAAAAATTGATATGTTTCTTTATTTTTAACATAAATTATGATTAATCAGCTCTATTGTAATAACAGCAGCCATTTTAGTAACAATAATAACTTGATTCTGTAAAAAAAAAAATTAAAAAAAAATAAAAAATGTTAATTACCATCAATGTATGCTCTATTACAAGCCAGTTAAAAGTCTCAATAAGTAAAGACATTCTCGTAATAAAGCAAATACAACACAATACCAATTATTTGCATAGTTTTAATACAGCAACACATAATTATATAAGTAATGATTTTAGCAAATTCTGCAGTCAGCACAGCTTTGAATTTGTCTTAATTTGGGGGCTTTTCTCAGGAAATATTGATATATGTGATGAATCGCAATGAATTACTGGCACATCGCATACAGTCAATTTGTGAATATGAAACTATAAAAATCACATACTAAATGTGTCTGTGCAAAGTTATCAACAGTTCATGTCATCAGCATGTAAATTCATAACATAAGAAAAAGAAAATTGGTAACACTTTACAATACAGGTGCACTAATATGCATTAATTCATGCTTAACTAATTCACAGATAATCAACTAAAAGTTATAACAATGATATCTTTGCAAATCATTATGATTAATTAAGTTGAAATGCATGGCTTCCACTCACTGGTAATTAACACATTAATTTACACTATTATTTAATGTTAAGGAATTAATACATGATGTACATTTAATTAATAGCAATTCATATACAGTATTACTTACTCAATTAATCTGACAGACTCTTTATTAATTGCTGAAGCAGTAATCATTAATGAATGGTTTAGAGTCATACATTAACTCAAAATTATCTGTGCATTAGTCAAACATGAATTAGTCCACATTAGTGCACCCGTATTGTAAAGTTAACAAAAAAATTGGGAGCACTTGAAATACAATAGTAACAGAAGTTCAGTCTCACCGCTGTTACAGTTCCAACACATTTTTGTGCAGAAGAAGGAATATGAGTGATAAACAACATCAATAAAAGCTGCACATTTCTGATTTTAAACATCCCAGCTGCTGGCAACACCGCTTAACTTATTTTCAGCCTGAAACACTTCAAGACCCTATGTTCGGATAAATAAATAAAGAAAAACAATTTCAACAAAGATGTTTTCTGAAGAAACTAATATGTCGTGTGTATTATTGAATAAAGGCTGTGTTTCACTCAATATTTGTCCTTCACACTCTTGCAGTCCTGCAGACCATGCAGTATTTCCAATATGTTCTCCAGTGAATGCCTATTCATGCCATCTCCTTTCAGATGCTTAGGTAGGCGAGTGGAGAGAGATGTGTGAAGGTGAAAATATGACGTTAGCTGCCAAGTCATATAACATATAATGTAATCTAATACTATTCGTTAGCTAACCTGACATTTTGTCTTGAAATGAATGTCGAATTCTTGAATGCTGACAGTTAAAGTATTGAACATTCCCTACTCAAGTTTAAATACAGACAAATGTGAATCGAGATTTGAGAGCTTATAAAGTCATATAAACTTCTTTTATGGTGCTTTTGCCTTCTTTAAAATAAGTCAGGGCTTAACCAGGACCTTGTGTACCCAAAGCCTTCATATAGCATTTATGTATCTTGTAATTCACAATGACAATGTCATATGAGTGTTAAAAAACTGCTAAAGCTTAAGTAGAAGCCTAACATTACTGCAACAAAACCTACATATTTAACTATAAAATTCAAAGCCACTATAAGGTTTACAGTCAGTTACAGATACAGGTAATTCAGCCAATCAAAAACACCCAGCAAGTTCTACAGTCACTTCTCTTTTAGTTCATAATTGTCATTCATGGCACATCAAAGCCTGTGGGCTTTCAACCAGCAAATCATAGCTTTTTGCTTCTGTATTTTTGTACACATGCACACACACACACACACACACACTAACAAACAAACACACAATCTCTTTTAAGCAGCTGGTGCCCTGTCCATTGTGAAAAGTGAGAGGCAAAATTGCACAGCAGGAGTTCTATTGATCTAAAAATGATAACCTGTTGTTCGAGAGACCCCTAAGTGGGCCTGTTATTGTAAAGACGAATGGAACAATTCTGCAGTCTGTGTCCACCTCAATCCTGATAATTATTGTCCCAAATCCGCATGGACTCATTGACCAATATCTGATCCAATCCGACAAGAGAGTTATTGATCTCTGAAGTCTGATTTCAAAGTTAGCAAAGTTAGTTAGTTTTAAAAGACTATAACATTCACTATTTTCACTTACTCAAATGACTTCTTAAAAGCTACACTGTGTGATTTTTACCCCCATCTAGCGGTGAAAAGGTATATGACCATCCAGTGAATATTAGTTTCTGTTCTTCTCAATTCTGATTTCGTTTTAACTCCTACGGTGGCCAATGTAGTCCAAGATTAACATGGCTTCCAGTTCGAGTGTTAGGCAGTTCGAGTGCTAACCCACGCGTGTTAAAACGCGAAAGGCGAAGCTTGAATTAACGGGGTATGTCCCTCTTTGGCTAATGTACTTTCAAGATGGAGGGGCAACATGGCGACCGACATTAGAACCCCTTACCTGTATGTATTTTCAATGGCATATTATTATACACTCACGAGACTACTTTATTACTTGAACGAAGTAAATATACATTAATGAGCACATATATTTTTGAAAGAACTAAGTGTTTTTAGCTAAGAATAAACTAAAAAAAAGTTAAACAGTGTAGCTTTAAAGGTTGCATGTGTAATTCAGGGATTTTGGCCATTTGGAAATCATCTTGCACCAATTTTTACAGCATACAACTAAAACACAGTACGAGCCGTCATGTCAGATGACTCTTATGACCTGGTTCTTTTTAATGAGTCAGGTTCACAAAAACATCACTTGTGATTTAGCCGTTTGAATAAGAAATGCTCAGAGCTGTTACTGAGTTCGCATTACTGACTCACACTGAACATTTATGAGTCCAATTCAGAGTTGCCAGCTATCACGCATTTGATGTGAGACACACACAGTCATGCTCTCACACCAAATAAAAAGACAATACAAAATAAATCACTATGAATCAGCAAATGATTGGTCTAACACAGACATTCTCGATTGGACTGGTCTAAAGTATCAAGAGTCTGCACCAATGGAAAATATCTTTCCATAAAAGCTAGCTTTCTGCCGTACTGGAGAGAATGAGACGAAAGTGTTTTTTGGAAGATGCCACAAATCAAACTTCATTAGGAAAAGTGCAGGACCCAAGCTCTCCCGAGTTCTTTACCAGAGGTCATACATGCAGTGTTATTGTGGTCAGGTGCTGACAGAGATTGATGCACTTGAGAGATGAGAACTGTTATGTTCTCTTTATTCTGTACGGTACGCATTCAGATTTAAGTGCATATCCATTTCACAAGACTATTTGTCATAAGAAGCATGTCAAGCAGACAACGTACCAATGAGTGCAATACTTTAGAATATCCATTTTCATTAAATATTTGTTCTATAAACTAATGTTTTTTAATTATATTGCGGTTTAAAACTGGACAAACAAGATGTAGGCTTTTATTTAAAAAAATAAATATATGTATTTTTTGTTACACAATGTAGAGCAGGTTTGCCCAACCCTGCTCCTGGCGATCGACTGTCCTGCACAGTTCATCTCCAACCCTAATCAAACACACCTGAAGGTCTTCAATTAAGGTCTTAACAACCAATTAAGGTCTTCAGGAGTACTTGAAAATTAAAGGCAGGTGTGTTTGATCAGGGTTAGAGATAAACTGTGCAGGACAGTCGATCGCCAGGAGCAGGGTTGGGCACACCTGATGTAGAGCATCCAAAAATACATTTAGTATTTGCTTTTTAGTCAATTCACTGGTTAGAAATTGGACTGTTTGGTAAAGATCTGCCAGGCAATAGGTTTCATCCACCACATGTCAAATAGCACATTTATTCAGCCCAAATTCTCACTTGAGCCTAGTATATAAAGATGGCAACCCTTGTCTAACTAAAAATTAACTAAGAACTGTTACTGTTGTGTAATGTGTATATTTTAAATGTAAGACTTATATCAGTCTATGCATATTTACAACATAGTTTTGTAAAAAATAATAGTATTCCTTTAAAAAACGAATAATCGTATGCTACAAAAAAAAAAACATATTAATAGTTGTTGTTTAGCATACAATGTCCAATTGTAAGATTGAATCAACTGTAGGGAATAAAATGTCACTTTGTTGCTCTGTAATTTATCTTAACTCTTTCCAAGCGATTAATAGAATTTTCCGTCATTTATGACACAGCGCTTTCCTGCCATTGACAGAAATTCCCGGCGATCCATGTTTTCACTGTTATATTGTAGGGGGCGCTGTTACACATCTTCTGAAAGAATAGAGAATCTCCGTTTCAAAACATTGACGAAAAAGAAGCAGAAACAAGCGATAAAAGCATTGCTTGTAAAAATAACCTGATCATCAAACATTCAACAGCATATAAATCAAAACTGCCTAACATTACCAAGTGAAATGTCGATCCAGAATGAGGCGTAGAACTGTGCTGCTTTGAGGGTGTTGATGGACTCGATCTACTCCATCTATGTTTTGATCATCGTTCTGAATCCGATCCAGACGTAGTCTGATCCAGACGTAGTCTTTGACAAAAATGTGATTTTCTCAGCTTTTTGTTCAAAAATGTTGCTTTTTTAAAAGAAACTTACCCACATTCAGGTGTTGATTAAAAAAAGAATGCATGAAGTTAAAAATAAAACGAGGCTTTTGATATATTGCATGTTCGAATATTCTGGGGGCCATGAAAGTTTTGTGAAAATTATTTTTATTTTAAATTTATTTTTTTTATTTTTGTTTACAGTGTCCTTGTTACATAATGTTACACAGTAAATTATGCATAATTACATGTAACTAACCCTCAACCAAATCCTAATCCTACCCTAACCCTATAAATACATGTAGTTGCTTAATATTACTCAGTACTTAAATATATAATTACACTGTAACAATGACACCTTCAAATAAAGTGTAACCACGTTAATTATTATAGAGAGGCAAAAAATGGAGTGAAAAATGACATAATGTACTTCACCATCATCTATCCATATGTTTTGAGCATGCAAAGAACCAACACTGCGATCAAGTGTCCATGAACGTACAGAGCTGCAGTAGTGAAAAGACAGATGGTCAGTTCCGAGATTTCAACGGTAGTCTGAAACCACAGCCTCTCTCCATCGCAAAGTGTGTCTGCTAATGCTGCATTGGCAGAAGCCAGAATAGACACCATACATCATGAATGCAAATGAAGTGCTTGATTTGACATTTCCAATAAGCCTGTCTCAGTGTACCAGTGGGTTTAGCCAATTAACCATGTCAGTAATCAATTCCTTCAGAGCCCTGTGCTAAGTCCTCACTTCTCCTTGCACATAAATCAAAGACAGATTAGCCGATCAGTTACCCAGATGCACCAAACTAACGACCCACTTTAGAATGGATGACAGTGGAAATGAAAGTTAATGGAGTCTGTTAGGGTGCCACCAACAGAGCTCCTTTATACCTTCACAGACACTCCCTGTGAGGAAAGAAAATGATGTTGTTCTACAAATGTGAATGTCATTTTAATTACAATCAAACAGAGAAAACTGTTTCATGTGGCTAGGGTGATATGTGTCATTTATGCCGATGTTAAAATATCAACTCTCATCACAGTTCAATATGTGGAAAAAGTAAACACTGGAACTAACAAACTAACTTGAGCATCCCAACCAAAATGACACAGCAACGTTTCCACATCCAAGTGTGAGTTTGGGGCGGGGCTAGCAGTTTGTTTAACCAATGGCAGATAGCAGCATTATGTTTAACTTTACTTTTTACCAGTTTAATTTTTCGTTGACATTTTGGGCCAGATTTAAACAGTAATCCCAGTGCAAACCCTCTTTTGACGTTAAAAAACTAATGTCAGGATTTGCTAAAGACATGCAGTGAAAATTTTGCGCTGAAAAAGCAGCGCAGTCTCATCCCAAGAAGTCATAAAACTGACGTCTTGGGACGTCTTTTGACCATACGTCAATATCCGCCTTTTTAGGGTACCCTTAAACGTCGGTTAGATGATGTTATCGGATCCTAACTCTACCCCAGACCTAAACCTACCCCTAAACCTACCCCATCACCTAACTGACGTTAAAGGTAAAGCGTCAGTTGTATGACGTCCCAGGATCGTCATATAACCGACGTTTAAGGGTACCCTAAAAAGGCGGATATTGACGTATATGGTCAAAAGACGTCCCAAGACGTCAGTTATATGACTTCTTGGGATGAGACTGTGTTAGAAAAAGCATGGACAGGGTTATTTTCGTGGCTGACCTTATTGCATATGTATTTGTAAGAGTTTCCCTTTCAGACGCAAATTTTATGGAAGGAGAGTATTTAAATGAATCATGCAAGGTGATTTACCAAGGTTTGCGCTATTCACTGGTATTCAAGTCATTATTTTCTGGCCCCTAAAAAAACATGTCTTGAAGTAGACCAACACTTCTCTTTGGTAGATTGCGTTAGTTATTATGGAAATTATCCCGGCTGCGTCTGTGTTCTTCAATGTGTTCATCGCCAGTAGATCACGAGCAGAACTTTTCACTCCCATCTGCACTTTTTTGGAATTGCGTTCTCACGCTAATTTGCCCTGTTTAGTAAATCTGGCCCATTATCTCTTAAACTTGAGTGCGCTTGTGTAATGCTTTCTAGGTTTTGTTAGGATCTGCAATGCATTTACTGTTTTAATTTTTATATATCAACTTCAGTTTAATATGTCTATATAGATAAAAGCAACCCTTTTGTTGGAGATGGTGAGCCATCTAAGACCTACAAAATTAACCTGTTTGCCAATTGTCAGCATCATGCAAATTATACATTTTTCGCACGTGGCAGCCTGAGGCATGATGAATGTTCGTTAAAACTTAAAGACAGCATGAATGTTGGATGAGGGTGAATTCACAGCTCAAATATGAGTTACTGGCTAATGACGGCCTAGCCGCACATCCCTGACCTTTATGTCATGCACACAGAATCAGATAGAGAATTTGATACTCAGACAAAAACATTTAATTACACACAAAACCGAAAAAAGATGATATTGAATTTAGAGCAGCCAATCAAAAGTTTATGGGATTTAAATATTAGCATGCCGAAAAGACAAGATGCCACGCACTAGCAGAAACCAACACAGACACAATTCCTCAACTGAGCACAAAAACCACTTACTGACATCAAAGGAAAATAAATTGCTCTTAGAAAATTGAGACAGCAAAACATTTTAAGGTGTTTAAAAAGTGTAGGAATCACAACTGTTTCAATCTATATGCAACGCATCACGCATATTTGTGTGTACCAGAGATACAGCCCAGAGCAAAGACAGATTTACTTGTACAATGTTTTGATAGAGAAGCAATTTCCAAAAGTCAGTTCCAGGGGAAATATGTCCTCGTCTTCCTCTGCAATGCAGCTTTAGCACTGTAAAGAAGAGATAGTTTATCTGCAGTTCAATATAGTAAAAAAGTTTCATATTTAATCATTTTTTCCCCCAACCTTATCACTTCTAGTATTCCGACATATAATCAAGATACATGTCCTGATTAGGGGGGGGGGGGGGGGGGGGGTATAACAGTATATAAATTATAACAGGGTTCCTACATTTTCCATTTCAAAATTCCAGACTCAAATTTTCAAACCTTTCTGTAGATTTTTCAGACCATATACATAAATGGTTCATACAATATTATTTGCAGCATTACATTGTATGTATTCAACTGTGTTCGACAATCACTAAAGGATCACTCAACTTTTTCCATGGAAACACTCTTCTTGTATGATCATTTAATGTTTTATTGTTTTAATTCTTCATTTTAAATTTTAGACAACTGAATAGGGGCAATAGTCTGGAAACAAAAATGCTTTTCCATACTGCATAGGAACCCTGTAACAAATGTTCAGGCAAACAATCTGTGAAAACCCATAATTAAAGGTACACTATTATTCACAGTCGTATACTCCTAACGCTGCATATAATGGCTGGTCTTGTCTCTTTCAGCAAAGGTGTCTCAGTTGTTTCCTATAAACATGCACAAAAAATACCCATCTCTAAAGTAATAACAGCATTTTATCTCCAAAAATGGGATAAAATGCATCAGACACAAGCAGAATGGAAAATACATTAAGGCCACCTAATATCTTCTAACGGTCCACATAAAATAGACCTTGAATCTTGTAAATGCTTGTAAAAAGTAATATAATGCTGATAGCTCTGGAAAGCCAATGCTAATCAGCACGTCTGATGCATTGAACACGGTGGCCTTCCTTTAATCATGTATTTTGTCAGTAGTAGATGCCTATTCCCCACGGCTCACTTCCTCCAACAAAACACTGGCTGGTGATTTATCTGCAGACATCACATGAGGCATGTCACTCTCATAATCCCACACAAAGGCATAGAAGCATGCAGTTCCCTAAAGAAACATGAAATCACCTGCTGCAAACACATTTACACATCCCCATTTCCTCAGATATACCCGATCGCTGCTTTGAGATCAGATAAGTTTCATTGCGCCTGATTGAGGATTTGTCACCGCATGTTTATGAATGCATGTGTTGTGCTGCTCAGCTTTAAAAGCTATAGAGCGCAACAGCGACTGCACTTGGGTTCTGCAAGAATTTGTCTCCAGATTCCAACCAACCAGCTTTGAGATGAATCACAAAGCAAACTTTCTTTTAAAACAAAATCATTTTAGAAGTCAGATAATTTAACTACTTATCCCATGAAGCATTGCTAATTTTGTAATTGCCTAAAAAATGTAAGTACTTTATTTTACAATGATTGACTTATTGTCAATAATATAATATAATAATAATTATATAAAAATAATAGTTACAAATGATATTAACTATATTAAAAATGTTGGTTTGGTTTTTAATGTTTTAAAGCATACATTAAAGTCTCTTCTGCTCACCAAGGCCGCATTTATTTGATTAAAAAATACAGTAAACTGTAATTTTGTGAAATATTATTCAAATTGAAATAACGTACTCGGTTACTAACGTAACCTCGGTTCTCTCTAGAGAGGGAACGAGTACTGCGTAATATCTTACGCTATGGGAAAACTCTTTTCCACGAGATATTGAAGCCAAAAATTATCCTTAATTTTTTATTAATGTAAAACGCTTTGCAGCAGCAAGCAGACATAGGCGAGACAGCTCGCGCGCCTATTGGCTGCCCTGCGGCAATAGCAGCAGCCTATCGAGAGAGGCTCTGCGTGACGTCACGACGAATGGGGGCCTTTCGCGCCCATATCGTCACGTCCCGCCAGAAAGGGCGTGGTCTCGCCCTATATCTAGGCTCGATAGCTGCTCTTACGTTGGTTTTCATCGCCGAAGCGAACCAGAGCGTATTCCAAGCACGGCAAGATACGCAGTACTCGTTCCCTCTCTAGAGAGAACCGAGGTTACGTTAGTAACCGAGTACGTTCTCTTACGAGAGTATCTCTCGTACTGCGTAATATCTTACGCTATGGGGAACACAATGCAACACGCCGTGCTGGTAGGGATCCAACACCAAAGTCCCAGGGGCCGAAGCCCGGGGCGCATACAGTGCATAATCACCATAAACTCACAGAGAGTGAGGGAAGAGAGGCTAGAAGCATCATTCCCTGTAAATAGCATCCGAAGGAGCTAATCATGTGACAAATAGACCATACCGTCAGGGTGAACATTCAGCCTGAACTGGGTGGCCACAAGTGTGTCGACATTTTAATGAGCTGCTGTACCGGTCAGTGAGCAATACGCAGGTCAAACTCAGTATCTGAGCCGCACAGCGGGCAGATAGCACTGAATTTTATACCGCCAAAAGCTTAGCTTGCAAGGCGGGAACCTCCAGGTTATAGTATTTTATAAATGTAGACGGCGAGGCCCAGCCCGCGGCCATACAAATATCTTGCAGGGTAACCCCGCTAGACCATGCCCACGAGGAGGCCATGCCTCTTGTGGAGTGCGCTCTAACACCCAAAGGGCACTGTAGGCCCTTAGAAGTGTAAGCCAGCGCTATGGCACCGACTATCCATCTGGATAGGCTCTGTTTCGAAGCGGCAAGTCCCTTAGCACGGCCGCCAAACGAAAGAAAAGCTGCTCAGTCTGTCTGAAACCAGACGAGCGGGACACATAAGCCCTTAGTGCCCTGACAGGGCAAAGGAGACTCGCGTCCTTCTCCTCATTGAGAACCGGAAGGGCAGACAGGGAAATCACCTGGGCCCTGAACGGTGTGTTGAGGGATTTTGGCACGTAGCCGTGCTTCGGTTTGAGTATGACCTTTGAGTCATTAGGTCCAAACTCCATGCATGACGCGCTCACTGAGAGCGCTTGCAAGTCCCCTACGCGCTTCACTGAAGCGAGAGCCATAAGAAACGCTGTCTTGAAAGACAAGTGTTTCATGTCTGACGACTGGATTGGCTCGAATGGGGCACCTTTCATGGCCTCCAAGACCGTGGAAAGGTCCCATGTCGGGACTGAAGGGGGCCTGGGAGGGTTTAGCCTCCGAGCTCCTCTAAGGAAACGCACGACTAAGTCGTTCTTTCCTAGTGACTGGCCAGACACCGGTTTTACAAACGTTGCTATGGCCGCCACGTATACTTTGAGCGTGGAAGGGGTCCTGCCCTTATCCAGTAGCTCCTGAAGGAAGGAAAGCACTTCCGTAACCCCGCAGTCTACAGGTGAAAAGCTCTGCGCTTGACACCAAGCAGAGAACACAGACCACTTCGAGGTGTAGAGCCGTCTGGTAGACGGGGCTCTAGCCTGCGCGATCGTGTTTAACACTCCCTCTGGGAGGTCAGCGGGTACCCGTTGATGGCCCATGCGTGCAGGGACCACAAATCCGGGCGAGGATGCCAAATCGAGCCTCCCGCCTGAGAGAGGAGGTCTCTCCTCAACGGTAAAGGCCATGGGGCAGCGCTGGTCAGCTGCATCAGGACAGGGAACCACGACTGGTTTGTCCAGAGCGGAGCTATGAGTAGCACTGGGCATCCCTCCATCCTGATTCGCTCCAACACCTGAGGCAGGAGTGAGACAGGGGGAAAAGCATATAGGGGGCGGCGGGGCCAAACATGGGCCAGCGCGTCCCGGCTTTTCGAGAAGAATCTCGGGCAGTGAGCGTTTTCTTGGGACGCGAACAGGTTCACCTGCGCTTTGCCAAACGTTTCCCACAGCAGCTGGATCGTCTGCGGGTGCAGAGACCATTCTCCTGCTGGGACGTTGTTTCTGGACAGCCTGTCTGGCCCCACATTTACGTGACCAGGCACATGCGCCGCTCTCAGCGAGAGCAGGTTGTGCTGAGCCCAGACCAGGAGGCGTTCCGTCAGCCTGTAAAGGTTTCGGGACCTGACGCCGCCCTGGCGATTTATGTACGCCACCACTGACATGTTGTCCGACCGGACCAATACGTGGTGGCCTATTATCTGGGGACAGAAGCGCCTTAGCGCTTTGTCGACTGCTATTAATTCAAAGCAGTTTATGTGAAGGAGCTTCTCCCGTACTGACCATAGGCCAGCTAGCGGTCTGCCCTCGAGCAGCGCTCCCCACCCCGAAGTGGAGGCGTCCGTAGACACCACCTTCACACTCAAGGGGATCCCCAGACTCACACCTGACTGATACCAGTCGGTTTCTTTCCATGGTTTCAGAGCCGAAATGCACTGAAGGTCGACCCTGAGGCGAAATAGACCTGCGGTCCACGCCCTGGGGGGAACTCGTGCTTTTAGCCATAGCTGCAGTGGGCGCATGCGGAGCAGGCCCAACTGGAGTACGGAGGCTGCTGAGGCCATGAGACCCAGCATTTTCTGAAACCTTCTGAGCGGGACTATAGAGCCGTGGCGGAAGGATTTCGCGACGTGCTGAATATTCAATCCGCGCTCCGGTGACAGGCGTGCCGTCATGGATAGCGAGTCTAACACTGTTCCCAGAAAGGAAATTCTCAGACTGGGGAGCAGTGAGCTTTTCGCCCAATTGACTGTAAGGCCCAGCTCCTCGAGGTGCTCGAGTAATGCGGCCCTGTGTTCTAAGAGCTCCGTTCGTGAACGAGCTAGAATCAGACAATCGTCCAAGTAGTTCAAAACTCGCATGCCCCGAAGTCTCAGGGGGGCGAGGGCCGCGTCCATGCACTTCGTGAACGTACGGGGTGCTAGGGACAGGCCGAACGGCAGGACTGTGTATTGATATGCCTGGCCCTCGAAGGCGAATCTCAAGAATCGCCTGTGATGGGACGCTATTTGTATTTGAAAATATGCGTCTTTCAGATCTATTGACATGAACCAGTCTCCTTGGCGCACTTGCGCGAGGATTTTCCTGGTCGTAAGCATTCTGAACTGGCGCTTCACGAGCGTTCTGTTCAGCAGCCTCAGATCTAGAATGGGTCTGAGCCCACCATCTTTTTTCGGTACCAGAAAATATCTGCTGTATAAGCCCCCTTCGCTCTGAGCCTGAGATAAAGGTTCTATAACCCCTTTCCTCAGTAGTTTCGCTATCTCGGCTCGAAGTAGATGAGATACTTCGCTTTTCACCGTAGTTTCGACGCGCGCCGTGTAACGGCGAGGGTGTCGAGCGAATTGTAGCGAATAGCCTCTCTTTATAGTGTTCAGCACCCACTCTGATACCCCGGGAAGCCTTGACCATGCATCCGCGCGAATAGCTAGGGGTAGAATGAAATCTGGGCTCTGGCCGCGGGAAAGCGGCGGCACGAGAGTCCCTGTGTGCTGGGAACACAGCGCCGTGTTTACAGCGTTCGAGGCGGGGGGCGCGCTGATCACAGCGGGCAGCCTGGCCGCACTCAGCTCCTCTAAGGCGGGTGGCGCCGAGAGAGCGAGCGGGGCGAATCCCGTGGGATTCGGCGTGTCTGTGAGGAAATGTGGGCGCGGGGCCGCGGGCACATTTGCTGCACTGAAAACACTGTCGTTTAGGGCCGACTGAATGTGTGTTGGTTTCGTTTTTACAGAAACCGGGGGACACGCAGCGTGTAGTGCAAGCGGGCATTGGGACATGGGCGCGTTCACTACATTGTTTGCACAATCGACCGGAGACGATTTTATTTGTGCGAGCCCTGCACCGTGGCGGGCTGTGTCTGGGTGTGGGAATGGGCACTGGGACGTGGGCATTCTTACAACACTCATAACACCATCGGCCGAGGCCGGAACACCAGAAAATACACCCTTTATTGGATTTATCTGGGTAGCCGTAAAAACAGCTTTTGTGTGCAGGCAAGCGGGCTGAGACACCGGCTGCTTCACTGCAAAATACACTGGGACAGTCACAACGCTTGGAACTGAACGAGCGAGAAGTTTTGGTGGAAATCCGGCCGCAGCGGGATCTGAACACCGTCGTTTTCCTAGAGCGGCTAGGAAGACTTTGAGGCCTCGGGCTTGATCTCAATCCTCGGCCGGGGCCCGCGGTGAGGGGGGCGGCGTCCGGCGGAGCGAGACCGCGGTCTCTGATCCCGGGCCTGGCGGCGCTGTGAGGCGGCGGCGGCGGGCGGTGCAGGCTGGGGCTGAGAGCTGCGAGCAGGCGGCTTGGTGCGGCCTGTAGCGGAGCTCGAGCGCTTCGGCAGGAAGTGCTTCATAGCCTGAGAAGTCTTCTGCACCTCAACAAACCTGTCCGCGAAGTCTTTGACGGCAGTTCCGAAAAGGCCCTCCGGGGAAATGGGCGCGTCGAGGAACACAGAGCGCTCGGCTTCCGTCATCTCAGACAGCGTCAACCATAAGTGTCTCTCGGCGACGGCGAGAGAGGCCATATTCCGCCCCATGGCTTGTGCAGCGGCTTTAGAAGCGCGTAGAGCGAGGTCCGTAGCGCTCCTCAGGTCCGCCACGCAGATAGCGCCGGGTCCCTCCTCGTCCAGCTTGAGGAGGAGGTCTGCCTGGCAGATCTGCAGAAATCGTGTGCAGCGCTGAGACTGCTTGCCCGGCTGCGGTGTAAGCGCGTCCGTGCAGCGATGATGTCACTCGACAGGCTTTGGACGGGAGCGTCGTCTGAACACGCCGTCCAGCGGAGGGCGGGCAGAGATGTGACGCAACAGCCGTCTCCACCGGAGGAATGGCGAGGTATCCTCTACCTCCCGCACCGTCGACAGCGGAGAATGCCGCAGAGGTAGAGGTACGCATCCTGGCGGAAAAGGGGGCCTTCCACGACTTTGCAACCTCCTCGTGAAGTTCCGGGAGGAAGGGCGCGGGCCTAGACTTTGACGGAGCCTCGTCTTTCCCGAGAAAGCGTCCGTCCAATCTGTTGCGCGGCGGCAGCGTGGGTGCCTCCCAATCGAGGCCGATGCTTTCCACGGCCTTGGTGAGCAGACGCATCAGCTCAGCCTCAATGAGAGGGTTGGCGGGAAACGTTAGCGGAGGGGAGGTCCACGGAGCTCGCCCAATCCTCGCTATCCGAAGCCAAGAGAGAACATGCCTCGGTGTTATCGTCCAACTCGATGGCGGATGCGGCGGCAGATGGCGGCCGCTGTCCGTCCGTAAGCGACTCGAGCGAAGCCGGCGAAGCTGGCGGGCGAACCGGCGAGCTTTGGCGGGCTGGAGATAGCTCGGGCGCGCGCTGGGCGCGGCGCTTCTTGCGGCGCGGCGTCACGGCAGGCTGGGATGCGCGCTCAGAGAACGAAGCTAGGCGAGTCCGCAGAGTCACCATAGGCAAACGTTCACAATGATGGCATCCGCCGTCAGCGAGCGCGATGGCCGCGTGATCCTCACCCAGGCAGGACACGCAGATGACATGGCGGTCCTCATCGCTGAGTGGGGCTCGGCAAGAACCACAGGAAGGCATCTTTAAAAAGACGCCGCTCTTTTAGAGGGGTGGGAAAAAAGGCAGATAATGCAATCACACACACTCTAAGCAGAGGAAAGGATATGTACGCCGGAAAGCGCAGCAGGTACGGCGGCTGAAGGCGGCGAGGCCAGCGACTCCAGGCTCGATGGCACGTCCCGCTGAAGGCTACAGGTCGACGGCGCGGCTTCTCACTCTGGATCCAGCGATGCGGGAGGCTTCGCTGAAGAGATGAAAATCAACGTAAGAGCAGCTATCGAGCCTAGATATAGGGCGAGACCACGCTCTTTCTGGCGGGACGTGACGATATGGGCGTGAAAGGCCCCCATTCGTCGTGACGTCACGAAGCGCCTCTCTCGATAGGCTGCTGCTATTGCCGCAGGGCAGCCAATAGGCGCGCGAGCTGTCTCGCCTATGTCTGCTTGCTGCTGCAAAGCGTTTAACATTAATAAAAAATTAAGGATAATTTTTGGCTTCAATATCTCGTGGAAAAGAGTTTTCCCCATAGCGTAAGATATTACGCAGTACGAGAGATACTCTCGTAAGAGAACTGTTTTCTATTTGAATATATTCTAATATGCTGATTTGCTCCTCAAGAAATATTTTTTATTATTAGCAATGTTGAAAACCGTTTTGCTGTTAAAAAAAATGGAAACTAGATTCTTTGACGAATAGAAAGTTCAAATTAATTTATTTTAATTTTAATATTTTTTTGTAACTTTCTAAACATTTTTACTGTGACTTCTGATCACTTGCTGAATAAAAGTATTAGCTTCTAAAAAAATAGGCTAATCTTACTGACCCCACACTTTTGAAAGTTAGTGTATTTCATTGTGTAATATTCAGATATAAACAAAAGTTGGTTGAGAGTGTATCCAACTCAATCATGTCATTTATAATGCTGATCTCTTGTGCTCCGGTTCTCATTTTAATGGTAATATCAACTTATTTGATCTCTTTTCATGATTATGGGCTCCACCTAGGAATTGGGCGGTTAAACATGACTGTTTTTTGTTCAAATCACACTGATTTGTGGCTTAGAGGCACATACTTTTGCTTAATAATCTCAGAGGTGAAGGTCAGTATGTATTGAAAGGTGTGGTATCTGTTAGGAATTAGTAAGCAAAAAAAAAAAAAAAAAAAAACTTTCGTTCTCACACACATTACATCAGAACAGTTCAAACTTCCTCTTCAAAATAGCAGTCACAATACAATTCACTTACGAACACAACAAAAGGTACAAGCATATTCATACGAACACAACAAAAGGTATAAGCATGTTCATGTTTCATTAAAATTAAAGCCATTAAACATGAATCTCTCTATGGGAAAAATGAGCAGGATTATAAAATCTAAAACAGCACTGTAGCGCTCTATGGAGAGTTAACACTACAGACTATCAAAGTGAACTTGTTTCGTGTTGCACTTCAGCTGAACCCTAAACACCACTGCATGGGCGATGACTATCAAAAAACAAATATAATCCATTGTAAAACTGCCCATGCTGGGAGTTATTCACAGGTGGCCGATAGGTTCACTTGCAGGACTAAGAGTTCTCTTCAAACAATGGCACCAACAGAATTTCAGGCTGATGCCAAAAATGCGGGCGCATGCTCCCTAACACATCAAAACAACACATTCTTATTTACTGACCGCAGAGAACATGAAAACAGGCTTGTGAAGGAGGAACAAACGAAGATGGCAATTAGTTACACGCAATTGACTACCTCAGAAGGTGAAATGCAACATTCCAGTCATTTAGCCACGGTGGGAGGTTGGATTCTGACAGTGAGTATTTATCCTTGTTGCAGGAAAGACAATGGGATGGTATGAGAAAGGGCAACACTTGATGGTTTTGTCTAAATTGGCAGGCTGCTCTAATAATGCAGGGCCATGCAATTGCAGGCTGCATTAATGAAACATTGGCATCTGCACTTCCAGCAAGCCTTGTGGCTTGAATAGAGATGAATCCTCCTAAAACGCAAAGTAAAAATTGATCATGAAATTTGAAATGAATAATAGAATAAACTCTTGTTACACTTGCAGATTTCGTACTTAATCCATTCTGGTGTAATTGCCACATGTGCGTTATCTCGCTGTCATTTTACTAGACTGACAAAAAGCCTCTCATACCCTCAGGATATATAAAACACAAGAGAGTATAAACGCGGGGGCGCTTCTATTTGTATTCAGAAGAGATTGCATTCAGAGTGAGCGACTGTTTAATTTGAGCCATTCTCCTGAGTTATAAAACAAGCATTAATTAAAAAAAAGGTCTAGTTAAAATCAGGTGTCGACAGATTCTCATATGCACCGATAGCTTGTCAAGCCTCAACACCCCCCACAACAAAAGACTTTTATCTGAAGACAGGGCACGATGACATTACAGCAGCAACAGAACCTATTGGTTCATTATGGTAGCAATTAACTTATCAGCATATTGTCCTTCACTGAGCGGAGAGCAAGAGCGTGACTCATCTAATTTTTTCTGGCCGTTGTGTGGTTGAGAGACTAATGTCATTAAAAACACAGGGCTAGCGTCAGTCCTCCTCTAACGGCTGATTGTCAGGGTAAGAATTCTCAGAAACTCTGAACTCAGCCTCTTTATCATGCAAATATACTCATGAGTAACCCACACTCGGCTTATGATGACCAGTTAGAGGTTTGTCATTATAATGGAATGTAAATGTTAAACATTTTCAAATGTACAATGTACAATACTGCATGCTAAAGCTACACTGTGTAACTTTTTTAGTTTATTCTTAGCTAAAAACACTTAGTTCTTTCAAAAATATATGTGCTCATTAATGTATATTTACCTCGTTCAAGTAATAAAGTATTCTCTTGAGTGTATGCCATTGAAAATACATACATGTAAGGGGTTCTAATGTTGGTCGCCATGTTGCCCCTCCATCTTGAAAGTACATTAGCCAAAGAGGGACATACTGTTAATTCAAGCTTCGCCTTTCGCGTTTTAACACTCGATGGCACCGTGTCGAATGTGGACGAGGTCGAACTGGAAGCCATGTTAATCTTGGACTACATTGGCCACCGTAGGAGTTAAAACGAAATCGGAATTGAGAAGAACAGAAACTAATATTCACTGGATGGGCATATACCTTTTCACCGCTAGATGGGGGTAAAATCACACAGTGTAGCTTTAAACTGTCACATCGTCACAATGGCTAGGTTTACAAATAAGCTAACTTCATGGTCTTATTTTAAAAACGAAAATGAAAATCTTAAAACATAATTTTTTTGAAGAAATATGAATCCAGCTTTCCTGCAAAATTTACTTCCATGTTGCTAGGTCGTTATCAGAGTGTCACTACGCGATTGCTTGGGTGTTTTGGATGGTTGTCAGAGTGTTGCTTTGCAGTTACCTTTAGGTGGTATTGCTAAGAAGTCTGTTCTTTTTGACCATCTGTGGGATGTGTAAACCGTCTCGGTTACATATGTAAGGGTTAGGGTTAGGGTTAGGAACCAGAAACTGCCTGGCTAACCTAACCCTATAGGCAGTTTCTGGTTCCCATTGACTTGCATAGTATATTTTTTTCCTACTATGGAAGTCAATGGGAACCAGAAACTGCCTGGTTACTGACATTCTTCTAAATATCTTCCTTTCTGTTCAGCAGAAGAAAGAAATTCATACAGGTTTTGAAACAACATGAGGGTGAGTATATGATGACAGAAGTTTCATTTTAAAAGTGAACTACTCCTTTAACAAGCCTATTTATTTCTAATCTGTAGGACAAATGCTGCAGGATGAGTTACATTATAGGTATTTGTTCAATCCCAAAAGCCTAATTTCATCCAAATAGTGATGTTTGCCTTAGCAAACATCTCTAATTAAGCAAGATTCATTATCGTAAATGAGTATATTTCCTTGCAAGGATCAAGGAAACATTGATATAATTGGTCGCAACAAATGACAAATGATTGTCTTGTCTTTTGACATTTTTCTTTCCATTCATCACAAATCCACAGCTTTATTAATTAGAAACATATTTGACCACCCAATGCAGGCTCCTTCAGGTATCATATGTTTAGTCGCTGCCATTTGTGTAACAGCTCACTCAGAAAAAAAGGGCCTTTCAGTTGGATTGGTACAGAAGAGTACACAGAACCTCGAAGCTTGAAATAAGTCCATCCAAGTTATGATCTTTTAAAAAAAAAACATAAATTCAAACAATAATGAATCAATAAAGAACAGAGCATCTGTATGACCGCATACAAATGAGATGTACCAAGAATTAGACTTGCACATCATAATTAGATTATTTTCTCCAAAAACGAAATTATTCAGCTCATGGAAAATGGTGTTTACATGCTGATTTCTTGGTGTCTGATTATTCAAAAATTCCAGCTGTCTAATTATTGCACTCTGTTTACACTGCAATGATGAGCTCAATGTTTAATTATATGACCCCTGATGCATATCCGTTTTCTACAGTTAACCCTTGATGTTCCATCTTCACCTCTGAATCATCACGAGCAGAGCTGGCGTGCTGATAATGCAGCTGCTGGGAATGTGAAGCACTGACAGTCAGACATCAGCACCGAGAGCAACTGCTGCAGAAGATGGCAGGTCCGTGTGTATGGCAAGTGTTCCATCAGTGAGAAAGATTGATGCTCGTTCTAATGAGACTCTCAGAGGTCTGTCACAAATTGATCTTTGTCAACCTCCGCTCTGTTCAGCAGGCTGCATAAAACATCCAGAAAGATTGCAAATCAGAAGCAGAAAACTGTCTTGCCGTTAATAGTATTGTGGTTGTTTATTAGAGGCTGCATAATGTGCTCACCGTTGATCTACACCTGGGCCAGTGGCAGAAATGAAAGGATTTTTCACCCAAAAATTAATATGTACAAACAAATTAACAAACCTGTCGGTATTTACTCACCTTCATGTCATTCTAAACTTGTGTGCTGGTATATATATTTTTTTTAATCTGTTTATTATTTCTAATATTCTAGTTCTGTTCTTTACACAAATCATCATATGCTGTTTTTTTATGTTTTTTGTCATTTTTAGAGCTTCAAAACACATGGTCACTATAAATTTTACGGTAAGACCAGTGTTATTAAAATGTATATTAAATTATAAAATACTTGTTTTATACAACATGAAGGTTAGAACCTTTGACACAACTTATTGCTTTAATGTTGTTTATTATGAAGCAGTATTTGTGTCACGTTTTGATGTGTTCTGTTAATCTTTTGTGATCTTGTTTTCCCCTGTCTTTGTGGTTTTTGGTTTAGTCCTGTTAAGTTTTCCCGCTCCTCGTTTGTGTTCAGTCTCATCACCTGTGTTCAGTTAATTATCCAATCATTTCAAGTGTATTTAAGCCCTGTGTTCTCTTACGAGAGTATCTCTCGTACTGCGTAATATCTTACGCTATGGGGAAACACTCTTTCCTCGAGATATTAAAGCCAAAAATTATCCTTAATTTTTTTAATCATGCAAAACGCTTTTGCAGCAGCAAGCAGACAAGGGCGAAACAGCTCGCGCGCCCATTGGCTGCCTCGCTGGAAAAGCTGCAGCCTATCGAGTGAAGGCACTGCGTGACGTAATGACGAATGAAGACGCTTCGCGCTCATTTCGTCATGTCCCGCCAGTATAGGCGTGGTCTCACCCTATAAATACCCCTCGATAGCTGTATTTCTCTGATTTTTTCATTCTTCACGCGAAGCTCACGCATCGCGGGATCCAGAGTGAGAAGCCGCGCCGTTGACTTGTAGCCTTCTCAGCGGGACGTGCCATCTTCTGAAGTCGCTGGCCCAGCCGCCTTCAACTGCCGTACCTGCTGCGCTTTCCGGCGTACTATATCCTTTACTCTGTCACTGTGTGTGTGTGTGTTTGCTTACGTGACGCAACACCCATTATATGTTCTAAAAGAGCTGCGTCTTTTTAAAGATGCCTTTCTGTGGCTCGTGCCGCTCTCAACTCAGCGATGAGGACCGTCACGTCATCTGTGTGTCCTGCCTGGGTCATGAGCACGCTGCTATCGCGCTCGCGGATGGTGGATGCCCGCACTGCGAACTTCTGCCTATGGCGACTCTGCGGACTCGCCTGGCGTCGTTCTCTGAACCCGCGTCCCAGCCTTCTGTGCCGCGCCGTAAGAAGCGTCGCGCCCAGCGCGCTCCCGAGCCTTCTCCAGCCCGCCAAAGCTCGCCGGTTCGCCCGCCTGCTTCGCCGGCTTCACCTGAGTCGCTCCCGGACGGACAGCGCCCGCCGTCTGCCGCCGCTTCCGCTCCCGAGCTGGACGAGCCTGCCGAGGTATGCTCTCTTGTGGCTTCCGATAGCGAGGATTGGGCGAGCTCTGTGGACCTCCCCCCCGCTGACGTGTCTAGCCAACCCTCTGGGAGGAGACCCGGCATTGAGGCTGAGCTGATGCGTCTGCTCACCCAGGCCGTAGAGAGCATCGGCCTCGAGTGGGAGGCGCCCGCCTTGCCGCCGCGCAACAGACTCGACGGGCGCTTTCTCAAGAAAGACGAAGCCCCGTCTAAGTCTAGGGCCGCCCCCTTCCTCCCTGAGCTCCACGACGAAGTCGCTAAGTCATGGACCGCCCCGTTCTCCGCCAGACTGCGCACTTCCACTTCTGCGGCCTTCACTTCTGTCACCGGCGCGGGAGATAAAGGATATCTCTCCATTCCTCCTGTCGAGGCGGCGGTCGCGTCGCATCTCTGCCCGCCCTCTGCGGGACGGCGCGCGCAGACGACGCTCCCCTCTAAAGCCTGCCGGGTGACTTCATCGCTGCACGGGCGTGCTTACACAGCCGCTGGACAGGCGGTCTCAGCGCTGCATACGATGGCGATCTTGCAGATCTACCAGGCCGACCTTCTCCTTAAACTGGACGAGGAAGGCCCGGGTGCGATCAACGTGGCGGATTTACGAGGCGCTACGGACCTTGCTCTACGCGCCGCTAAAGCCGCTGCTCAGGCCATGGGGCGGAATATGGCCTCTCTCGCCGTTGCTGAGAGACATCTGTGGTTGACGCTGTCTGAGATGACGGAAGCTGAGCGCTCTGTATTCCTCGACGCGCCCATTTCCCCTGCGGGCCTCTTCGGATCTGCCGTCAAGGATTTCGCGGACAGATTCTCGGAGGAGCAGAAGACTTCGCAGGCCATGAAGCACTTCCTTCCGAAGCGCTCGAGCTCCGCTGCAGGTCGCTCTAAGCAGCCGTCTGCTCGCAGCTCGCAGCCTCGGCCTGCATCGCCCGCAGCCGCCGCTACACAGCGCCGCCAGGCCCGGGATCAGAGACCGCGCTCTCGCTCTGCTGGACGCCGCCCCGCTCAGCGCGGGCCTCGGCCGAAGATTGAGCTCAAGCCCGAGGCCTCGAAGCTTTCCTAGCCACTCTAAGAAAGCGACGGTGTTCGGAGCCCGCTGCGGCCGGCTCCCCACCGAAAAGATTCGCTCGTTCAGTTCCTTGCGATGTGACTGTGCCAGTGTATTTAGCAGTGAAGCAGCCGGTGTCTCAGCCCGCTTGCCTGCACAAAAAAAGCCGTTTTCATGGCTACCCAGATAAATCCAATAAAGAGTGTATTTTCTGGTATGCCGGCCACGGCCGATGGTGTTATGAGTGTTGTAAGAATGCCCACGCCCCAGTGCCCATTCCCACACCCAGACACAGCCCGCCACGGTGCGAGGCGAGCACACATAAATCTGACTCAGGTCGATTGTGCAAACAATGTAGCGATTGCGCCCATACAATGCCCGCTCACGCTGCATGCCCCGTGCCCCTTGGTTTCTGTAAAAACGAAACCAACACACAATATACTATATAGAGAGGCTATAAAGAGAGGCTACTCGCTACAATTCGCACGACGTCCACGCCGTTGTACGGCGCCCGTCGAGACTTCGGTGAAAAACGAAGTATCTCATCTACTTCGAGCCGAGATAGCGAAACTACTGAGCAAAGGGGCCATAGAGCCCCTTTCTCAGGCTCAGAGCGAAGGGGGCTTATACAGCAGATATTTTCTGGTACCGAAAAAAGATGGGGGCTTCAGACCCATTCTAGATCTGAGACAGCTGAACAAAGCGCTTGTGAAGCGCCAGTTCAGGATGCTTACGACCAGGAAAATCCTCGCGCAAGTGCGCCAAGGGGACTGGTTTATGTCGATAGATCTGAAAGACGCGTATTTCCAAATACAAATAGCGTCCCATCACAGGCGATTCTTGAGATTCGCGTTCGAGGGCCAGGCTTATCAATACACAGTCCTGCCGTTCGGCCTGTCTTTGGCACCCCGTACATTTACGAAGTGCATGGACGCGGCTCTCGCGCCCCTGAGACTTCAGGGCATGCGAGTTATGAACTACTTGGACGATTGGCTGATTCTAGCTCGATCACGGTCAGAGCTCATAGAACACAGGGCCACAATGCTCGAGCATCTCGAGACACTGGGCCTGACGGTCAACTGGGAAAAGAGCCTGCTGTGTCCCAGCCAGAGAATTTCTTTCCTGGGAACAGTGTTAGACTAGCTTTCCATGACGGCACGCCTGTCACCGGAGCGCGTACTAAGTATTCAGCGCGTCGCGGAATCCTTCCGCCACGGCTCCATAGTCCCGCTCAGACGGTTTCAGAAATTGCTGGGCCTGATGGCCTCAGCATCCCATGCACTCCAGCTGGGCCTGCTTCGCATGCGCCCGCTGCAGTGGTGGCTGAAAGCACGGGTCCCGCCCCGGGCATGGTCCACGGGCAGGTGTCGCCTCAGGGTCGACCAAAGGTGCGTTTCGGCTCTGGAACCCTGGAAAGTAACCAGCTGGTATCAGTCTGGTGTGAGTCTGGGGACCGCCTCAAGGGTGAAAGTGGTGTCTACGGACGCCTCCACCACGGGGTGGGGAGCGCTGCTCGAGGGCAGACCGTTGGCTGGCCTATGGTCAGAGCGGGAGAAGCTCCTTCACATAAACTGCTTGGAATTGATAGCAGTCGACAAAGCGCTGCGGCGCTTCTGTCCCCTGGTGAGGGGCCACCACGTCTTGGTCCGATCGGACAACAAGTCAGTGGTGGCGTACATAAATCGCCAGGGCGGCCTCAGGTCCGCACGCCTTTGCAGGCTGACGGAACCCCTCTTGGTCTGGGCCCAGCGCAACCTCCTTTCTTTGAAAGCGGCGCACGTGCCTGGGCACCTGAATACGGGTCCAGACATGCTGTCCAGAGACAACGTCCTGACAGGAGAATGGTCGCTGCACCCGCAGACGGTCCAGCTCCTGTGGGAAACGTTTGGCAGAGCGCAGGTGGACCTGTTCGCGTCCCGCGAGAACGCTCACTGCCCAGTATTCTTCTCAAAGCGCAGGGACGCGCTGGCCCATACTTGGCCCAGCGGTCCCCTGTACGCTTTTCCCCCGGTCTCGCTCCTGCCACAGGTGTTGGAGCGGATCAGGGAAAATGGATGCCCAGTGCTGCTTGTGGCTCCGCTCTGGACGAACCAGGCTTGGTTTCCGGTCCTGATGCGGATGACCAGCACTGCCCCGTGGCCTGTACCGTTGAGGAGAGATCTCCTCTCTCAGGCAGAGGGCTCGATTTGGCATCCTCACCCGGAACTGTGGTCCCTGCACGCATGGGCCATCAACGGGTACCCGCTAGCCTCCCAGAAGGAGTGCTAAACACGATCGCACAGGCTAGAGCTCCGTCTACCAGACGGCTCTATGCCTCGAAATGGTCGGTGTTCTCTACTTGGTGTCGAGCCCGTGGCTTTTCACCCGTGGACTGCGGGGTTGAGGAAGTGCTTGCCTTCCTTCAGGAGCTGATGGATAAGGGAAGAACCCCATCCACGCTCAAAGTGTACGTGGCGGCCATAGCAACGTTTGCTAAACCTGTGTCTGGCCAGTCACTGGGGAAAAACGACTTAGTCGTGCGTTTCCTACGAGGGGCTCGGAGAATAAATCCTCCCAGGCCCCCTTCAGTCCCGGCTTGGGACCTTTCCACGGTCTTGGAGGCCATGAAAGGCGCCCCGTTCGAGCCGATCCAGCTGTCGGATATGAGGCACCTGTCCCTTAAGACGGTGTTTCTATTGGCTCTCGCTTCAGTGAAGCGTGTAGGGGACTTGCAGGCGCTTTCTGTAAGCGCGTCATGTCTGGAGTTTGGGCCTAACGACTCAAAGGTCGTACTCAAACCGAGGCACGGCTACGTGCCGAAATCCCTCAATACACCGTTTAGGGCCCAGGTGATTTCCCTGTCAGCCCTTCCGGTTCTCGATGAGGAGAGGGACGCGAGTCTCCTTTGCCCTGTCAGGGCGTTAAGGGCTTATGTGTCCCGCTCGGCTGGGTTCAGGCAGACCGAGCAGCTTTTCGTTTTGTTTGGCGGCCGTTCTAAGGGACTCGCCGCCTCAAAACAGAGCCTATCCAGATGGATAGTGGATGCCATAGCGCTGGCTTACACTTCCAAGGGCCTACGGTGCCCATTGGGTGTCAAAGCGCACTCCACGAGAGGCGTGGCCTCGTCGTGGGCATGGTATAGCGGGGTCTCCCTGCAGGATATCTGTACGGCTGCGGGCTGGGCCTCGCCGTCGACGTTTATCAAGTACTATAACCTGGAGGTGCCCGCCCTACAAGCTAAGCTTTTGGCGGTCTGAACTTCGGGCTTATTGGCCGCCAATGCGGCTATGTTGCCCTTACGGGTCAGTGTCCCTACGGGACTTTATAAAGGAGTGATGCTTTAGCCTCTCCTCCTCTACTCTATGTGAGTTATGGTGATTATGCACTAGATGTGCCCCGGGCTTTGCCCCGGGACTCTGGTGTTGGATCCCTGTCCGCACGACGTTTTGTATGGGGTCCCCATAGCGTAAGATATTACGCAGTACGAGAGATACTCTCGTAAGAGAACGTACTCGGTTACTAACGTAACCTCGGTTCTCTCTAGAGAGGGAACGAGTACTGCGTATCTTGCCGTGCTTGAACTATGCTCTGGTTCGCTTCGGTGTACAAAATCAGAGAAATACAGCTATCGAGGGGTATTTATAGGGTGAGACCACGCCTATACTGGCGGGACATGACGAAATGAGCGCGAAGCGTCTTCATTCGTCATTACGTCACGCAGTGCCTTCACTCGATAGGCTGCAGCTTTTCCAGCGAGGCAGCCAATGGGCGCGCGAGCTGTTTCGCCCTTGTCTGCTTGCTGCTGCAAAAGCGTTTTGCATGATTAAAAAAATTAAGGATAATTTTTGGCTTCAATATCTCGAGGAAAGAGTGTTTCCCCATAGCGTAAGATATTACGCAGTACTCGTTCCCTCTCTAGAGAGAACCGAGGTTACGTTAGTAACCGAGTACGTTTTCTCCCTGTGTTTGTCGATCGTCGTCTACGTATGGTTGTGTGTAAACCCATGAAGCCCTGGAGTTTTGTTCTTGTTTTGAGTTTGAAAGTTTTCATTTATGTTATTAAAAGTTTATATTGAAGTTTCCGTGTCCTCGTCTTCGGTCACCTGCACAAACCCTGACAGAACGATCGACCATTAAACGAAAATGAGTAGAAGGAGGAAGAAAGAGGTGAGCCCCTTCAAAAACCCAATCCTTTTCCAAGAGGAGCGCTCACTCGAGGAATACGCTGGTCTATACCTTGAGCTGTATGATGATGTGAGATGGGATGAGGAGGAGTTGAAGCAAAGTTTCTGGGGTGGATTAAAAGACCCTCTCGCCCAGATAATTTTGGTGAAGGACCTCAATCTATCCTTCCTGGAGTTTTTGGATCACACGCTGTGGGCCTGTGGATCCAGCTACCACTTGGAGGATCTCCCACTCCAGCCAGAGACCATCCAACCAGAGCCCGTCGCCAGCCCGCCAACGCCTGAGCCCATCACCTGCACGCCAACGCCTGAGCCCATCACCTGCACGCTCACACCAGAGCCCATCGTCTGCCCACCAGAGCCTGCACACCGCATCAGCCCTGCCGCCAGATCGGTCCCTGGACTTCCCCGGATGATATCCGGTATGACTGATCCCCCACTGATATCGGTGCGATTGGCCAAAAAGAAGGCTCCCATGGCTGGGGTTCACGTCAGCCACATCCAGCCAGATCCTGAGCCCGTCGCCTGCCCGCCAGAGCCTGAGCCCGTCGCCTGCCCGCCAGAGCCTGAGCCCGTCGCCTGCCCGCCAGAGCCTGAGCCCAGCCCCGAGTTTCCTGATATGCTGGTCCCGTCCAGCCCGAGTTTCCTGATATGCTGGTCCCGTCCAGCCCCGAGTTTCCTGATATGCTGGTCCCGTCCAGCCCCGAGTTTCCTGATATGCTGGTCCAATCCAGCACGGAGCCCGTTGAGCCAGAGCCAGAGCCCGTTGACCCAGCGCCAGAGCCAGAGCCCGTTGACCCAGCGCCAGAGCCAGAGCCCGTTGACCCAGCGCCAGAGCCAGAGCCCGTTGACCCAGCGCCAGAGCCAGAGCCCGTTGACCCAGCGCCAGAGCCAGAGCCCGTTGACCCAGCGCCAGAGCCAGAGCCCGTTGACCCAGCGCCAGAGCCAGAGCCCGTTGACCCAGCGCCAGAGCCAGAGCCCGTTGACCCAGCGCCAAAGCCAGAGCCCGTTGACCCAGCGCCAGACCCAGAGCCCGTTGACCCAGACCCAGAGCCCGTTGACCCAGAGCCCGTTGACCCAGAACCCGTTGACCCAGCGCCCGTTGATGTCAAGTCAGTTCCCGATCATGAGCCTGTCCTCCCCAAGAAAATTTTGGGGGGGCGCCATACGCCTTCGCCGTGGCCGGCCAAAGATCCATGGAGACCCGAAAAGATAACACCGCCATGGCCACCTGAAGGGTCTATACCGCCATGGCCACCCGAAGGGTCCTCACCGCCGTGGCCACCTGAAGGGTCCTCACCGCCATGGCCACCTGAAGGGTCTGCACCGCCATGGCCACCTGAAGGGTCTGCACCGCCATGGTCACCTGAAGGGTCTTCACCACCACGGCCACCTGAAGGGTCTTCACCGCCGTGGCCACCTGAAGAGCCAGCACCGCCCTGGACGCCCGAGGGTCCCACAGCTCCGCCTTGGACGCCCGAGGGTCACACAGCACCGCCCTGGACGCCCGAGGGTCCCACAGCTCCGCCTTGGACGCCCGAGGGTCCCACAGCTCCGCCTTGGACGCCCGAGGGTCCCACAGCTCCGCCCTGGACGCTCGAGGGTTCCACAGCGCCGCCCTGGACGCCCGAGGGTCCGACAGCTCCGCCTTGGCCACGCCCACAGCCTGCACCGTCGTGGCCACGCCCACAGCCTGCACCGTCGTGGCCACGCCCACAGCCTGCACCGCCGTGGCCACGCCCACAGCCTGCTCCGCCCTGGAGGCTTCCTGGACCTGCACCATGCCCTCGTCAGCCTCCAGGGCGCCCACCCTCCCACCCCTTTGGATGTTATACGGCGCGAGGACACGCCTTCGGGGAGGGGGGAGGTACTGTCACGTTTTGATGTGTTCTGTTCATCTTTTGTGATCTTGTTTTCCCCTGTCTTTGTGGTTTTTGGTTTAGTCCTGTTAAGTTTTCCCGCTCCTCGTTTGTGTTCAGTCTCATCACCTGTGTTCAGTTAATTATCCAATCATTTCAAGTGTATTTAAGCCCTGTGTTTTCTCCCTGTGTTTGTCGATCGTCGTCTACGTATGGTTGTGTGTAAACCCATGAAGCCCTGGAGTTTTGTTCTTGTTTTGAGTTTGAAAGTTTTCATTTATGTTATTAAAACTTTATATTGAAGTTTCCGTGTCCTCGTCTTCGGTCACCTGCACAAACCCTGACAATTTGACCATGGATTTTATTTTAAACTGCATTGTTTTATTGTTTTATCATGTTTCCTGGGGTGCACTTATAATGTTAGGATGACTTTTACATCACAATTTTCATAACTTTGAAATAAAAGGCCTTTTTCCTACCCTGGCGTTTTTCAAACCCACGAAGGGGCGTGTCTGCTGTGAGACTTCAGTGTAAACACCCACTGCTGTGATTGGCTAAAATCTTTGCAAATGAAATAGCTATTACATTAATAAGTACAGTATTATATGTGGAACACGTTTTTACTATTACAGCTCTCAAGGTTAACTAAATGTGAAAAGTGTTGATTATAGCATTATATTTAGATCTATAGCATCAGATTGTGGCATGAAAGGTTGCAGTGATAAGCACTGTAGTCAATCACAAACATGTTGAGCGCATGAATGCAGTGATCTCATCATTGCAACTCGATTTCTGCACACTAGCAAATGCTTTCATCATTACTAAAGGTGCAAATATGATGTAATAAGAAATTCGTCATTGATTATAACGGGAGTTTTGGCAAGAGTCCACTGAGTCACTGATCCACTCACACTGTTTAATTTACATCTCCAGCGATTGCAAAGGCAGTGTTCTTTGATCGCTTTTCATTTATAATTGAATCAATGTTTAAATAACAGATTATTTCTTCCTACTAAGAGAAACAATGTGAAGTTGAACATTTCCTCACTGGGTTGATTTTCTGGCACATAGACAAAGAAAATCTAACTGTACATGAATCATTACATATCAGAAATCGCTGATCACAGATCAGGCATTAGAATTAACACGGTTACTTACATGTTGTCGCATTACTGTCGAGTATCGTAAAAGTCTGTTTGCAAAGCTGTTTTTGCCTAACAAGGAAATTTTCAGTTCTGAAACTTTCAGGATATTCTTACGTCAAAAGCTCAAGAGAAATTTCATTTCTCCTTTCTAGTTATTCCACAATAAAACAAATTTCTCACAGAAAGTTACTTCATGCAATATTTTAATATTAAAATGCTTTTTGATGTTTTTAAACTTATTTCAAATGAACACAAATGATGGTCCGTAAAACCATTTGGGGAAATAACAGATTTTTTAACTCCATTATTATTACTTCTACTAATATAAAACCTATCAAGACTTGCTGAACTAATATGATTACTGGAAACTTTTACCCATGTGTACTGTCTTGCCAATGGATGAGTCTATTTAATTACAGGCAATTATTTATCAATTTCATTGGATAACAACTAGGCGTTGAATAACATTTTAAGAAATGGCCTATATTTAAAAAACTGAACATATTTTACAAGGCACTGTTTGGGGCATTTTTATCACGTCCTGAAACATTTTCTTGTTTTTTGTTTTTACCCCACTTTTAGCTAGACTACTTGCATCAGTGTTTTACTATTGTTTGCTTTAGCCAATACTGTATGTTGTTCTGTTTCACTGTAATCTGGCCCTCCTCTAGCCAACACTGCTGATACATTCATATTTATTTCTCTGATCTATAACAGAATCTTTTGAGTTTGCTCTTTTGGTGACAACCAATTGTAAAGGACCCAGATTGAAACAGATTACATCTATAAATAGAGCAGAAACAAGAGAATATGATGAACCAATCGCAGCTTCTATAAGGTCATTCAATAGAGGGCACGGAGATGTTTCAGAGCGTGTTATCCGTCACACGGGTCTCCTGAGATTGCATGGCATTCCACAGGGCTTCGATTACACGCATTTCTTAGGTTTTATCACGACTCACTGCATGCGAAAGAGCCAAAAAGCCATCAGACATAAAGAGAACTATATGCAGTGGCAACTTCAACACACATTAGTGAGCGGTGGGATGGTGTACATGCTACTGTATATCAGAGCTATTTTTTATCCGTTTAATTACAATCTCGTGATTCATTTTCACTGGCTGAAAACACTGATTGTAGCAAGCTGTAATAAAACTAGATTAATGAGGCAATGTACTGTAGAAATCAATGCCGGGTCAGAAAGTAAGAGTAACTTTTTAATCATCTTCCCAGGGGGAAATTATGATCAAGAATAATTTCCTGCTCCTGAAGTTAATAAAAAAAAAAGAATGAAAGAGGGTGTAAGGGAAAAGCTACTGAATTTTTTCTCACCGGATTAAAAAAATTAGTTAAAACGTGCAGGTCACTATAAATTGAAATATATACGAAAATAAGAAAGAAAATAAGCAGAACCTACAATGTTTATATGTTTCGCATGCACTTTACACATGCCGTGAGAGTGCATCAGCATAACGCCACATATAGCCAGTGAGATAATGTTATTCTATGTAATTGACAAGCCTTTCAGAGAAAAAAAAAACTTATAACAGATGGTCAAATATTCTTCAGGAGTGACATCATGTCCAAATAGTGTCGCTTCATTTACTTCTGACAACATTCTTGTAAAATTAAATTGGATAATCTAAAGGAAATGAGAGAATAAACAGTCCATGAGTACGTCTGGTTAGATTCTCCACTGAATTCAGGCATGACTATATAAATATGCACTGATTTATGACACATCCATTGTGCTCAGGAAATAGCTATCATTATGTTCAAAAGCTTACTTTGCATGCACATGATAAACTCTTTGTAGCTAGCATTGCATGCATGGCATTATTTTAAGGGTTAACATTTAAAGCACTCAGCCACGTTCATCAATGAGCTTTTAATCATATTTCAGAAAGTTTAATTTTGAAAATGAAAGGATTCAAAGCACTTTGGTTGAGTTTTATGAAGGTTGTAGTGACACATCCAAAAACATCTATTCATGCTTATTATAGAGTAACATTGTGCAGGTGTGAGAACACAGTTTTTTTGGCATTGAAAAATATGACAAGCTAAATGAACGGTGCTCAGACTGTCAGCAGGCACTTGAGAGCTCCCTCATTACTGACTCTTTTTGCCTTTGTCTGATCTACACAAACTGACTGACTCAGGTCATCTGTAGGTCGCTTTGCATGATGTGCGTGTTTCACTGTGGGAAAGAGATTTTGAGATTGTTATGCGATGGGCGAAGTATGTCAAGACCCATCTCCATCTGTGTCTTTCAGGTATTCAGGGCATATGAACAACGTAACTATACAAGCTATCTGTGTCTGTCCATTTCTTTGAACCTTTTCAGGCATTTGTGTTGTCAGACTCTAGAAGTCAAAGCCTAAAATTGTACACTAACGCAGAAAAAAACACAGAGATAACCCCAAAAATCTTTATCACTCGTAGTAATGAAGAGGTCTGAAACTAATCGAAAGCACTCCTGTCTTGGTTTCTCAAGTCATATTCCTATGCATGTGTGTGTGTGTGCGTGTGCGTGCGTGCGTGCGTGCGTGCGTGTGTGTGTGTGTGTGTGTGTGTGTGTGTGTGTGTGTGTGTGTGTGTGTGTGTGTGTTTGTGTGTCATATACAATGGCATATGAAAACGTAATACAGTCATTACCATCACTGCACCATTGTACTTTTTGTTTTTTCAGCAATAATTACTTTAACTGTGGAAAGCTACAGTATTAACGCACTACTTTATATTGTTAAATAACATAAATGTTCTTCATCTGTCCTTACTGGGCTTTAATTTACAGCTACTGTAATGATTTAAGAGTAGGTAGTTTCCTGGCGTCTCTCGTCATGAAGACCGACAAGGCCATCTCATTTTTCTCATGATGTCAAGAGATTGCTAGGATCGTCCTTGCATTGCTTATGGCTGTGTAAATCTGCTGAACACTGTGCATACGTGAGAATGTCATGTCCTTTCACGCCATCAGTGAGGTACGACTCCCTCTTTGCATTATCTGGAGAAAATTGTTCATTTTGTAGGCGTATACAAGGGAAAAAACAGTGCCGTCTAATGCTTGAAAACAGGAAAAGCCTGCTTTCAGCAATGGCAAAAGGACACTAAGAAGAACACTTATAGACTGAAGACATATGATGAATGTAAATGAAATCAATGTCACATAAGAGGGACCTCAAACCTTTTATTTCATCAGAATGCAGATATTTTTAGCCCAAATTTGTCCCCGCCGATCATCGATTACAACTGCATCACAGTCTTTTTAAACATCAGCCATTCTTCACTGCATCCTATCACTATTCCCTAAAGATATACTTGTTTCTTCCTTACAAATAAATGAACAACAAATGTATCAGTTTGTTAATTAAATTAATTAAATATGTGCCAGCCAAAGAAGGATGACCTCTCCCAGTTTCATCCTTCTTCCTTTATTTGGAATAAAACAGAGAGAGGTGTTTTTTTCCAGGTTGTGTGCAATGGCATAGTGTTTTTTGTCCAAATGTAGTAATACATTTATTATATATATATATCATTATAAGAATAAAAATCTTGGGGAGAAAAAACACAAATTAAGTAGTTTGACATAATCTTTCATTGCTTTTTATTAACCCTTCAACGTATACCTCATGCCTTTGTTGACCCAGGACATTAAATAAAATAAAATAAAATAATAATAATAATGAGGGAAGTGAATAAAGTTAGGCATCAACCTTTAGAATTCCTCAATCAAAATTAATTATAAACAATATAACAAGGAAAAAAAAAATATATAATGCCTGTTTTCCCTTTTTTTGTACAAATTGTATATTGTAAATTAAATAACCAAATATTAACATTTAAATGCAATCAAATATGAGTGTCACTGTCACTTTATGGTGTATCTGGTGAAGAAGCTACCAAAATATTGATGTTGAAAATGATAGTTTTGAGAACATGTTTGAGATGGCAAATATGAGCCAGATGCGGATATGAGCTCTGACGAGGACAGTGATGATGGTATAAAACATCTGCTCAGACTGGGTTAGTGCTCAGACTGCTCTTCCCAGCTCAAAAAGGTAACAAATTATGCTTTATTTTATTCTTCTGTAATTGTCTAATTATCTAATATCAGGAGAGATTTATTTTAACGCGACCCCTGTAGATGGTGAGTCAAGGTAACTAAATCTTTTAAAATATCAGATCATTTTTATGACAAAGCAAGGTTAGTCACGTTGTTAAATGACATGTGGTGCAATAGTCTCTTGATGAATCACAGTACAGTATTGCTATAATGAAAAGTATTAAAGAGACTGATTTGTACAGTTACTTTTTAAATTCGCTTTCACATCCAGCTAGCGAGTTTAAGACCTATTGCTCATCTCTTGATGATAAAATCCATTTCTGAATTAATGGTACATACAGTGGAGAGAAGAGAGTAGACATAGATGCTAAAAGATGTTGTTGTAATTTCAGACTGGCAAAAAAATATGATTCATCTGCCAACTTTCACATTAGAGACAGTAAAAGGACAGTTGGGTCCTCTATAGACTGACGCCCACAGAGAGTGCATTACACTCTTGAAGAGAATGATGATTTCATTACGAGGAAGTTTAGAGAGTATCTAAAGCGGAGTGAAAATGATCCCACAGTCTTCCGGCAGTGTGATGGAAACATCGCACCATATGTTGACTCTTCACCCCAGCTGAACATCTACTGAGATTCTCTGCCACTTCACATTTGGTGCCCACAGAGCATCTGTATCTCTCTGCCACAGCAGGTAATGTGCATTAGCAGGTGCATATGCTACTTTCCAAAATGCCTCAGTAACTGTTTGAAACATATGGCACTGGCATCACTCCTCTGCAGCTACGTGTTATACCGGAGATAAAGTTTTCACGTATTTCATATGCATTTTTCAGCGCAAGGATGCCAAGTCGACTGCCAATGAGTCTCATCACCCCTCACCGTGCTGCATGATAAGGCTGTCAAAGGATTAAAAAAACATGACAAGTACTGAGACTTGTGAAAAGTTATATTTAAGTGTATGTTCCTCGAATTTTTGCTAATGATTAATTGAAAATACAGTTACAAAAATAAACAATTTAAGCTGATGTATAAATGTTTTTTTATCTGACTAGATTACAGGGTTTGGGCAAATCTGAGCATAGTTTTGTTACGCTATCTTCTTTAATTCCAGTGAAGACAAATGTGCATTTGCTCCATTAGCCCTCCGTTTAATCTCATTACGGTCTAGAAAAAAGAACTGAGTTATTGGAAAGATCTCATTTGTGATTTTTATTTACACTTGAGACATCTATTAAGAAGCTTAGCAGGGTGAATTTTTGATTTTAAGCTGTCTTTAAGCCCGGCTGTATAGGGATGTCAGCAATGGCCTTAGCTTCATTTGACTGTTTAAGTTCAAGTTAAAGCTAATTCTCATTGACTCTGGGTGAGAGAGTGTGTAAAATTGGTCTAATATGGAGCGAACACTCTCCAGAGTCAAGTCTTACGCTCTGAGCCACTAGTTTTAAACACTGTTGTTCACACTGAAATGCTTATACTGGCATACTCTTTCTCCAGCTACTTTAGCTTCAACAAGCCATGGTACAAGGCAATGTCTTTGGTCTTCAATTGCAACAGATACAAAATTATTATGTACAACAAGAACAGTTATATTGTGACAAAAGTGGTGGAGACATAATAATGGACTAACATGCTTTCCAGTGATATTGATAAATAATTCCAAAGAAATTAAACCATCAAGCACCCATGACACAAAAACTCAGAGATGATGCTCCTGCCATCAATGAATGTGCAAATGTTATTTTTATAACCATCAAAAGGAGAGTTCTGTGTGCCATGACCTTGAACGGAAGCTCTCTTAGAATGAAAGACAATAAAATAGTTGACTAAACTGAAGTGTGATTTAGAAAATGAAGCATCATACCATAATAATGACTGAAGAATATTGTTGTGTACAGTGTGCTAGCGAGCACAGCTAGACTGTCTATTAATCATGACATAGCGGGAAGAGGTGGCAGCCTTTTCCTGACTCGAGCAAATGTTGTAAATCCAGCAGCATCTCTGCGAGGCAGGTGCCCTCCAGCCGGTTTCCGTCTACTGCACTGGTAATGGTTTGTTTCCATTCCTGGAACATTGGACAATACGCCTGCATGCACTTCCTCAGACCTTTATCATTGCCGCAATATGAGGTACTCTGACATTTCCATTGAACCCAAAATTAGGCTCAAATGCCAATCTCTCGAAAAGCATCATGACCCTGAGTCCAAAGACCTATGAGTGAAACTGAAGGGAGCTATATAGAGTTAAATATATTTAGAGTGTTATATATGTGCCCCTGGAGCTTTCTGAATTCATGATGCTTCTGGATATCGGATTTGCCACAACATCCGAGCAATTGAGATAAGAACTCTCCAAGGATAGTTTTTCCTCCACATTCATGGACACATTGATTTAGACATTTAAATTAAATAATAGCAATACTAATAGTTGGTTACATTTATATCACTTTTCTGGCTACTTAAAATTGCTTTACATTGAAGTGGGAATCTCCTCAAAAACACTATTTCTAGAATGCACCAGTCTTTTCGATACATCGGTCAACATTTACAACACTGTGTGTACTTTATGATCAATGCTTTATGGGTCGATTTTTACTTTGGTTTACAGAAAAATAGAATGAAAATGCAAATTCACTCTCTTACTACCGCTTCAACTTCTGTAGTTTGCAATATCCAGTGTTTCTTGCAATGTATTGAAGTTACATTATTACTAGTGTCAATGCACTTTAAGAAAAATGTCTGTCTCCTCACTCTTCAAACACGGGGGTGTTTGCTGTTCAGTCGATGCCAACACCATCTTCCTTTTCCCTTACAACTGCATTCGCCATATACATGTGTTCAATTATTGATTTTAAAAACACTAAACTGAGAGGTAGCCATCCAAAACACAAATGTATTTAAAAGGTTTGTGTGACCTGTTAAACTACATGCACCACACAGGTTTCAGATTCCCCAGATTCCTACAAAATATTTAATTTGGCCACAATTATCTCAAAGCAAAGATTCTGTTGAATGAACATGTTCACTCAACACTTGTGTTCACTCAATTGTTCAACACACAATTCATAAATGTTGTTCATTGACCTTTCATGTGCCTGTCTTGTTTAAAGAAAACAAACTATTGCCACCCTAGATGTAAAGTGTGGCTTCAGATTTGCTGTACTACGTTGTTCCCTGTCAGTCTGTCATGTTCAACGTTACGTCAGAAATGAACTGACGAATTGGGATCTCACATGAGAGCCCAATTCGTCAGTTCACTTCTGACGTAACATATCCGTTCCCTCCTTCAGGGGACAGGGTTACATAAGTAACCTACTGTAGATGTTCCACTGTATGGAAAACAGCAGTGTGTACATTCCTCAGACCTTTTGTATTAAAGTACTGTCACATTAGCAAAAATGTAAAAAAAAAAAAAAATCAATAGTAGCTATGTATGAAGCAACACACTTTCAAATTAAGAAGCTTTTTTGTTGGTCAACGTGGCGAATCTGCTAATTACACATGACTAATTTAAACCCATTGTGAAATCTGAATGCAGAAATCTGCCTTCACAAGAAATTCCCTATCCTATAAAAATTACAAAAAAAATTGAACAGTGGTTAAACATGACTACACCTTTAACTGAGGTGTCTTGATCAAGTGCACACTGGTGATAGATTCACCTCCTGTTGTGTTTGAACCTACAATAGAACCTTCCAGTTATCCGATCATTAACCACTGTCCCACACCACTACAGATTGATTACTTCATTAAATTTCAATTTAAAATTGGCCAATTTAAAACTAAAATCTTCAGATGACATTAGAAACTATTTCATGTGGTGTAGCCCATCTGTGCAGTCGAATTGCACACTGTATTGTACCTGCACTTTCAGATAAGCTACTGTTTTGTAATTTACATCTCCTCAAATATGGGTAAACATCTGAGTGGCCTGTTATTAATTAAATGCCATAGGTATTGAACCTGAATTTATGCTTATGAAAGTAAGTGATTAAAAGGAAAATAATGCATTCATAGTGTGTGAGTACTGTATAAGAGCTATTCAGCACGAGGAGCTCATTCATTCTGGCTGTCATAAACGCTGTGTTGCGACTACAATGAGATCAGACAACCGCATCCATCACTGTTCTACCACTGACGTCCACATAGTTCCTTACCCTGCTCTCTCTCTCTCTCTCTTCTCTCTCTCTCTCTCTCTCTCTCTCTCTCTCTCTCTCTCTCTCTCTCTCTCTCTCTCTCTCTCTCGAATTTGAGCGTTTCACGGGTGAGAAGAACAACTGATTTTCCCTCTTTTGGAAGTTGTTTTTTTTTTGCTTGCCGTTTTCCCGCCCGTTTTCCCTTGTTTGTTTAAAGCAACACTATGTAGTTTTTCAACCTTCATAATATATTTCCAAGACCCTTGAGATGGTACGTCGTCTTACAATAGGTTGAATGACACGTCTGTTATAGCCTGACAGTGTCTGTATCGCTTTTACTGGCACTACGTAACTTCAGGTTCGGGTAGTAACCCGAGCACAAAAAGAACTAAAAAATTTGACTGCTTTAATTACGGCATACCTCACTTCCCCCACTCCCTCAAATTCTGACGTGAGAGCCCAACTAGCGGTTGTATGTTGTTGTCATGGCCGAAGCAGCAACTAAAACGAAGAAGGCAAAGGTTTTGTCGGAGGAAACTAAAAGGAGAAAAAGGGAGAGTGACAAAATAAAAGGCCGAAAATTGGTCCAGCGTTCGCTCGCTGGCGAGAGCTAAAGTAGGAGGAGGGGTGCCTGACGATGCTGACAATTCTGAACAACAGATTCCTGATAAAACAAGAGAGAAGTGTTATGGTACAAGTGTAAACTTTGTACAGCCTAATGTTTGAGTAGTGTATTATGATGAAGCCCCTTTTCTTAAGACAAAAAATAAATCATAAGTAAGCCTACGTCTAAACGGCGTGTACAAGTTTGGTAGGGGCTACATTCTTGCAAGTAAATAATACATGATTAGACGGACAAAATAATATTTCAAGATAAATATCCTAATGTCTGCAGGCTGACAGTCATGTTTGTTAATTATTTTTTCTGGTGAAAGTGTCTTGCCTCAGGCTATAATGCAAATCGATTTTTCAAATTTGCAGATTCATCTATGGTAGCTTGATATTATAATATTGACGATATAGGCTATGGCTATTACCTACCACACAAACATTGAATTGAATTAGCATATCCATTATGTAAAGCAGTAGCCAATAGGCTACTATAATGACGCTGGCTTGTAAACGTGAGCTATGCGATCTATTGGCGTTTGAAAAAAAAACCATAAAATTATATAATTTTTTCATATATGACATGCATGCTGAAATATATGCCAATGTACCTGGGATGAAGACATTTCACACACAACGCTGGCAGTCTTCCCAAGACGTGAGAACTCGCGAGAACTAAAGACGGTATCGGCTTGTCAACAACTGCACGTGTATCCCCTGGTGTAACCATGACAGATTTTATGACAGTAGTGGAAGACAATACTGTTTCCCAATAAGGGCCCCGAGAGCAAAAGTTACAAATTACAAATAGCCCACCTTTTATATTGTTGTTTTTTTGGTAATTATTTTATTTTTTTATTCGTTTGATCTTGTGGTGGGGTGCTCACTGGATTGTGTGTGACTCCTCTCTAACGCTCCATCATGGAGTCAGGTGAAGGGTGAATCTTCTTTTCTATCTTAAATTGTTTTTCCTTTCTGTCCTATTTATTTCCTTTCTTTTCCCTCTTTATATGGAGAGCTTAAAAATAGGAACCATTGACATGGGGAAAAAAACAAGAGGGCAGTTATATCTAAATATATACAGATGATTAAAAACATTAATATTACATTTTTACAAGAAACCCAGTGGTAGATGAGATAGACTGGAAAATGAGGTGGGAGGGAAACATTTTCTTTAGTCATGACTCATGGCTCAAATTTAAGAGTGGGTCAGATAGAAAAAAGTTAGGGGTTTAATTGCTCAGGTTGAAATATGGGTTCATTGTTTGTTTTATATGCACCGAATAATGGAACAGAGATAATTTGTTCTTTTAAGAAAGTGAATGATGACTTAAAAGCTTTTGATAAGAATGTATATTTGGTTTTAGGTGGTGATTAGGATTGCACCTTTGATTTTACCTTGGATAGAAATGGAGAGGAACATTGTCCTCCTTCAGCAAATTTGTTAATATTATTAGGGATATATATATATTTTATAGGGTCTGGAGAGAACATCATCCATTGGCAAGACAGTACACGTAAAAGTTTTCAGTAATCATATTAGTTCAGCAAGGCTAGATAGGTTTTATATTAGTAGAAGTAATAATAATGTAAAGTTAAAAAATCTGTTATTTCCCCAAATGGGTTTATGGACCATCATTTTGTGTTCATTTGAAATAAGTTTAAAAACATCAAAAAGCATTTTAATATTAAAATATTGCATGAAGTAACTTTCTGTGAGAAATTAGTTTTATTGTGGAATAACTGGAAAGAAAGGAGAAATGCTTATATGATAATATTGTGGGAAGTGGGAAAACCCAAATAAGAATGTTTTGTCAAAACTATACTGCCCACACAAACAGTTTGATTAAAAAGACAATCAATGACCTTGAGAGGGGTATAGAACAACTTGAAATAAATGCAGTTAATAATAATTTAACAGATGTAATCATGTTGGAAAAAAGGAAGAATGCTTCGGGAACTGTTCTTCATGAAAATGCAAAAGGAGCTTTAATTAGAGCTCGTTTTTCTTCACTCAACGATATGGACGCTCCTAGTTATTTCTTTTTAATTTGGAAAGAAAAGTAATGGAAAGAAAACAGATGTTACATCTGAAACTTGTAAATGGAACTTTAACCTCCGATCCAAAAGAAATGAGGATGCTTGCAATGGATTGTTATAAAGATGATGTCAAGTATGGAATTTTTACTCAAAGATATACCTAAATTTTAATTCTAAATTTAATTTAATTCTAATATTCTTCATTTTTGTCTAGCATAGAAGTTGCACTGTGTTGAAAATAAAATTGAAAATGAGCTGATATCCAAAAATAAGAAATATTTTGTTGACAACCAGGATAAGCATTTGCATGGAAGTGAAAATGAAAAGAGAGGAATATTTAGATTTTATGATTATAATATGACTGTAGATTTATATTTAGAATATAATAACAGATATTTTAATTATTCAATATTAATTTGAGTTTGTATGTATGTATTATTGTGGTTATAATTAATTGTAATATTTTTATAAATTGCATTTGTTTTTTTTTTGTTTTTTAATTGTATGTGTTATTTTAATATTTCTTTAATAAATGTTGAAATCAGAGTAAAAATAACAACACTTGCCTCACAGCAAATGCTAGTAAAATAGGCATTGGTGAGTAAATAACAAATCACATTAATCAAATTGGTCATATTTTAAAATATATTAAAATATATGAAATAATTATACAAATAATAGACTGAATTATAAATCTGGCCCTTGCTGATGTAAGTGACATATGATATTCTAATCAAAGGCATACAAATAACCTTACTACTAAAACTGCCACCAAGTTGATCTAATGCTTAAAAAACTCCATGTAGCATGTTTAATATTCCTGACATTAATTCACCAAGGAACAAATATGAGGAAAAAATTGAAATGTATCAGACATCACAATGCAAACCAAAACCTGATTTGTGTGTCATGCAAGCAAATGGATCCTCTGTGGCTCGTGCTGAGCAGTTCAGCTGAGAAGTGCAGTCCAACTCAGCGGTGAAACACTATGTTTTTTGCTCTCAAAACAAAATGATTGTGTATAAATATTTTTTCTCTATACAGTGTTATAAATAAAGGGCCTGTCCTACTGAGATGCCATTTAAATGGTTTCATGTTGAAAATGTTGTCAGAGTGTGCTGAAGATTGTGTTGGAGTCTATGCAGGAGATGGTCTCCATGGAAGCTCAGAAGACAGCAGCTCTTCATGAGAAAAATTAAAGGCAAGAATCAGACAATGGGTTTGACCCGCTGTGACAAACACACACACCAAACAGAGAAAGGAACAAAAAAAAAAAAAAAAACAAGTAGAAAAGACCTTCGGAGTCTGAGGCCTCCTTACCGAAATATCGACTGGCTCTTGTTGAGAAAATGACCTGACATCTAATTCAAGAGATTATTTCCCTCAGGATCCGGCCAAAGACAGAAGCTTCCTGGTCAATGGCTGACAAAAAAAGACCTGTCCGTGGGTTATGCCGACCTTGAGGAGGGACGCAGTAAGTTTAATTGCAGGTAAAAAAAAAAAAAAAAGATCAAAACAATCACATATTTTTCCCAAGTATAAAGATCCCATCACTGTGGCTATCCGTAAAAAAAACCTACTTCGTAGCAGTGCTATGCTAGACAAGCTAGGATAGACAGTCGAGATGGGCCAGGATGGTCGATTAATCAAATGAGTGAGATTACAAGTTCAGTAACTTAGAAAACAGATTAGGTGAATTTTCATATCATCCTGACTTTAAAGCGTGTTTGCACACTGGTAATGGGTTGTAATAATAGTCAGCATGGTAAAACACTCTCAGGGAACTTTGTCTGTTAATTAAATTCATGTAAAGCACTACCACCATCAAAACAGTGCCTTTGTACAAATTTACCTCCTTTAAATGGAAAGACACTGACAGGCATCAAATCGCCCGCTGTGATCAATGTTCCCGTTATTATGCACAATCCACAGGTTTATTAGTGAGGTGTTACTGAGAGATTTTTTTTATGACTTGCTGTTTATTGCTCGCTCCCGGGCGTCTGTCAGAACATAGCAGTCAGATGAATGCTTCAATAAATATTTGCAGCACAAAGGGTCTAAACAGTTGGATGTCGTGAACTAGACGTTTCACACTCACAACGTTTTTGTGCTGATATTTATAGGAACCCACGAGATTGATAGTTTTGTGCAATAAAAGGTTATAGATATTTCATTTATTTATGTTTTATATAATATTAGGTGCCATTATTATAGGCCTCTGCATCCATATCTTCTCTACTCACTTTTGTAGGGCCAACTGAATGGAACACAATACTGGAGACTTGAGAAGCATTTAACTATTTTACTTGCTACTTGAAATTTAAACAACATTCTGTCAAAGACGACTGACATTTAGCATACAGTTTGGATTGGCGGTGTGGTTCTGTTCTGGCCAAGAACTCCTTGCCCATCCATGCAGCCTAGCATGGATAAGAGTAGGGAGAGCAGTGATAACCCCCCTTAGGGTAAACTGAACAGAACCAACATTAATGCAGATATCATACTGTAATGTTCTTAATGACAATAATTTAATGTAACAACATAAATCAAGATACAAGAAGGTCAAGTCCTGACTGTGGACAAGAGGAAGAGCTGGGGATGGAGGAGGGTACTTAGCTCCTGCAATGCAATGAAGCTGCCGATAATACTGAATAGACCTTATATAGGAATGCTGAGATAACGTGAGACTTGACTTGATATGTGACCTGCCAGAACTACGATATGCTTGATTTCACGCTATTAGACCAACTCTATCTCATGAGAAAACATAACTATTTTACAAAGTGGTGATTTCGATTTTCATGGAAACACATGATTTTTACAACCAAAAAAAGTAGGCTAGAAGCTCCAGTAAGAGCTTAGTACGTCCTGATTTTGCCGAGTTAGATGTGTTCCTGGGTCAACATATTTTATTTTTCCTGGAACAACATTCCTGTCTGAAAATTTTATCCTAACCTAATCCCTACTCCTAAACCTAACCCTTCCCATAACTTCCCTAAAATCAGAGGGAAACGATAGGTGAATAACACTGATGTAAAAGCACCTAACCCTGTTGTAAGCCTAAACTTGACATTAACTAAACTTGTCCCTCAAATCTGATTGGTGGATTGGAATGTTGTTCCAGCATTAACAAAGATTGATCCTCCCTAACCCTACAGTAAGTCAGTGGGCCATAAGAAGATTGTACGAAAACGTATTAATGAAATCGTACAAATTCATGTGAAGTAGTCACCATTGGACTCTTTTCATATTTACGGGGTTCTCCAAGTCGAAATCTGAACATATTAATAAAGATTACGTTGGTTAGAAGTGTGAAAGATCCCTTAGCCACTGTATTAGAAAGTAACACTCATGGAGAGTGTAAAGTTGGCATTTTCTTCCCTATTGTGATGTATATACTGCCATAATCCATACAAAAAAAACAAGAATTGTCCATTTTGAGCTAACTTATGGAGTAGTCAAAATGAAACAAAATGCCCACCGCCATTAGAAAGTCAGTTACATCTTGTGCGATCTTAAATCATTAGATGTTTACTACTCTTTCATGTCCAATTACATGTCTACATGTCAATTTTGTCTTGTGAAAATTGTTTAAATGGCCCAAATTATGGCAGTCTATGCAAACGTAGTCATCGTATATGTCCGCCAGGAGAGCACTCTATCCGTCAATCTCTCTATGCCAGGGAACCTGTCAACAATCACTCAACTAATGAGCCTCTCTTTGGCCCTCAGAGGACACCGTAGTCATCTAACCCTGGAGCCATCTCCTGCATTTCTTAACAGGACTGGTGGGGAAAGTGATCTAACCTTTTATTCCAAGAAAATATCCCACTACACACAGTGTTTCAGGCTGCGGGCTAATTTCCATTCCACTGCTCAGCAACCATTTTAAATGACCTGCCACTAAGATTAATCCTAACCAGGGAACCTTATATTTCTCAACTGTGCCTCCATCTGACTCCTTATATTATGTACTGTTTTGAGCTATTACAGTTTAATATTGTAGGCAGATGATAATGTGAAGAATTGAACAATGTCAGCATGAAAGGTCAAAACCATCAAACTGACTGACGTTAGATGAATGGCAGAGTGGCCGCTTTACTGCGGGGTCTAGAGCATCTATAATTAAACATAAGAACCGTTTTAAAGGTTTGAGTATAAGAGCAGAATAGAGGCAGTATAGGTAGCCCATGTTACAACCCATTCTGACTTTTAAAACCCGACTGCCAGAGCAAATGATAGGCTGGCACTGTTAAATCTGAAAGCCACCCCATGCTGCTTAAAGACTAAAAATGTGTCCCAGAAAGTGAAAAGGCAATTTTGAAAAAGAATGATTCATTCGGATCAAGTCCAATAAGTACCGCAATCAATCGGCTATTGGGCCATCACAGTGAATGAGGAGTGCCCGACAACGAAAACGCTTGATCGATTATTATGCGATGAGATATATAATAGCAGCACATAATGCTGTTGATCGTATGGATGCTAAATAAATAAAGGTCATTGTACATGTACACTTATTAGCAGGGCTGTGCACAGTACCGTGCTCCCTATACGCAGAGTACGCAGTTTGTGTAAGACACCCAGGGGTGTCACCTTCTTGCATAAACATAAAAATAAATATAAAAATGAAAATAAATATAAATATATGTAACAGAAGCTACAGTAGCTAGTGAGAGCTGTGCAAGTAAACCTCACTCACCTGACCTCAAGAGGTGCACTAGCGACTTCAGTGTACTTGTTAGCGCACCGGTTTGCCCGAGAAGGACCGGTTACACATAAATAAATAAAAATGCATTTTATGGTGATAGCAGTTAGCACACGTGACACGCCATACACGCATCTGCCCCGCCCCACCCCCACCTCCTGTTTGCACCCCAATATGCCCGGGAAAACACAACCGCAGTCTGGCGCTGAGAAGCGAAGAAGAAAAAGCCCATGAATCCCGTAAATCACTTTCAGATATGTTCACAAACATGTGAAACTTTATATTAATGGGTGAGGTTAATTAAACGTTTTTAATGTCGTTAATAATTTGACCACCACCAATACATCTGATTGATGATACTAATCCAATTTATGTCATAAAATTTCAATTATTTTAATGTGCTATGCATTGCGTTTTGAAAATGGTAAAGAGTTGTACCGTGTGTGCTACTTCTTTCTGAAAACTATCCCTTTTGTTAGGAGTTAGTTTTGTCAGGAAGGAATAAAGCCTTTCTTTCTGAAAACAATCCTTTTTGTTGTCAGGCAGGGAAAAAGACTTTCTCACTCTCTTTCTCTTTCTCTACAATGAAAAGAATTCCCTTTTTCTCATTCTCTCTCCGGATCGCGTCGTCCTCCCGTCCGCTGCTCGCGCTTCTTCAGAGAGGGCTGAGGACGCAGGTTCTCTTGTCAATAAAGAATCTAGTGGCAGCCGAGGCAACACGCAGATTATAGGTCTGCTACAGTATATGTATATAATGCGATGAAACTGAGCAGATGGGAGATTCTCTTTCTCTCTTATTCCTATGTTTGCAAGCTATGATTTTATGATTCTTTGTTGAAACTGCTCTAATGTGAAAATAACTATTTTCATTGTATTTGGATGCATTTCATTCTGAGAAAAGTATTTATTGATTTGAGAAGTTAGATGCTTGTGTTAATATCTAGTCTGGCTGTTCTTTGGCTACATTTAATTCTGAGGAATGAAATGGCGAAATTGGAGATTGGAGATTGACTTTGAGAACGCCACCTTTAAGCTCATCATCACTTAAAAAGTCAGGACTCCCCACCAAGCCGTGCAGAACAACATTCATGCTGGTAGGGAAGGCGTTTCACTCAGTGAGTCATGCTGGTGCTGCACTGCACACTATGGCAGGTGTACCAGGCTTACTTGCTGAAAAAGAAAGAAGAACAAAAAAGCCCCCGGGGGACAGGGCACGTAAAATATATTAAGTAGCTCTTTCCCGACACCCTCATGACATCGCTGTTCCATCCCCGCCATTCCATTTGGTGTTTTAGGGAACAGCTATTTCCAGCTAAATGTTCAATATTCAGTTGCTTCCTGCCATTCCCTAGGACAAAGGATATTTAACATTCCACCATTAAGACGCTGCGTCACAAGGCATTGCGTCACAAGACATTGCATCAAAATTAGTGCCCCTTTTGAAGAATTTAGCAACGTGGAAACTACTGCCAAACATATGTCCTTGGGCTCTGAGAACCGTAGGCAAATACAGTTTGCACACCGTCTTCTGCGTTTCAACAGCGTGGTCTCAACTACCGTGAAACAGGAACTGACGCACTTGCTATTACAAGAACTGGAAACTCTGCTGGACAAAGGGGCCATAGAACATGTTCCCCTCCCAGACAGACAGTCAGGTTATTACAGCCATTATTTTCTGGCTCCCAAAAAAAGAAAAAAATAAGGGGGATTGCGTCCAATTCTTCGCGGTCAGAAATGTTCTCTCAGAACATTCAAGTTCAAAATTGAGAAATTGTTCAAAAAGCGACAACAAAGGAAGTTCCTGTGGTTTGCTTTCGGGGGCGAAGCTTACCAATATCAGGTTCTTCTGTTCGGCCTAGCCTTGTTACCCAACACATACACAAAATCCATGGATGTAGCTCTGGCTCCGTTGCGATTCCAGGGCATCCTGGGCTCCGTTGGCCCAGTCTTAAGAGCATGCGCCATCGGATGTCGTCCTGGCTCATCTACTATCTCTGGGGTTGAGACTCAATTCCCTATAAAAGCGCTCTCTCTCTCCTGCCCAGAGAACAATGTATATAGGGGTTGTATGGGACTCTGTCACCATGTGGGCACAGCTGTCCCCTGCACGTGTCAAGTCCATCTTAAACACCCTGAGCGATATTAGACTAGGTCAGGAAATTACTTTCCATCACTTCTTCTAGGTCTTATGGAAGCTGTGTCCACGGTGTACCTTTGGGCCTTCTGCACATGAGACGGTTTCAGCTGTGGCTCAGAACCAGGGAATTTAGTCCAAGGACTAATCTCCAGAGGCAAATAAGGGTTAAATAACTAGCTTCCGGCAGATGGCCCACGCAAGTCGACTTACGCCAAAAGAGTAACACTTGAAGATGTATGACGTCAGATGTAAGAGTAGTGTAAGCTTTGAAGCCTCTCACAGTTCAAACAAACAGAACTGGGCAACCGCGCTTGTCATTATGTTGTGTGTCAAGTTCAAGGGTTACTCTTTTGGCATAAATCGATGCGTACGACCATCTGCCGGAAGCTAGTTATTTTAGTCGATAAAATTTTAAATATGGATATTTTTCTTACACACACACATCGCTTCGCTTCAGATGGCCTTTATTAACCCCTGGAGATGCGTGGAGCACTTTAATCATGAATGGATGCACTTTGATGGACTTCCAAAGAAATACACCCATTCACTCCCATTATAAAGCTTGGAAGAGCCGGGACATTTTTTTAATATAGCTCCGATTGTATTCGTCTGAAAGAAGAATGTCTTATACACCTAGGATGACTTCAGGGTGAGTGAATCATGGGCTAATTGTCATTTTGTGTGAACTATCCCTTTAAAGGCTATCGTTCACTTAGGTCTATTTGTATTACCACACATAAATCTGATTACTCGATTAATCAATAAAATAATCGACTGGTTACTTGATTACCAAAAGTTAGTTTTTATTTAAAGCTGCAGTCATTAACTTTTTTGTGTTCAAAATGTACAAAAATTAATAATGAGCAAGTACATCATGAATCCATTTTCCAAACTGTGATTTTGTCTTATCCTGAATCACTATGGTACACCTACTGTATAATAAGTGTTCATATTCTGACTATATTAGACTAGTTCAACCACTGCAGAGTAGCCTAGTACCTGTGTGACTCATCATAGACACTCAGCAGAGATAAGTTGTAACAATAAGTAGTGATGGCAAAACATTGCTTCATAAAGCTTTGAAACCTTTATGAATCTTTTGTTCCGAATCAGTGGTTCGGAGCGTGTCAATCTGCCAGAGTCACGTGATTTCAGTAAACGAGGCTTCATTAAGTCATAACTGTTTCAATGTTTCACCACCTGGGGCGATGATCTCTGTCAAGATAAATTTGTTAGACATATATTTAAATTATTACTATATAACTAATTAGACATTAGTATAACTAAAATGAATAATGGTAGTTAATAGTCTCTTATTGGCCTGTTTAGCTAATCAATTCATAGAACAAACAAAACAAACCCTGACAATTGATAAATAGATTTGTAAAAGCTGCTTTTATGAATGTTTGGCCTAGGTTTTTGTTGAATTTACACTGTTCTGACCACTAGGGTTCACCATGGAGACAGGTGTCAGATTATTTAGATGCCTCGACACAATATGGCACATTTGCTTCAACTGTTTCAATGTTCCACGAAGCCTTGATTTGCCCACCACTAACAATAAATCCACTGAGGAGAGCTGCAGAAGAACCCATGTGCAGTTTATTAACTCCAAACTTGAACTAAATACAAAATAAACATGAACTTGACTGACATAAACTTGCTCAATAACCATGAAACAAGAAACTCACCAACAGCACGTTAAATTGACAATTCTAGACAAGGGACAATGGTAACATGACAACATGACAAACAAGGGAAGCACATGGCAAACAGGAAACATGACTATTGCTGTGTCCGAAATCTCCACTCAAACCACTACTCCCTAACCCCTATGTAGGGGGTAGGGAGTAGAGCACTATATAGCGAGCTCCCCAGCATAATAGAAACACCACTTTCGGACACTACTCGATCGTCTCTCGGCGCCGTTGATTACGTCATTACTGTCGCACTATTTAAACGCGCCATCATCTGTCAGCTGGTGCTGAGCCATTTTTACGATCAGCGCAATGCATGATGGTATGTAGGGCTTGGGTTAGTGACCATCGGTTGTACACTACTCTTCAAAATGCATTCTGGGATACATTGAGTGGACTATATAGGGTATAATAAAATGGCGAGCTCACTATATAGTCCACTATATAGTGAGTAGTGGGAGATTTCGGACACAGCCTATGACTACTTACAAAATAAGAGACACGAAAACAAGAACATGAAACAAAACCAAACATGACAGAAGTAGATCCGGCGTACCGGTGTTTATCCGCACGATGCATGCAGTTTTGTTTATTAACCGCTAGAGCGTCAAAAGTTACGAACTGCAGCTGTAATATGTATAAAATTATACACTGCCTGGCCAAAAAAAAGTCACTGTTTTGTTTTAAATAGGCGAGAGGTATGATTGGACCATTATTGCCGTGATTAATAAATGTCTAGCATGTTATATGTTTGGCAACAGTTCTTCTAACCCTAATTAATGGAGTGTCTAGCTTACAGTATCATTTCTAGAAGGTAATGTAGGCATTTGCGGAGAGGCTAGCAATAGCAAGCTAGCATTGAAAGTATGAGATCCCTCCAGTGTCTCCAAAGCCACTCCTTCTTCAAAACACATGAACGCACTCAGCTGAGTTTACAAAGCGTCATGAGATGAGAGACGGCGTTAAATTACCTCATGTCTCAAAGCACATAACATACTAAACGTAAACAACTTGCAGAGCTCTTACTTGAACCAATTCTGTAGATTCATTATGCCGTTGATAGTGTTGACATTGCTCTGTTAAGTCTTCGTCGTCAGTTGGGAACCTGGGTGTGCTCTTTGATACCAATCTTTCATTTGAAATTCACGTGTCGAGTATCTGTAAAATCGCATTTTTCCATCTTAAAAATATATCTAAATTACGTCATATGCTCTCACTGACAAATGCGGAACAATTAGTTCATGCGTTCATGAGCTCAAGGCTAGATTATTGTAATGCTCTACTGGGTGGTTGCCCTGCACGCTTAATAACATCTCTCACTGACAAATGCGGAACAATTAGTTCATGTGTTCATGACCTCAAAGCTAGATTATTGTAATGCTCTACTGGGTGGTTGCCCTGCACGCTTAATAACATCTCTCACTGACAAATGCGGAACAATTAGTTCATGCGTTCATGAGCTCAAGGCTAGATTATTGTAATGCTCTACTGGGTGGTTGCCCTGCACGCTTAATAAACAAACTACAGCTGGTCCAAAACGCAGCCGCTAGAGTTCTTACCAGAACCAGGAAGTATGACCATATTAGCCCGGTTCTGTCAACACTGCATTGGCTGCCTATTAAACATCGTATACATTTTAAAATATTGCTGATTACTTACAAAGCACTAAATGGTTTAGCTCCCCAGTACTTGAGCGAGCTCTTAACGCATTATAGTCCTGCACGTCTATTGCGATCTCAAAATTCTGGCCAGTTGATAATACCTAGAATATCAAAATCAACTGCTGGTGGTAGATCATTTTCCTATTTAGCACCAAAACTTTGGAATCTTCCTAACATTGTCCGGGAGGCAGATACAGTCTGTCAGTTTAAAGCTAGACTAAAAACACATCTCTTTGACCTAGCATTCACATAATACATTATCGACTTCAATAATTAAATGTTAGGCTGCATAGATTAGGTCAGCCGGAACCGGGAACACTTCCCTTAAATCCTGATGTACTCGTTACATCATAAGAAGAATGGCATCTACGCTAATTTAGTGTCTTTGTTTATCCCGAGGTTTTCCTGCAGCCTGCCGGATCCATGCCGTTACCAGATCTGACGAAGGACCTTCGCCTGGACCCGATGACAACGCAGTGCTGAAGTGCCAACTAGCCTCTCCCTATGGAGGATCCCGATACCACTCTACAGATAAAGCGCTGTGAAATTCCTGTTTCGCGTACCTACCCGAAATGATAAAATAAAAAAAAATTCTGCATAAAAATTTATAGGCAAAACAAGTAGTTTTTTTAGGCATGGTTTGTAGCGAATTACAAACCTACGCACATATGCAAACGCACATAACTATAGAATAAATTCTTAATGCGCATGTGAATGCCATCAGCGTTTATCCACAGGTTTGCGTTTAGAGAGAACGGCGTCGTCTTAGCGGCCCCTAATTTAATAACAAATGATCATTTCGACGGAAGTGAATCAATCAAAACTAACTTTAGCTGGAAACAACATTATTCAAGAACCGCTATAAAACCAAACCAATCCCTGTTACCTTAAATTATATGTTTGTCTCTGTAAAGCTGCTTTGAATCAATCTACATTGTTAAAAGCGCTATATAAATGAGGATGACTTGACTTGACTTGACATAGAAAAGCATAAATCTGAGTCACAGCTCGGGGTAGAACAAATGACCTACCCTACCCGACACATCATGGCCATATCTCAGGATAACATTGTCAAGATTCATCAGGCTCAAATTGTGAAAGAATGGTTGGGAGGAGCATGAAGAATCATTTTCACAAATGAAATGGCACCTCTAAATCCAGACCTTAAATTCACTGATAGTCTTTGGGATGTGCTGGAGGAGACTTTACAGAGTGCTGGACTCTTACAATGTCAATACAAGATCTTGACCAAAAATGTATGTACTACCTGAAAATAACATCACAAAAAATTTTCCTTCAAGAGGTGCATCAATTTTTGGTCAATATTTGTATCCCAAAGACTTTCAATGACTGTAAGATCTGGACTCAGAGGCGTGAATTCATGTGTGAAAATGATTCTTCATGCTCCCTCCCAACCATTCTATCACAATTTGAGCCTGAAGAAGAACAGTTGCCAAACATATAACATGAAACATAATAATCACTGCAATAATCCAATTATAGACTCTTAAGCACTTGCCTAAACCCAAACAGCGACTTTGTATGTGTGTGTGTGTGTGTGTGTGTGTGTGTGTTGTGTGTGTGTGTGTGTGTGTGTGTGTGTGTGTGTGTGTGTGTGTGTGTGTGTGTGTGTGTGTGTGTGTGTGTGTGTGTGTGTGTGTGTGTGTGTGTGTGTGTGTGTGCTTGTTTTTGTGATATATGAGGACACAAATGTGTATAATGACATGCATATTACACTGGTATTACAACTTACACGTGATATATGAGGATATTGCATGAGTCCTCATATTTCAAATAGCTTAAAAAACATAAAAAACAATTTTTTTTTCAAAATGTAAAAATGCAGCATGTCTCCTGTGATGGGTTTAGGGATAGGGGCAGTTTAAGGAGATAGAATATATAGTTTGTACAGTATAAAAACCATTACGCCTATGGAATGTCCTCATAAATCACAAAAACAAACGTGTGTGTGTGTGTGTGTGTGTGTGTGTGTGTGTGTGTGTGTGTGTGTGTGTGTGTGTGTGTGTGTGTGTGTGTGTGTGTGTGTGTGTGTGTGTGTGTGTGTGTGTGCGCATTTTACCTTACATAACATTTGGAGGAGATGGGGGAGGGGGTATACAACAATACAATTCTGCTCAGGACACCCAGTTGGCCAGCAGCAGCCCTTGCTGTGATATATTCACTTTCAGCAACAAGAAATATGTCTGTATGGCTTATTACTCTGTGCAGCCAGTAAAAATTGTTATCCACTCTATGAATAATGTGACAAGGGACATTGATATTGATTCTGGTGATAGTGCCTTTTTAACAACATTCATTTTAACATAGATCTATATTATACGTATTTATCGATAAATCCCAAAGCCATCAATAGAATTTCTGCAGACAGTATGGCAAAGGCTACGCCTAAATTAATCTGCATACATTTTAAAACAGTCCTTTCACTCTCTGTCCACACTAGCGTTTTCAGGTGTTTTACGACATTTCAGTCTGGATGAGAAACTTTGGGAAAACGCCTGAAAATGCTAAAAACTCACAAAAGCTCACTGAGATGATCCGGGAAAATAAATAATAAAGTTATCGCGCAATTCTTCTGACAGGATAATCTTATTTAGCAAAAATAATCTCACCATTCACGGATGTGTCCAGGTCGCACTCAGTCACCATAATGTTTGGTCTAAAACGCAACTGCTCTCATGTATTGCCGCAGCAAATGTGAGTAAATTTTCTGTCATCTTTGCAGGAATATGAAGAGTGTGCAAAGTAACATATTTTAGCAACGGTGTGAAAGTGAATAGCACATAACAGGCACATACCGGTATAAACATGAATATCTATTGGTACAATATACGTCACACGACTAAACTTACGTCATCGTTTTTAAATACCTCAGTTTTGACAGTTGCTTTATGCACAGCTTTTCAAAAAGCTTTGTTTTCATTAATAAAAATGCCATCTCAGTGAGGATGGAAGGCCAAAACAGAGAGAAAAAGATGCGTTTTCAACTGAAAACGTATTAGTGTGGACAAGGACGAAGTCTTTCCAATGCAAAGGCTAAGGTGTTTGGGATATTGGTTGGGTGCTTGGCTATTTGACAAAGTCATGAGCCTAAACTCATGATACTCTGGTCTCTAGATTTGACTCTGGTCCCTCTTCTACAATGTAAATCTAAGATTTTTTTGCAACCCAAGCTGGGAAAACATACCTGAGGTGACATTTCTGCAAAATGATATTACTTTGCTTTTTGCACATTTCACGACACTTTCGAAGTGAAATGTTCAGTTTTGCTAAAACTTCAGTTTTATAACAGATGAAAATGAATCTGGTAAGGTTTCAATACATTGTTAGTTGTATGAAGCCTACCACGGCAGTTCGGAAATTAAATGTCCGGTGGCAGTGAGTGGCGCAAAAAGGTTAATGTTCTATTGTGTTTGAAAGTAACAGCACCTACACTAAACCCAAACTTAAACCAAACCGATAGTGTTAACAGAAGCAATTGTGAGATAAAAACACATTTTCTGAAGCATCCGAGTCATTTTAGCTGCTTCTACAAGTCTTTGAGCTCTTTCATCGGGACTCATGTTTCACAGGACTCGTACAACTGCAATGTTGTACCAGGTGAGCTACCGAGCAAGTTTACTACGTCAGAAAAGTCATACATATGAAGTATTTCTTAACATAATGGGCAATGGTAAAAGTGTTTTGGTGTCATAATTATGTATATAGGAGGAATCATGGAAAAAAAAAGTCTTTATAAATCAATAATCTGCTCCCTGTAATCATAATTTGCGTGAAAAGGAATAAAAGTGTTTGGTGTTTTACCGCCTGTAGTGTTAATTTCAGCTGGTAACTGCATTGAATTGTATGTAATGTATGTTTTGGGAATTTTGCAGAAATGTAGGTAGAAGCACATTTTTCAAATGAGCGTATGTTGATTTTTCCATCAGTTTTATCATCCATCAGGCATAATTCTCATTACTCTCAGAAAAGTAATAGCATTCTTCTACTCAACAAGCCCCGCAATTCATTCATATCTGCAGCACAAATGGGGCAGGGTGTTACGTGGGTTAAGGGTTTGTTCAAAGCCAACTTTAAATAATTACTCATATTCAGAGAAATTGCATGTCAGGTCTATCTGTTCACCAGAGAAAATCAACCATTAATATTCAGAGCCATTTCTTGAAAGTTCAACTTGAAACAGCTTCTTCACCAACAAATGAGATTGAACTCATGAATGTTTTTCCTGTGAAATATTGTTAAATAACATAAAATAGAGAGACGTACACTGTGCAAGTTCCCATCGAATGGCATACACATTTGTCATATAGATAAAATCGATGCATACCATGCTCTACCATCACTGCCAATGCAACTTTGTTATCACACAGCTGTATTACCATTTTCCATTAGACTTCACACTTTAACACTGCAACCAACCAGGGATTCGAGTCAGATATCTGAAGTCCAGCTGTTCTGCATTCTAATCAGCAAGGAAATGTTCAGGCATATAGTTTAATAGTTTATACTGACAACATCAGTGCTGTCACATAACTAATCTCAGACCAAACGTGGTTACTTAAGTGATTGGATGTGCTTTTAAAAGCCACTAATCAACATGGTTTAAACTTTAGGGACCCTCCTCTAAGGCATTGTTTAAGCCTAAAAGATTATGCAAGCCACTTTAATAAGAATCATATTTCTGTGTGTGAGTGCAGATTATGCATGTGCCGTCAGACAGTGAGAGAGGCACTGTCGAGCGTAACAGTGAGAAACAGTCAGCTGGTGGAGAAAGGCTGAACTTTAAGCTGTCGGCTACAATTCTACAGTTTGATTATGGCTTTAAACTGTATATTTTAGTAAGCCTGAGCTATGAAGCTATGAAAACCTGAACCATAAACTATCAATTGCAGGTCTAGGTCCATGTCAATGCTGATAATGGCATTATACTGTTAACAACAAGGTCAGAATTAGCATATGTCAGTCATGGCCTGAGCTAATGGACATTGATAGAGTTCCTAATTTACAAGCTCTCTGAGCATGAATCGATCTTCACCTTGGCTAATCGCTGACAAACTGCCTGCCTTTCACTTCCCTTGAGTGACAGTGGAATTACCTACGGAACTGGAGCTAAGTCCTCTATTCACAACTTCACATAATGTACATGTAGGATTTGAAAAATGTAGACAGGTCTTGATTGATGTTCAAAATTGTCACAAACTGCTCTGAGACGAGAAGGTTGAGGATCCAAACGCAGTGTTTATTGAACAGGGTAATCCAAAGACGTAATACAAATCCAGGCAAGGGTCAGACACAAACAAGCAATCCCAACAATAACAGAAAAGGGCTGAGGCAAGGAGAAAAATCCTAGCCTGGTAATACCAGATTCGGCTACTTCACTTTGCTTCGTACACAGAGTCTGGAATGGCATAATAGAGAAGTGTTTTCTCTCTCGCTAGGGGGCGCTTGTCTGAAGTTTAAAATCATTGGTTACCCGTAAGCCAATCAGATACGTTTATTTATGACGTATGTTATGCGCCGACACAGCCACATCGAACCACAGACATCATGCATCGAACTCAAATCTATGATTGAACTTCCACTGTAAACCTGCTGTAAACACTTGATGATGCGAGCGAAATACACTCTTCTTGTTCTGGCTTCAGTTTGAAAAACCCGGGAATGTTCTCCATAACAGAGCGAATTGCATCCCGTGACTCGTTTCCCATTTCCGCGGTCGTTTCGGTTTCCGATTTCTCTAACCTACATTGTAAAACTCGGCGCTTAGCGTCTATGTCACGGCTCTCAGCCCACCCTCTGTTCGTTGATTGGCCGGCTGTTTTCAGGCCGGAGGAAAACTGAAAGATAGGCTGCTATCTCAGACTGAGGAGCGAAATGAAATAGCAGAAGTAGGAAGTCTGCCGTAGTCAGGCTAGAGAAATCCAAGGGAACAGGCAGAGAATCGAGGAAACCAGGACACGCTCAAAATTGCAGTACAAAACTAAACAAGACAGGGAATGAATGTGAAAACCAGGCTTATATGAGGTGAGGTAAACAAGGTAAAGACACACAGGTGAATGTAAACATTGCTGATTAGTCTGGGCAAAGGATTATGGGAAATGTAGTTTGTGGATGTGTGGTGATTGTCGGGGTTGGAGTGCCCTCTGATGGTTATCCCGGGCACTCTCACTGGTGATCGTTACAAAAAAAAGGGAATCAGATTTGGGACTTGACTCAAGCTCAATGGAACTAAGGAAAATAAAAAAGAACTGGATGCTGTATAAATAGAGCGAAACAGTTGGCTTCGGGAAGTAAAAATTACATTTTTTTCTATCTATCTATCTATCTATCTGGGAGTTTTTCGCAATATTATTACAAATAATAATGAATAGTGAATAGTTAATGACTATAAGTTGTGTAAGTTGTATCATTCATAATGATGAACAGTAAAATATGTTATATACAGTATTGTCTTTTTTCCTGATATTTAAATACTTTTTAGGTTTCAAAACAAATGTTATAAAGTGATTCAGAGCTGGTCGGGTTGGCTCAAGGTTTATAATTCTTTACTGAACAATTACCTGAAATGCAGTGAAAGTGAATAGGAATACTTCCAGAACCAAGGCTGCGTAAAAAGTATCACTCTTCAAAGAAAAAGTTATATTTAGAAACTTAAAGGGTTTACATCAGGCAAATATATAGATCATCATAGAATCTTTTATGGGTTCATATAGAAAATTTTACGAATTAAACAATTTGCACACATACTTTGTGTTTAAAAATGGAAATAAACATGAAAGTCATAATGCTTCTATACAGAAGTAGATTTTTGTTTTTAATTGGTGGGATGATTTCAACACACTATTTCTTCATATTTAATAGGAATTTAAGTGATCAGTCACTTAACTGCTTGATGTTTAAAGGAATTTAACAACAGCTTGGCATGTTTTACTATAGATAGACTTTGCAATGACAGAGGGATATTGAATAATTGAGACAAACCAGAAGGTGCATATAAAATAGATGCTAAAAATGAAATATATAATTAAGTGTTATATGCTCTGGTATGAACTCTTAAATCAGGGTTCAAATCTGTAATATAATCAGCCAATGATCAGCAATCCAGTCCAGTCCGAAAAAAAGACCCTATTTTTGACAGTTTTCACACTGCAATATTAATGGACAATAAAATTGTTTCAATATGGTCATGTTTCATGTGGTTTCATCTGTGAATTCATTTTTCAAAGCTTTCATCTGTGAATCAGTTTTTCAAAACATGCAAATGCACTTGTTATAATGCCATCCTCTCATTCATATCACACACATGCACGCACAGACACACACTTACACAAAAGACAGTCTACCTGAAAATCTAATTATATTAACAGCAACACAGAGACATTCTTTGCACAAATCCAATCTGCTAAAACACACAGGCTATTCTATCAACTGAGGCTACATATTTGAAGTCACTGACAACACATTGCATCCTTTATAAAATAACATAATTTATCAGTGTTCTTTTGGATGTAAGAGAGTGACTGCACTCTCATAAGTGTGACATGTTCATATGCATTCATTATAATTTTATGATAACATAATCATATCTTTGTTCTCATCCATTTAACTTCACATAACTACATATTTCCTTCAAATCAAAGTGATCTAAAAAGTGCAATGAACTTATTAGTAGCCAGGTTGTGACTTTGCCACCACTTTGATTTTACTATGGCAGCAAATAAAAGTTATAGCTTTAGTGGGTTGCAATTAAAACAGCCCACTTATTAATTATTATTAGGAGTAGGCTAATGTTTGACTGTAAGAACAAATGCCAAGAAGCAGTAACCTTTCACACCTGAGCAAACACTTCATTAGCTGACTAATAAGGCTTAATGTATTCATAAATCCAAATGAGAAGAAAGCAGGTAATCGTGCTCATATTTATTCAGTTCAATTCATTCTCATTAATCAATCGAAAGTCTACTGCTATAAAGCCGGTGCTAAACGATAGTGCGCATCAATGAATAGCCAAAAAAAAATTTAAATAATAAACTCTTAGCATTGTATAAGCTCTTCTGTTGCGGAACTTTGATGTTGGTGAGTATAGGCTACAGAATATAAAACGCATGCAGCACATCACCTACCGGCAAAGCTGAGATGAAGCATGTAGATTCCCATAAGATCCATTTCTGCGCGTATCTGAAGAGAACTGACTCGAAATGTCGCGAAACTGTCTCTTTTATATTCTGTGGTTGCCGACAGAGGAAAGCCGTCCGATTTTCATATCAATTCAACACGTTAAAGACTCTTAAAACAGTCAAACATGAGAGTAACGTCTGTAAATGCAAGCCGCGCGCGCAACACCGACAAGTGCCAAACTGTCATTCAGGACGTCAGATAAAGCTCGCAATGAAATTAAAGCGCTAATGAAAGTTCTCCATCTGCTCCATTATCACGTATTGACATTTGTTCCCTCCGAGGGTTAGAACACGAGTGAATGAAGAGTCAGATTTCATTGACTGAAGATCAAACTCTGAGCAGAGAGAGAGAGAGGGAGAGAGAGAGAGAGAGAGAGAGAGAGAGAGAGAGAAGGAGAGAGAGAGAGAGAGAGAGAGAGAGAGAGAGAGAGAGAGAGAGTTATCTGAGTTTCAGCTGAGATGTGTCTCAAAACCTATAGAGCCGTCTATAAATGACACCAAACAGTGTATATGTTAGATGAGTGCCCAAAAATTAGGCTGTATATGTTCTGAGCCACAGCCATTATATCAGAGAGGCTATCAAACGATCCTGCTCTTTGATTTCAGCTTTGAACTGTGAATTTCAGTGCTAAAAATATATGCAAAAAATGGCACAGTTGTAGTTATTTTTCCCTCCCTGCCTTCTAGAACTACAGATGCATTATGAGAGTCCCACACTGACTGAAAGCCAAATGTTAAAGAAAACATTGCAGCATACACTGCAGACTTTTAAGGGGACCAAGATCAGTCGATCAAAAACCTGTATTGATCGATCGTAAATGTAAATGTATTGGGTGGGGGGATGCGTCTATGGTGGTTACTTACGGCCCTGGTTTATATTGGCAATCAAAGTGTGCCTTGGAGAACTGCTAACCTTCTTACCAAGGCTGTGGTGCTACAACTTAAGCCATGGCCTTCAGTCTTAATGAATGCATACTAGTGCAAGCGTAAGCACTGTAGAGCTCATTAAAATGGGGCATTATGACTCATAATCACAATCATGTATTGCATTTTTGCCAGGCATGTCATTATGAAATGCTTTAGTTACAGTTTTTACACAAACAAACAAACAAACAAACATAGACAGAATAATATATATGCTTGTTAGGGGGAACCATGATATAGAAGGTGAAGAAAGACATGACCGAGCACTGGTCATGACTGAGAAGGGGGTCACATTATCAATCCATCTCATTCATTGCAGTCCGTTGGTTCACACGCGCTGATGACAGGACTGAGTGCAGCTGTGAGCTCTCTGGAACGAGAGTGTGCTCTATTGTTTAAATTGAAGCTCTTTCAGGATTGGACTGGATGTATGTGTCTTGACATGGGTGATAGTAGACTTCGGGCTAGACTTCTTTGAAATGAGGGAGAGAGATGTGGTAAGAAAGCACTGACAGTTTGAATCAATTATAAGAGGATTTCAAGGTAATAAACATAAAAAAGCAAAACTGCCTGTGTGTTTCTGCTGGAGGGAAAAGCAATAAAAGCAGTATGTTTTAATATAGGCCGCAATGGCATGTAATACCATAAGCATTGTTGAAAACTGAAAACCCGACTTGACAAGTTGGCAGTTTCTACATTTTTATACTGTGTGTGTAATAGAAAAGCAGGTTATATGTAGACCACGGGGCTGCAGCTGCAAAATAAATGCAAAACATTTTAATATATATTTAAAGCAAACAGGGCAGGGTAAACATGCAAACCCACATAAATCAAACATAAAACATTGGGTTTAGATATACCAACTTATACATATACCAACTGTTGGTTTAAAAGCAAATCAGAATTTAAAAATGTATATATAATGCACACAAAAAGAGAGTATATTTTTATGCATTTTATAAGCCGAGTCGCAAACTGCAGATCACTTTTGCTGTGTGAGTGACCAATACAAAAGTCTTTACTTCATGGCTGCATCCGAAATCACATACATATAGTAGGTGAAAAACAGTATGTGACAAAATAAGTAGGTACCGCTTCCTTTTACAGTACAGTACTTACAGTGTACTTACCTAGAAAATACTGGCTAATATAAGGTAAGTACATGGAACAGGGGTAGGTTTAGGGTAGGTTCAGGGTTAGTACTAGTTATTACCCAGTAATTGTAGTTACTAAAATAAGTACATAGTATTTACATGGGTAACTTGACTGAAAAAGGAAGCGTTACCAATAAGTATGTCCGAATTCACAGTACTCATCAGTATACAAAAAGTATCCGGGTGACCTACTACTCCAGGCAAGATTCCGAAGTGTGCATATGATGGACACTTTTCTGTCCCATGAGGAGACAGGAGAGGATTTGTGAATGCCAGTGAAGTGACGCAATTGAGGCTGGTAAATCACATGACAATGATAACATGGTAAATGTCCTGATTACATTCAAACTTCACACATTCATGGGCCATTCTACAGAATTGGTGCAAACTGCTGTCCCTCATCCAAAAACACATTTGAAAAGCATTTAATTTTTAAAATCTTAGATGTGTACTAAGATCCTTCAATTATCTATTGAAACCCACAATAATATTTAAGGTATCAGTAAGCTTTATATATATATAAAATAATAATTTATGGGCTACTTTCAATTAGGAGGTGGCTGTCCCAAACCCTAACCCCTAAATTTTAACTTGTGAAAATGATATTGAAAAATATTTTTGCTAATTTTTTCATTCTTGTTTTAAAAAATAAAAAATATATATTTTTTTTAAAATGAAGTTAAATTTTTACATTTTTATATTTTATTTTTAAATCATGAAACTTTATAAAAAAAAAAACGTGTCCTGCATTTTCATGTCACTACCAAAACAGTGAATGTTGTAGTCCATTGGCTAAGAGTGCTTTTAACCACACCCCTACATTTTTGATCAGGAAATATTCCTGTGTCCCTCTCTCTCGTGTGCTATATGGTGAGTAGATTGATCCCATCATTTTGAGGTAATGTGTTCTAAAGTCTAAAAATCTGTGTGATCACTACCAAACTAATTTTTTCTGCTATTGAGAAAACTTTATTGGATGTTATTCCATAAAATGTATTGTTATATGTGTTCAACTGTTCTGACTAGTGATTTCTAACCATGGCCTGTTTAGCATCTTCGAGCTAGGCTCAAAAATATTTCAAATTGTCACTACCAAAACAGTCACAACCGAAACATGTCTTGAAGTTTCGGTTGTGACATTATTGTTTTGGTATAGTGACAAAAGGAACACATAATCCTTTTTTTTTTTTGGAGGAATAAACTACATTTAGTACAGTTATGCAAATAATTACTACTGTACAGTATAATTAATTATGCATACAGTTATGCAAATAATTACTACTAACCATGTGCTGTAGTAACTGAAACTTCAAGACATGTTTCGGTTGTGACTGTTTTGGTAGTGACAATTTTTTTTGTTTTAGTATGCAAGATTCTGTTAAAATTCTGTAATGTGATGAGGTTACAATTACTTAAGGTTGCAGTCCATGATACTAGCTTAGGTGTAAGGTTGTTGTCAGTAATGTTAATTTCTATGATTAAATTGACAGGGAGAATGACATAAAACACCAACATGCCTAAAAAAATAGAAAAACTACAACAGAGAGACAGAGAGAATTATTTTGAAAATGTGAAAATAAAAAGTGGTTCTGAAACAGTCTACATTGTAAGTTGTTGTTTTTTATGAAGAAAAATCTATGAGCATACCTCTTCTCACTTGCACCTCAAGACCCAAAATATAGAATAGCTCTAGGTGTTCTTATAAGATATTTACTGTCATATGTGTACTGACTGCATATGTGCATCATATTTATTTATTTATATTAACATAAAATGTGGACAGTCTGATTCAGCCATGGCAAACTAAGTATTGTGGTCACTACCAAAACATGTCACTACCCGTAACATGGGATGTTTGGTCAAAAATAAAGAATATTGAAGTATCAACTAAGATGTTATGATAGTGTTTGGTTCAATGCATATTCAAACTAATGAATCCTTAACTTTGAAATCAGTATGATAAACTTTATGCCTTCTACAAAGAAAGATTGTGTTCAAAATACAACAAATCTCATAAATTACACTTAAAATATTATTAAAATTATAATCTTTATTGATTTAACCTGTAAAAAATATTTTTTAAAAATAGAAAAAATATATATTTATAAGGTAGATGTAAACAACATCTTAATAGGTCATTATAAGCTTTCTTAATAAATTATTTAATATTGTGTTTCGGTAGTGACAAATTTGGGGAGAAGGAAAATATTCCAGTTTTCTGAAAATACAATATGAGAATTAACTGCACAATTACTAGAAAAGTGTACCTTGGATATTATACAATTTGCTTACATGCAAAATTTGTGGGAAAAAAACAAAAAAAATTCAAGATGTTTCTAACTCTGACTTTGCACCAATTCTGTAGAATGGTCCATATAGAACATACTTTTTTTAGCTGCTGTGAAGTAATACTTTTTAAAATAAGCACCTACTCAAGAGAGTATGCGATTTCAGATGCAGCCCATTACTCAGTGTCACATGATCCTTTTTTCATCACATGAATTTTTTCAAAACCTTGCACTTTGAATCCCGTTTTCAAAAGTTTGTGTATTTAGGCCGCCCAAAACGCTGCCATTGTGTAAATGAACTGCCAAAATGCATATGTATTTCAATCAAGGATCTTTTTTATCAAGAGTTTAAAAATTAAATAGAAAATCTTAAAAAAAAGATTTTACAACCTTAAAATAACGTGCAGCAAAACTTTGGAATGGGATAGCGAATTATTAGATATTTTGATATAAAATATATTTTTGGTTTAAATGCTCTGAAAGCACAAATCTGCAAGTAAAGCGTAGACGGCTCTTTTGGTGGCTCTGTTTTTTTTAGTGCAGTGAGGATCATGTACCTCTGTGTGGTCTTTGTCTCTTTCTTCCCTGAGCTCCGACTTCCCTGACCCGTGCCACGACCACATAGGGTGCCGCAAAAGAAAGAATAAACAGATGAGCGCTGCGCTGAGCATCACACGGCCTGATAAGAGACACTCCGTCTGCTCAGAGCTTTCTGCTTTGTGATAGATAATTAATCCTCTACATCTCTGATGGTGGCGCAGACCTCCTGTTCTACATAGGCATTTGTGAAAAAAGATTGAGTCTGGACTAATGTAAGAATTACATAATGCCATCTACTCTCATTCTGTCTACTCTGCTTTACAGTACAAGGTGCCAGCTGGTGTAATACAATATGTTATACCAGAACTGGCAATGGCATTGGAGTCAATTCCAAATGTCATTTTTGAACTTTTTTGTGGGGGGGAAGTGTAATTGAAATCTATTATTTTACTCCATGTTTGTTTGTGCTGTGTTTATTTAAGCTTTTTAGCAAGGGGGTAATCCATCGACCGGAAGTTGAAGTCGGCCGGGTGCCGTCGTCTTGTAGCAGAACTTCACTTGCGTTAGCATTCCCATTGACTCCCATTCATTTTGGCGTCATTGTGACGGCGAATAACTTTACATCTGAGGTGTTTAAAGACTCCATTTGTCCATTATTTATTTCTAAAGAAACACGACAATGTATAAAGGGCTCCATTACCTTCTATGTTACATTATGGCCCCGTAGAAACAGTTTTTGTAAAAATAGGCTAACGATTGCGTCATAACCACTCGACTCTCTGTCGCGCTGTACAGAAATTACCGTACAGACAGGAGGAGAAGCTCGCAGGCAGTCGGGGGGACGGACGTCCCGTAAAGTGAGAAGCCCATAGATAATGAGTCCATTAAAGCAACGGGACAAAATACTCCTGCTCACTCACGCCAAATAACTCTTTGCTCAAGTTCCCCGTCTCTGCAAGATTAACGTTGGCAATTTTCACGCACAGCTACTAGAAGATTTACGTCTGTCAGACGGGTTGCTCACGTCATCAAGCTTAGTTTGAGTCGGTTTGAGTCTGCGCGTCAGGAACGGAAGTGCTCAAAAATCGCTAAAAATGGGCTTCAACTGTCTCAACTGAGTTTCAATGAGATGGCTCTGTCCACTTCTTATACTGTCTATGCTTTTTAGAGTATCATGCTGTTAGCTTAGCAACATGCTAACTTTAAGAAGGGCAGTTGTTGCCTAATGGTTAGAGAGTCAGACTTGTAACCCGAAACCCATTTAAATAAATAGGAGCTGTTTTTGAACGACTGAAAGTGCACCTAGGAAACTTGTACCTCCAAGACAGGAGTTCGCTATTACGATATGTCACGCATTCAAGTCGGAAACATATAACAGAAGTAGCCTAAACAACAAAACAAAATATTTTTTATTGTGATTAAAGTAAATATATCTGTAATAAAGTCCACGGAAAGCGAGCTTAACGAACTCACGTGCAGTTTATTAATTCATAAAATTGAACAAAATACAAAAGACTTAACTAGACTAAACTTGACCATAACCAAAACCATAAACTCACCAACAGCAGTTACATGAACAAAGCTACATGAGAGAATGGGAACATAAGGGCTATTTATACACAAGGACTACAAAGTAACAAGAAACAAAACAGGACACATGACCAGAACAACCAATGAGAACATAAACGCATGAGACTAGGGAAGCACATGACATGATCACATGAGGACAAGGGAATCACATATGTCCAAATGTCGTAGCAAAACGTTGCGCACCAGTTGAGCTTGAACCTAGACCAATTTACAAAATAAAAGACATGAAACATGTCATGAAACATGAAAGTGATAACATAACCCAAAACCAACCGTGACAATATCTGAATTCAAAATTATTAAAATAATCATTTCTATCACATATTTATGGTATCACAACTGTTTTTTTTTTTTTACATAAAGCAAAACGTGAAAGTTGAGTTATTAGCTTTAGACCATTAACTGATCTCTCAATATACAGATATATATTACATGTATCTAAGCTGTTAGCTGTTCTAAAATCACTGTAAACCATGGCAATATGGGCTTATTGCTTTTATAAAGCAGTTACTACATTTTACAAGTATACTACATGGTAAGGTCCCATAAAACCAGACAGCATTAATACTGATGTAGTGATCTCACACATGTGTGTAACAGTATTTTACAATGGCTTTGAACGCAGCTAATCAAAATCAAGAAGCAGATCTATCTGTTTCATAATATATTATGTTAAAGATTAGTGTTTTCACCACGTTTCAAATCGACTCATGTATCATGTAGAATTCTAAGCTTCCCACTTGTAAATACAACTTTGTTCAGTCATTCATTCATGTACTCAGAACTTGTAATTACGATATTTCCGACGACTCCACTTGAAGGGCACATAGGCTATTCTTCCTGTCCCCTGACAGCGATGTCATTTCACTGGATCATTTACAGGCTGGGGCTTCTCCCTCACAGTCTGAGGAAATATAAAGCACATTTTCGTCAAAACTCAATGGAGCCACTGATTGTTTGAGACGTATATTGAACATAATCAGTATGCACTTCTTGAATCCTTTGCTGTCTATTTTATTCTTTTTCAGACAAATGTTTTCACCCTCATTTATTTGTTATTCTTATCACGTGCTAAACATGAATTTCATTTATTTTTAACACGTAGCATGCACCACTATCACTGAGCTTGTTAAAGTGCCTTTAAGGTAAAAAATGGAGCAATTGTTTCCCTTCAGCCTCTACTTTAGCTATAAAGCCATGAGATTTATTTCTGAATTTTAACAGTGTAAAGCTGGCTGAGATGTGCTAGAAGGAGGGCATTAAACACCTGCCACAAGCAAGGATTGTTTCAATTCCAAGAGATTCCAAGCTGGGATTGCTGTATATGTAATCGACCTCTTACTTTCCACCACAACAGATGGCTCAAGTCATACTCACAGTGTGGGGAGAATAGGTTATTATGCATTGGACCTGTGTATCCTTAAATATAGTCTCCCTTTCAAACCCACATACTCTCAAACATGCTTTCACAAACACAACCACATACACACAGATGGAGATTTATTTGTTATGTGTTTTATTCTCGATCGAGAGAACATGTAAACACTTGATCGGATTGAAAACCGAAACTGAAAGGATTGCGCATGCGCAATGACGCTGAAATAGCGTAATGACGAATATGACTATGGAACGAGCTGTTTTTCATGTTGAATAAAGTGTCATCTAAATGAGTGTCCCGTTATTAAAATTCTCATTTCACTCAACGACTGTCAGGTGGAGCAGGACAACGTCCCACCAGTCCTTGTTTCAGACTCTCATCACAGACGACTGGTTTTGGGCTCGGGGTTTTACTGCGTGATAAATATAAGCAGCGGCAAAACGGTTATGCTCATTGTCTACAAATCATGAACAGAGACGGGAAAATATTAAGTCTGACAACAGCAGTACTATATTCGTGCAGCATGTCAAAAAATCTATTCCGATTTGAAGCTTGTGGCATATGAACGCGATTACTTTATTTATCGTTCATGTAAACACCGTGTTCGGATTCATCAATCGGATTGATTTCATTCCGATTGAACCAAAAGGTGTCCATGTAAACGTAGCTACTGTGAGGTAAAAGGACAGAGCTGTTGAAGCTCCGCCCCCTGTGCCTGGAGCAGCAGCTCATTTGCATTTAAAGGGACAGACAAAAATGGTGCATTTTTGCTCACCCTCAAAGATGACAATTTTAACATGCTATATAAAACTATCTGTGAGGTATGAGCTAAAACTTCACATACACACTCTGGGGACATCAAATACTTATTTTACATCATGTGAAAAGGGTATTATAACAATCCTTTAAAATATTGGATATTTTTAATTTATTCAGCAACCATAGGTGGTTTTTTTTAATATAATTTGATGTTGTGATTTTTGTCATGTTTCTGGATGCTGCAATAGCAAATAGCATTAAAAACTGGCAATTTACCAAGAAAGTGTTTCATCCATTTTCCTCCCTTCAAGCAAAACATGTTTGATTTGGAAACATTATTTTAATTGGTAATAATTGTATTGTGTTTTTATGTCCTTAACACCCATCCTGTTAGTCTGTAAATTTCTTTTAACCAACAAAAGCCAAATATTAAATTACATCATACTACAGGAAGTGACATTATTTTGTCGGGAAGCAAATTAAATTTTATTTATTCAATTCATTATATATATATTTTTTTTTTGGGGGGGGGGGGGGTAGTTTGGTCATCTCACTCCAAAACATACCATCATAATTAAATAAAACATAAATTACATTGTTTCAAAGTAAATCATACACCATTGATCCAGCGTAATTACAACATGTGTTGTTCAAAATCATGGTTTAACTTTTTAGATTTTTGCTGTTTTGTTCATTTGTTTAACGTTTAAAATTAGCTGGAAATCCTATAATAGATGGAAACCAATCGCATAGTGTGACAATATGCCCCATTCAAAATGTACTCAACAAACTGCATTTATTTCCCCAGTGCTGTAACAGTGAAAAAGCTTTTCCATAGCCAAGACCTCAAGGCATGTATCTATAAAGAAAGTGAGTGACTATATAAAAATAAGCTTACCCAGAGAAATATTTCACTGGAGTAAAAAGTGTGACAATTAGCCCCGGTGTCTCCTATCTATAGATGCCTCAAGGAGCCTCGCATGTTGTTCCTCTAAAGCTGCCCTCTTTCCTCTGATGGCTGCTAAAGTTTCACCCATTATCACCCCTTTAATGAGAGATTAGTCACGTCCCAGTGAAATACCAGATGGATCGGATTCCCATCCCTGTGTGTCGGGTGCTAGATTCACAAAATAGTTTGGTTTTATAGCAGGGCTCTCACTGTCTCTTTGGCTCTTTACAGGGGGTGAAAAGGTTGCTTTCTAACATTTATCACTGATCTCACCAACACCCCTGGTGGCCAAAAATAATCAGATGGCACCTGAGTCAACAGCCAAGGATTTTAAAGTCCATAAGTTATCAGATGTGTTTCAGCAGCGTGTGGGAAAACAGCAGGGAAGGTCTCGTGAGGCGCTGTTTCCTGAAACAGGACTGACCGCAGGACATCTCCTCGGATCCTGTGGAACGACTGACCTGACCCGACATGGTTCACAGCTGTGACGCGCAGTTGCGGGGTTTCTACTAGTGCACTTAATTTCACAAATTAGAGGAAATCAGTTTGCAGGGCAAAAGGGAAAGGTTGGGAAAGGAGAGGTTGAGGGTGCAAAATAAACACTGGAACAATAATACAAAAACAGTCTGTTTTCTTTGCGAGTTAATTGAAATAGCAAAATCCGCTAGTATTCAAATCACAACAAATATTGGCATGACCGCTGTGTGCTCAGTTGCGCTTTGTAGTCTTATTCTAATGCTTGAAGACATTTTAGAGCGATTTTTGTTTTTTTACGTTTCCGCTCACCATTTTTAATAGACTTGATAACTGACAAAATACTTTCCACTGATGTTGGTTTAAGAAAGAAGATAATATTTGCATTTTATAATGAGTCTGCCATCCTGGAGTGTGAGCAAACGGTCATTTTGTCAGCTCCTCAAACCCTCTGTGTGAAAAACATTCACTACATGAGAGTGAACTACTTGCTTTTGGGCAGTGTATCATCACAAATTCAGCAAAACTTGCATGGACATCTTCATGGATACACACCACAGGGGTTTTACCTTACCTTGAAGCCAGTGAGGGCATCATGGCTGAATAATGCATTATTCTCAACATTTTACATGCTGCTTTTACACTCCAATATGTGTTTTATCATTCCAAATGCGTATATTTAGTCTTCCGTGACCAGACCCATTAAATATCAAGGCAGCCATTAAAATGTCTGTGTGTCTACGGAGATAGATGGGCAGCCACGAACGGATGTGAGTTTAAGTGAAACCTCTTAAGCACAGGAGGAATAAGCACTGTCCACAAAATGTGTTAATGGTGTTTTGGTTTGCAAGAGCAAGTAGATTTAAAAAAAAAGAAAAAAAAGAACGGCGGTGTGTGCAGGTGAGTCAATATCTAAAAAGACAGAGGCCGGACGTCAGCTGGATGGAGGGTGTTGGTGTGTGTGCGTGTTGAGTTTGTACCGCCGTGCCCTGCAGAAACCTCATTGTTAAACTATTCACACTGTTTGCTATGAGACAATATAAATAATGAGGAGCATTTGCTTGTGGTGTCTGCCCTGCACCTCGTCAATAAGTAGCCTAACTTTTAAAAGTATCTGTCTCTAGAACCGCACCACTTCTTTGGGATTGACAACTGTGATTTTCGCATTGTCCTGAGCAGCTTGGATACTGTCTCTATGAATGAAACCCATTTCCCGTCTCCTATTAGCCCAATTCCAGCGACAGTGACTAAAATAAATATGAAGGATGATGAAAGTTAAATGAAATCAAAGGTGTGAGTCCATCCGTCAAAACTTAATTAACCAACACTGGCTTCAAATGTTTGTTTTTTTTTTGGTTGGAAATTGAGTGTAAAGCATGGCTTTTGGGTCACTGACAGATCACAAAACTAGCGGAGGAAAATGGATCAGATAAAACTGAGTTACCAGAAACCTTTCACCTTTAATATCTTTCATAATCTAACTATTTCCTCTCAATGGAATAATGAAAGTGAATTACCCTGAAAATGAAGCATAATGGACAGGATAATGTCCAGTTCACACCTATAGACTAATAAAATAATCTAAATATAAAAAAGTCCTCAAGCCACAGTTTGTGAATGCTTAGCTTAAATGCATTAAGGTGCAACTTTTCACTATTAAAAGCCAAATTAACTACAATTCAACTAAACGTCATGTCATTAATTATGAATTATACATTAGTTCAGAAATACATGCGTCATGCAATTTCTGATAATACAGTTCAAAAGGTTTTTTTTTTATGTTTTTGAATTGAGTGTCTTATGCTCACTAAGGCTGCATTTATCTGATCAAATATGCAGTAAAAGTGTTGTAAAATATTATTATCTGCTGGAGGCAAGTTGCAGAACCCAAGTGCAGTTTATTTAATACCCAAAAACGGCATGGGCACTTAGCACCAGTGGTTACAGGGAAGCAATACTTGACAAAGTAACAAAGCAAACACGAGGGCTTAAATATACAAGGACTAATGACAAGACAAGGGACACTTGTGCACAATGATACAATGAACCAATAAGAACATGACACATTAGTCAAGGGAACACATGGCAGGATCACATGACAAGAACAGGGGATCACATGACAGACATGTAACAAGAACCAAAACAAGACGTGACGATTATATTGTTTTATATTTTAATGTATTTTAAAATTTTATTTATTCCTGTAATGCATTACTCCAGTCTTCAGTGTCACATGATCATTCAAAAATCATTATAATATGACGATTTGCTACATTGTGATTTAATCCATCTTTGCTAAAAAAATAAATAAAAAAAGATTATTAATTTCTTTACACCTAAAAATTACTTGAAGTCTGTTTTGTTTGCACTTGAGCCTTACATCTTTTAAGAACGGATTTATTGGCTCATATTTCATAAATAAATACAAAATCATTTAAAGGAACACTCCACCGTTTTTTTAAATAGGGCTTATTCACATTCTTTCCTACATTTAGATATGTGTGCAAATGCATTTTTGTCTCAGTGCATGCATTGTTTTAGTTGGACAGGGTCGGCGCTAACTTAGCTTAGCACAATGAATGGAATCCTTTGTTGCCAGCTAGCATGTCCTAAGTAAAAGTGATTAAAAAAAATAAACAAACCCACGTAATTACTTATTGTGGCCTGCGTATTCACAACAAGTACAAATAGCGATGCAAATTAATACTAGGCCATTTCCAAGGCAGATATTGACTTGGGACTAGGGGGAAGCACAGGCGAAGCACTGCTACTTGGGCGCAGAGATATCACGCAACACATGAAATCCCAAGTAGCAGTGCTTTGCCTAAGCAGCAGTGCTTCGCCTAAGCAGCAGTGCTTCGCCTGTGCTTCCCCCTAGTCTCAAGTCAATATCTGCCTAGGAAATGGCCTAGTGTTAATTTGCATCGCTATTTGTACTTGTTGTGAATACGCAGGCCACAATAATAATTACGTGGGTTTGTTTATTTTTTTTAAATCCCTTTTACTCAGGACATGCTAGCTGGCAACAAAGGATTCCATTCATTGTGCTAAGCTAAGCTAGCGCCGACCCTGTCCAACTAAAACAATGCATCCACTGAGACAAAAATGCATTTGCACACATATCTAAATGTAGGAAAGAATGTGAATAAGCCCTATTTAAAAAAACGGTGGAGTGTTCCTTTAAATCTGAAACATTATGATTTCACGCCACCCCACATGCCATATCTTATTCTCTTTTCATGAGATCAACTTCTATGTGTCAATGGCATGTGGTCAAGTGTCTGATGTAGTAAGAGTTGCTTTGATCTATTATTCCAAGTATTCATAGTAAAGATAATGGACTCAGAAACCTTCCAAAAGATGGAAAACCAGTTCCTCCATTCTACTGTTAAACATTTCAGGGGTGGATTCCTTTAAACCACAGAGGGCCATTTGATTCAGCTGAGTCATTTGAGAACTGTTTGTCCAGCTTTTCAAAGCAGCATAGCAATACGAGGCTTACAAAATCGTATTATTTCCCTGTAAAACATGACCGCCAGAACTCCCGCAGATGGGAATGGATTGGAGAGATTCACATCTGGTCCCTGAATTCGGCAGGTTTTGACCCCATCTACCCACCATATAGTGATTGAGAAAAAGTTATTGAAGGACTGATTATTTTATGTAAGAGATAGTTACCCAGTGACCATCTTTTATTCCCCCTCATGTTGTTTTAAACCAGCATAACTTTATTTCTTTTCAAGCTTCTAAAATGATTCACTCTTGGGATCTTTTCAATATACTTGTTGATCCAGTTCACAAAAATCAGATTCACTGACAAATTAGACTGATCCTAATCAAGTTCAATTCACTGGAGGGAAATTTTTAAGGGAATAATGAAACTCTACACTGTATTTAAAAAAGAAGTCAAATTACAGGTTTTTACAGGTAAAAACTATGAATTACCATATAATTTACCGTTAAAAAAACAGTAAAAGGACATTCCCTGAAGTGTCTGCGTTTCACATCACATAATGATTATTTTTTTATAAATTATTTTGTTTCTTCTTAGTTTTGTTATCAGTAATGTACATTAGTGTGTTTTGTGTTACCTTTTATGTTACTTAGTTGATATTTATTGCATTACTTTAGTGTCATATTGTGAACAGTGCTATAAATATGAGTATTTACCATGTTTTATGAACATTAATAGTCAATACTCGTATATAGCTGGAATGAACTCTTATTTAACATGAGGCTTTCTATTGTGCCACCTGTATAATTGTGGTGGTTATTGGTAGGCTACATTTTAAGGTAAAAAAGCAGATTTTGGTAGTAAAAGTAAGTATATTAACATTTTATCACTTGATATATAAATATCAATAAATATCAATGAAATATATGGTTATAAGTTATACAATAATATACATGCATCCTGTAAAACTGGATGTAAACTGCAGTACAATTCTTCAAAATTTCCCATTTTGGGTTTGACAGAAGGCAAAGTCATTCCGGGTTTGGAACAACATAAGTAAATGATGACAGGATTTAAATTAGCTGGACTGTAGAACGACAGGCTTCTCTTTTTAGTGGCACAAAAACAAATCAGATAGGAAATTCAGAGCTTATTGATTCTTCCAGCCTTCCTATTAAATGCCTTTTAAAGAAAAGTTGTGCATCCACATTTGTAAATGCACTCTGTTGATCTCAGGGAATTACATTAATTTATTAATATAGCTTGTGAAATGCTCAATTAAAAATGTAAGCATGCAATGTTCAACATCTACGTTGAAGAAATTACAGTGATTCAGATCTAACTCATCCATTTGGGGTTCAAGCAATTTAAATTAGCTGGTATTTTGTTTTTCACTTTACTAAATGTGACCTGTGGTTTCTTCAAAATGATGTTTGTGCTGCAGAGGAACCCTGCCTTTAGCCCGGCTAATTGATTAGGTCAAAGGTCTGAGTGACAACGGTTTGGGAGGAATGAATTTCCTGTTTCCGCATCTATAATTCAGTGGTTTCCTGAGTGTGTGCATTGCAGTGAGTTTGAGACGGGGTACAAGCTGTGCAAAACACAACTCTGCCAACACTTACCACAGAGCCGTGGCTTTGAAGGCCTGCTGGATCGCGCTCACAAAACCCAGAGACCCAGACGTTCAAACAGACAGACGCCCCACATATTCAGGCTTTGTGTGTTTGCTTTGGGATGGTCTAGTGGTCAGGTCGAAAGAAAAAATAAAAACTTATGAAACATTTTATGGCGAGGATGGAATTATTAACCAATGACGCCAATATAGTTTGTTTCTGGCATCCAAAAAATTAACCCAAAATCTTTAGATTAACAAATTAAACCCCCCATCATTTACTCCCCTTCAGATTGCTGAAACACATATTTTGTGGAATGCTTGTGCCGCATTTTTCTGTTTGGTGGAAGTAAATTTGGACTGGGACTGTCAAGCTCCAAAAACTGTGCCATACAATAGCTTTGTGTGAGAAACACCAAATTTTTTAATACAAAAGTCTTTATTGACGTAACTTTACGTATTATATTGATACTCAAATTTCTAAGGCATCTCAACTTTGCTGAAAAGCTATTGTACACAATTTTTTACATGCCTTCTATCATCTGATTCTTAGTATACTTTTTTAGCAAGTAAAATGCCTTTTAGTATAATTGTAAAAAATGTCCATCTTCAGGTTGGTACACATGTCTATTTGCTGTGAAACCTTATTCTGATTTTATCAAGTAAATGTAAGAATAACTTTTATATCGCTAGTAATATTTAAAGATGCACATTTTAATGGACTCAAACAACTTAGGTTTACTTGACTATCCATCCATAATTTATTTTGAAAAATCATGTTAAAATGTGATTATTAAATATGATCCATTAGGCTTGTGAATAAAGTTTATTTGTTCATCTCTCAGTCTCAATCGTCATTGTATTGAATTGCATTATATGTTTTTCCCCCCAGAATTTGGATCATACACAGCATTGATCATAAAACTGAGCATTTCAATATCATCTTACTTGGACATATTATTGGTAGATATAGAGTGGCAACTGATATTTATTTGCATTTTATGTAAGTCTGCTAGTGTATAGATATTTCAAATGACACTGATGAAGGGCCCTTTTTTGCACTTTTGGACTTTATTTGTGGCCTCTGGACAATAAAATTATGTGGGCTTTTTGGCCTATATTCATGTGCAGATCTCTTTTTTCTTATTTTATCTTTCCTTTTGGATCTATGCACCGCAAGAAGATATCAATCATTAGTTTCGGACTAATGTTTGCGCTACGCCTTTCCATATGATATTTCCATATATCATATGCAAATACATAAATTCAAATGTTGTGAAATTCAAAAGATGTGCCACACCAAGTTTTAAATCAATAAGCCAAATGATATTGTTTTTTGAGTGTCTTGATACTGGACTTGAGAAGAACAACGAAATTATTTTCAGCAAGTAATGGCTTAAATTTCAGTTTGTTCCTCACATAAAACTGTTGTATTGCTTCAGAAGACTTGAACTATAGTGTCCGCGTCTTAAGGGTCATGTTTTATTTTATACTAGGTTTCTTTTTTTGAGTTTGAGTTTGATAAGCCTCAGTCCACTTTCACCTTTAATTGTAAAAGAGCAGCATGAACATTTGGACAAACATCTCCTTTTGAGTTCCACAGGGAAAAAAAGCCATGGAACAACGTGAGGGTGTAATAACAATCACAAGTGACAGGAGTACCTGGAGCATTGTTGACCCCAATGTCAGCACTACACGAAGTCCACACATGGGCAATTTAAGGTTCTCAATCTAAAACGCCCATATGGCCCTCACGTTGAACAGTTGGTTGGGGAAAAGTGACCTGTACAAGACCCATTTGTCCCTGAGGGGTTGTTCAACCAGCAGAAAGCAACCAGTCACTATTGCCTCAGTCAGTAGAGCGTGCAGCTGCTTATGAACCACAGCCTGCTAAGTAAGGGGGTTTATTTTATATCTTTTCTCTGGGGAGAGAATGAACCTTTCACAAAGTGAAGGAAATGTCAGTGTCATTGGGGTCGCAGAAAAAAAGCAGCATTTCCAACAGCCCTGACCAACAAAACCCACAAAAGTGTCCAAGAACTTCTACTGAATTAAACAGAATCATCTGTCACTTTATGCAGTGTCACACTAAACAGGTTTATGTGAAATAAACGCTCGATGTTTCCTGAGGTATTTGTCTGTTCGGTCCGTGTGGCTCTCTGAGTGTGACCACAGACAGCAGCTTTAATCACGTCTCCAGCTCATGTCCCTGCCAACTTCCTGTAAGATCTGAGAATCCCTATAGACTGTGCTGTTAATTTTCGGAGATGTTTTGAATGAGCGTGCAGGGAGAGAGGTGTACATCTAAACTAAATCTAAAATGTGAGGTCTGAACACAGATGCCCTGCTGTGCCAGACGGAGTCAGAGTTGGCAGATTTATCGTGTCTAGGAACTCATCAAAGAACATATTTAGTTTTAGTATGAGAATCAAAGGGTGGCCCTTAAATGTTTATAATTTCACTTATCAGCTTATTTGAGCTTTTCACTGTCCTTATTTCTTAAAGTACGTAGGTCCCACTTTTTATTAGGTGTCTTATAACTCTGTCCTCATGTATTTGTTCTCCTAAACTTTTTATCTATAAAAAGATTTGCATCCTTCCCTGTTAGGTCTGCACTATTAATCATAAAAAAACAAATTGTGATATGGCTTAGTGTGATTATCAAATCTCAAAGGCTGTGATTTATTTAAATAAATATCAGAGCTGCATGTTTCAGAGCGAAGGATAGCACTGTGTTCTTTTACACATGGCAGCTCTTTTTCCGCCTGGTTTTGTTTCCACATTAAATGCTGCTCTGAGTTTGGGTCACTTTACTGTGCATTTGGGAACACAATATGTGTTCCCATCTTCAATTTGGCATCAAAATTTGGCTTAAATTGTGCAGCCCTAGTTCCTGTTGAGGTTGGGATAGAGTTCTTATGCCCTTAGGGGTTGAAGATCAATAGCAGACATCCCAACTCTCAGACTCCCGCATATTGATGCCTCAAACTATTGTCAGGGTTTGGGTAGGTGTAGTAAGTAGCGAGGACTCAAGTACAGAAAAATGGGCCTTTATTAAGTATAAAATTAAAACAAAAACGACTTGACTTGGACAAAGAAAAGACAAACCAGCACTGAAAAACAAGGAGAATAAAGACGGGGTTAGACAATCGACAGGAGAGCTCATGGCGCAAAGAAACACATGACAATGTGCTCACACCAAACGTGACAAACACACAAGCACATTGCCAGCAAACACAAATCACATGTGCCCCAACAAAAGCTAATGAGAACACTCATAAGCCACGTGTTCACACAAAACAAGTCCAGCAGTCCAGTGTTGGTGTTCTCATTAAAGTAACACCAAGTACTTTTTCAACCTTCATAATATATTTCCAAGACCCTTGTGATGGTACATCGACTTAAAATAAGTTAAATGACTTGTCTGCCATAGCCTGACGTGGTCTGTATCGCTTTTACTGGCACTATGTAACTTCGGGGTTCGGGTAGGAACCCGTGCACAAAAAGAACTACAAAATTCGACTGCTTTACGTCAAGCGCTACAATAGTCATTATTTCGTTTCTGATGTCGCAATACATCATCCTTTCATGAAATCATGTAACATACTCTACCTTGTCTGTGGACATCGTTCATTCTAAAGCCGGTTCTGGATAAACAGCGAGCGTGCGTGCGACGGTAGGCTAAATTATTTACGACAGTGGCAATGGACAATTTCGTTTCCAACCAGTAGGGCGACCGAAGAGGAAAAGCTACTTGGTGTTACTTTAACAGTGTTTTTCTCTTACTGATCATATTTAATACCTGTTGAGTTAACATTTTTAAATGAATTTGACCGGTAAAAATGATTGCTTGTGTGCCCTGGTGCTCTTATTCCAGTTTTTTAAAATATTTGAATGAATGAATGCACGGTACGTGCCTTACATAAATTAATTTTAAACACTAATGCACACAGTGTAGATGAGAATGACAGTCAACTACTTTAAATATTAATTTTGGGCATAACATGTAAATTACATACAGCAAAATGATTGAGAATGAAGAATAGTGATTAAATATTTAATACAAATAAATAAAGGTTTGTATTCATTAGGTCTCACACTCGGCACTTTAGATAAGCACTGACACCCTGTGGTGAAATAGTCATGTACTATGTTTAACAGCCGCTACTTTCTCATATTGGTTGAGTTTGGAAAAATCTTTACACAGTAATCATCAGAACATCTCTTTTCCTGTGTCTGAAAATGTCCAGATTTAAAAATATACTTGCGGTCGGACACTCATTTTAAGTGGCGTTTAGTCAACTAGGTGACTACAGCACATTGAAAAATACCACAAAGTTCAAAATAGCATAGTATATTATTATTTTGTAATGCAATGTCTTCATTTCCCTGACATGTTTTTGATGGGATTCTCTGTAACGGTATATATATATACCGTTATTTATATATATATATATTACATTATATATTACAAATTACATTCAGATACTTTAAATTTAAGTACAACGAATGTGTCTACATGTAGACAAAAAGATGATTTTATCAAATTAACTTTTTTATATTTTATACTTTGTATGTAAACAGTGAAATTCAAAAGTCTGCGACTCAAAAGCAGTCAAAATCTATTTTGAATTTCAAAGTAAACAAAGTTTGACTTTTTTGGGGAAAATAAACTATAAATTAAACCACAAATAATGTAGTTAATGTAACGGATAGTTGAAACTTTGATGCTGGTTGGGATAATAAAAAAAAATAAAAAAAAATATTTCGAACAATTTAACTAAATAAACGCATGTAAAACTTAAACTGCAACACTCCAGCCTACTGTTACAACCCATCCATGGTATAAGTTGCATCAACAGCAGTCTTTGTACTTATCACTACAATTTAAAGCAGAGTAAGTGGGAACATTGTTAAATAACAGAGAAAAGTTAATGTAAAATGCTACAACCATCCCCATTCGCCTTTTAATCATGCAAAGGAAATATAATTTGAACATCAATCTTACTCATACTGATCATATTTAATGAATGTGAACACAAACCAATGTTGGTTTATTTTAATTGCGGTGTAGACTCAATTTATAGACTCCTTATAAACAGTGTAAACACTGGACATCTTTTAGCAATCTCCTATCATCTCTAGAGTATGTTAGCAGGCATTAGACACACACAGAATGTAATTTTCCATAAAATAAACCTTATTTACATCCAATTTAATTCAATCATCGTGGCCCTTGTGGATGTGATCTTGATTATTAAAACATGAATATATGAATACAATATTAAACTGTCACTCCACTTTGCCAAAGGTCACTCTGCATAATTGTCGGTTTGATTGCATGTGATTGTTTTTAAGTAAAAAAAAAGAAAAGAAGACAATAGAAATGTCACTCACCACATGCATGTGTATATGAGAATGAAAGGGTTTGACATGCGAGCTGACAGTTCTCTCATGTGTGTGTTTAATACAGAAAGCATGTGTGACAGGCCTTTATTGGAGTCCAAATCGAAGCCTCGAGTGAGTAGGAAATTAAATGTACACATCTATAAGTTTGTGGCGTGTGCTGTACTGTTAGGAATGGAAAGATGCTCCCAGCAACACACTGCAAAGATCAATCATCTCATTTGTTCAGCAATCCTGAAGGATTCACTGCTCAAACTGTAGAAAGAGAAAACTTCCTTGCAGATTTTTCTGCAAATATTTCAGCAGAACAGACGGCATGTGAAAGCTGATCTGCTGTGTGGTGTTTTGATGTGTAATCAATTGAAATTGAAGGGGAAGAGCGGTTCAAAGTGGAAAATGTAATGATGTGGTGAATTTCACTGCAGGGCAGAGCCAATCTGAAGCAGAAACACACCAGCCCCCTCTGAAAACATGCTAATGAGATATCTGTTTCTTCTCTTAATAAATACAAGTGGAGTCTCACCATTGATCTTGAGAACACCTCAGGGGATCTCAAGTCTCCCCAAGGTATGTCCATTAGTGAGACAGGAAAGAGAAACTCCCATAAGGATGACAAAACGGTTGTTCTAGCGGAGTTGGGACAAGAGAAGTCTTGTGGGTCATTCTCTGAATGCAAAGCAGCCATGAATTATCTTCAGTGAAATCAAACAGCGAAATCTGACTGATTGCAACAGGATTTTTTATTCAGTAATGAAGTAAGAATGCCTTTTAAATTCCACTTCAATTCATGTAGCAGAAATGATGTATATTTGTAATTCAAATTTGAATATCAAGAATTAAAAATGGATTGAAATAAAAAAAAATCATATCTGTGTAAGTGTAGCCTACACTGTCAAATAAATACTGCCTTAAATTTAAGTACAATCAACTTTGCTATTTAAGTCATTTCAACTTAAATTACATTAAACTGACTTGAATCGTGTTCTTACAAAAGTTGAAAATAGCTTAACTTATTTTGGTGAGTTAAAGTAATGTAAAAATATATGTTGTTTTAACTTATTGGTCATATCATTATTGAACATCCGGTCCAACTTCATGATCAATTTATGCCTAAATCCACAGTAAATTAATAGCACTTTACAATAAGGTTGATAGATAAAATGAATGAACTGCTTTTACAGTATTTATTCATTTGGGTTAATGTGTATTTCTACATTAAATAATAATAATTTTTAACACTTCAAGTTGTAGGAATTAACATTAATGTATAACATAATTATTAAACAGTACATGTTAATTTCTTATAATTTCATAAACTAATGCATTATCTAGACTTGTAGTCAAGACCGCCTAAACCGAGACCAAGACACTACCAAGACAAGACCGAGACCAAGACCAAGACAGACCAAGACCAAGACAGACCAAGACCAAAACCAAGACCAAGACCAGAGGGTATCGAGACCAAGACAAGACCAAGACAAGACCAAGACAGACCAAGACTGAGACCAAGACAGACCAAGACCAAGACTGAGACCAAGACAGACCAAGACAGACCAAGACTGAGACCAAGACAGACCAAGACAGACCAAGACCAAGACAAAGACCAAGACAGACCAAGACCAAGACAGACCAAGACCGAGACCAAGACAGACCAAGACAGACCAAGACCAAGACAGACCAAGACCAAGACTAAGACCAAGACTAAGACCAAGACAGACCAATCCCAAGACCAAGACAGACCAAGACCAAGACAGACCAAGACCAAGACACATCAAGACCAAGACCAAGACAGACCAAGACAGACCAAGACCAAGACAGACCAAGACCAAGACAGACCAAGACAGACCAAGACCAAGACAAGACCAAGACCAAGACCAAGACCAAGACCAAGACCAAGTCGAGACCGGAGGGGAAAAAACAGACTAGTGTTGAAGCTAAGCAATAACTTGCAAGATTTTGTTTTGCGTAAAACGTAAAAGTGGTCTCGAGACCGGTCTCGAGACATACATCACTAGCATTATCTAATGTTAACAAAATATTATTAATTGCAAACCAAGAGATATTTTTTTTTGTGATATAATTGTATTACATCTAACAAATCAACTTTAATTTCATGGACACTTAATTTCCCAGAATGCACTAACTGTGTTGAATTTCTTTGAAAAGCAATTCAGTAAATTCCCATTCAAAGTACCGTTCAACACTCAGTAGACTATTCAATTCAAATGTACACTCATGAATTGAAAAGAAGTTCTTATTTACTGAATTTTGCCTGACCCAAAGTCGACATGGTCTAAGTTTACAAATCACACAAGTCCTTAACTTAACCGTGTAATCAGTATCAGCTCCAAACAGTATCAACATTATTGACTGCAGAAACTACTCTTAAGAACACAGCAATAGCTTCGACCATAAACGGCTCCGACATCAATCAATACCCAACATTAACCAGAGCAACACATGTTTTACAGAGGAAGGCAGCTAATGAATGTGCCTTTAGCGTGATGAATAATAAAACCCAAAAGCTTCTAAAAATATCTAAAACCTTTTAAGTCATTTTTTTTATGTATAGTCCTTTATCGGGTGCGCTCTGTGGTTAGCAGGACGTCACTGAGCACAAAGCATCCTTAATTAAGGTGACTTTATAGAAAAGTGTCAGGGCATTTCGTTGAAGTGAGCTCACATCAGATAATAGTAATTAATTAGTGGAAACTAAGCAAGGCATACAAAGATATTCATTTAAAAAAAGAAACGTCTGCTTTTGTGGCATTATCAGGCTGGGCTTTAATCGCTTGCCTTTTTTCAAAGAGCCTATTTCCCTTAATGAGACCAAACAGGTTCAGATATACATACTGAGCTCAAAAAAAACATGACTCTGTATTTGCCATATAGACCAATAAAGTCAAGTAATATTAATGATGGTGAACAACAACTGCAGACTTGCAGTAAAACAACCATCTAGCAACATACTGCTAACATGCTATTATACATTCAAAACACCTTAGCATCGGGATCGTGAGTTTTGCATAGGGAAAAAACACAAATTTTCTTCAGAAAATGTAAAATTCTATATTATATTTCAGCAGTTTGTAGTCAGCCTCAATTAAAGGGAGTATTAAGTTGCTAACATCAGCTTATTGTTCGTCAGTCAAGAGTGACATCTACTGAACTGGTCATGCCATTTCCGTTGGTTCATTCATGTCCTCTGAACAGGAAGTCAAAAACGTAGAATCAAAGGATTGTCGCCATGTTAATTTTGCGGTGGGCCAAACATTTCTGAAATGATTGCTTCATGAATGACCTTTTGTGCAACATAAAACCCAGTAAAATGATTGCCCGAGGACAAGAAGGGAGTCATATCTTATCTTTGTGGAATATCTTGCCGACCTACTAAATAGACTCCCAGAATCAGTTAAACGTAATTGTTCAGTGTTCCTCCTTTTACATCGCCCAACTTCAAAATGCCAAGCAGGGAAAAAAAGCTTAGCTTCATTTAACAAGGAACCTGTTGTAATGAATTAGAAAGGCAGATAAGTTCACCGAATGACCAGCCGGCTTTTCACACTTCATGAGTCTCATTGGGACAGCTATGGCCCGGCCCGTGCGGATGAAATCATCTGTGTGGGCACACTCCAGTTCTTTCGGAAAAACACAGCTTTATTTTGATTGTCTGGGATTCAAAATTGGATAGGGTTGGACAACTTCCGCAAATGTCAACACATTCCAAAGGTCTCCAGCCACTGTTGAGAGAACAGAATAATGAATGAGAGGGAGGCCAGCAATCCATTTACTGTGCTAAAAAAAACCAAAACCCTTGCTGTGTCCCAAAATACTGCAAATGGAATACAATCGGCTGCTAACCTCCATGGGTCTCTATTCAAACGTAAATAAGAAAACAGAACAGTGTGATGCCTATGTCCATTAGTTAGAGTCTGAATTGGCTTGAATTAATAAAACATTTCGCACTAAAAAAAAGCTGTGTACCTTCTGTGAACCGTGAAAAAGCTTGTGATCTCCCAGCTGGGACTTTTATGACGAATGTCCACCATTGTAAGAACATTTCAGGAATGGTTCGTTGAACTTTCGAGAAAATTAAGCCATTCAGAAGGAACGTGAAACAGTGTCTCAATCGCAAGACATTCATGGCCCAATTCTGTGGCACTAGTCTCGGTGTTTATGTCAGCGGAGTCTGGGTAGTTGTGCAAATGAGCTTTCCATCAGCTCCACGGGACAGGAGCAGTCAGTCACTCTGGTTTACAATCTCCCTCCTGGGCGCTCATGGCTTTCACAGCGCTAACAGATTTGGACAGCTCACTGCTGATGGTTTCCATGTGCTTCATACTTCAACTTGAGAAACGGTTCCAAGCAAAGAGGCTTGCTAATTCGTTTTTCATTGTGCAGCGTCTGCATAAACATGTACGTATGTAAACCCAACAACAATAATGCCAAGTAAGCTTAGCTCACCAAGTAGCAAGATACTTAGAGGTTAAAGGGGGGGTGAAATACTCAGTTTCACTCAATCTCATGTTAATCTTGAGTACCTATAGAGTAGTATTGCATCCTTCATATCTCCAAAAAGTCTTTAGTTTTATTATATTTATAAAAGAAAAATAGGCTGTACCGAGTCTTTCCGGAAAAACCCGAGCGGGTGGAGGCGTGCCGTGTGGGCGGGAGCGCGCGAAGCTTTTGCGTGTGTTGTAAACAGACAGACTCGTGGTTTATGAGGACATGATTTAGTTTTACAATAAACAAACTGACACCTACAGTGGCCAGCTAAACAACTGTATTTAAACACACACACACACACACCATACATCGCATGCTCCATCGATACATTAACTGTACGTGATCATGTTGTTTACTTGCTGTGCTTAACTTAAACGCCGATAGTGAACAACACACAGACATTTGAAGCAGTTTTACTCACCGCCTGCTGTTCCGTGAACCTTTATCGTTGGGACTGCTCCATCTTTAAGTATTAGGCGATCTGCAAATCGTCGAACTGTGCCTTGTTTATAAAACTATTAGCAGCCACCGCCGAAATGAAGGGAACAAACAAGAACACAATTGCGCAACTCCATTGCTGCTCTGGAAAAACAAAATCCATCCACAGGTCCCTTAACTCTGGGTTCTTTGGACATTTGTGCAGTGTTGTCTTGCCCTGGCAACCAAAAACACACTTTTTGGTGCCATTGTTTTGATTGCAGCGCAGCAGAGCACAGCGGTCTGATGGACGCTCTCGTACACTCTAGGCTACAGCTCCGCGCGCGCGCACTTCCGGGCCAATAAATTTTATTTAAAGGCCAATTTAAGGCCAATTTATACTTCTGCGTCGAGTGTACGCCGTAGTGTAGGGCGTAGGCTACGCACGTAGGCGATGCCATCGTGAGCATTTATACTTCTGCGTTTAGGTCTGCGTTGCTCTGCAGTACAGCGCCGAAACACTAGTTGGCAGCGGAGGGTTTTAATGTTCCACTGTGTTTAGATTCCGCGCGGTTCCTAGAGAAGAAGAAGATTCCTCGCGACTGTTTTGAGTTTAGGTTACTACAAGCAATGGCGATTGAAAGAGAGCGGATCCCAATGGAGTTGGAGCTTATCGAGGTGGAAAAGCAGTAAGTTTTTAGTTTTTTTAACAGTTTCGCTGTACTTAGAATTTAAAAATGGCGGGCGGTGCAGAAAAACACGCCGGAAATGCGTAGGAGGAAACGCGATGCTACCAAGCCGACCAATCACAGATCTTGCGGTCCGCGTCGCCGCGACGCGTAGTTACATTTTTGAGGAGGTGCGCGTCAGGTTACGGCGAAGGGTACTGCGAAGGGCACGCGTCTGTGCGTATGCTACGCCGTACCTACCGCGCGCACCCGACGCAGAAGTATAAATTGGCCTTTAAGACCCGTATAAGGAAATTCCGCACACTCTGACGTCACGTAGTTACGTATTCGAAAAAAAACTTTCCGAAACTTGTGACAAACGGGAAGGAGTATTTTTGGAACAGAAATACTCCATCAAACTTACAACTTCATTTTTGAAACTTTGTCCATGTTTACCATGGTAATCCAACTCTTTAACAGTGTAAAAAACTCACTATGCATGAAACAGCATTTCACCCCCCCTTTAAAGACACAGATGTCTCATCTAAGGGTATACACGACAATGATGTACTAAACCGATGTACTTGCATTTTTCTTGTACAGCATTCCTGTTCACACGGATCCACAAAAACGACTAAAAACATGGTATTATTCATGCCAGGCCAGTCGTTGACGATGTCACTTCGTAAAGTAACACTACGCCTGTAGACTGAACACATAATCCACATGCGCATGACGTCACCTTTTTCACAAGTTCGCATTTTTGTAGTTTACACGGAGACGATAATGCTATTGTTTTCAAAAATCATGGACTTTGAAACCGAAATGCAGATTTTATTTAAAAATGGTGTCATGCAAATGGCCCCTAAAACTATTTATGCTACTCTCTATATATAAAAGAGACAAAGGAACAAATATATGCAGACAGTACATTTTAAAGACTAAAGCTGAGGCGTCTAAAGCCATATGATAGCTTTGTGTGTGGAACATACATTTTATATTTAACTAAATTTCCATCTCGAGATTAAACGAAATGACTTAAATTTTGGTTTGTTCCTCACACACAGCTATTATTAACTTTATATTTCAGACAAAAAAGGTCAAAGGTTTCCATCAACCTATTTTTGCACATTTTCATCATTCGCATAAAAAAAACGCTGGATGAAAATGTCAAAATGTGCATAAATTATAAAAATGTGCATAAAAAAATAAAAATTCATGTCTTTGCGCGATAGGACGACATAATTGGACTAACCAGCAGACCAATCTCGTTGCACAGCATCTGAAATGCTGTTTTGGTTGTTCTGAAATGCCTGTGCCAAGCTCTATCATCAAAGTGGTTCAGGATAATTCCCTGGCAGAACTCTCTTACACGACTGCATTCCCAAACAACACCATCTGCCTTTAAAAGCAAGATAACTTTATTGCGTTTCGTCTGCGCTCTCTGAGACGCAAGTCATTTATTACATACAAAATTATTCTATACAGTGGCTTCTCCAACTGCAGAGCTTTCCATTTTTCTTAGTGATATTTAGCACCAGTTTATAAGTAAGTGACGATTTTGTACCCTTCGGCTCACTGGATGATAACGGTGCTTTATTCGATATTCCAATTTGGCACATAAGATAAATTCACAACTTTGAATGGAAACAGCCCTAGATAAAATGCTCAGCAAAAATAAATGCAGCAAACCCTACAAAAAATAAATGTGTATATTGTATTCCTCACTGTGATTGCTTATCTTCCTTGAATATATTTTAAATACCTGGAATATATTAGTAAAAGTTTAAAATAGCCTACTTGAAATACATTTCCATTCAATATCCTTTGTATTCTTATGCCAGTTTGAGATCAAGGCGCATTCTCAGCATTCCTTACTCAAGTTCCCCAAACACTGTTAGAACTGCAAGATTTTCTAAATCAAAAGAAACAAACTGCTTTCGAAATGGCACATATACCACTTATAAAACGCAAAAACTCATGGCACCCACACAATTTTTACTCCTTTACAAGTTTGCCATGAGCAGCAGACGCTATTTATGACACCGCTGATAAAGGACAAAGTTCTGCATATTTTTTTAGTTGTTGTTGTTGTTGTTGTTCAAGGAAATATGAGCACACGGATTTGTGTTAATGCGCTGAAGTGTGACAAATGTGTGCAAATAAGAGCGTGCTGCATGCAAGTTAATTACGCACTAAAAAGGGAGCACTCATTAGCATTATCTTGAAGTGTAAACGATGTATATTCATTAGTTACGGGCTTTGCAGTCCCTGGCCTGGGTCTGTCGTAAATACCGAAAGATTCGATCCGTTCGTTTTCAACACACAAGTGCTATTTCAGCCACTCTCCTGAGTTTGAAATGCATCACTTCTTTCAAATCAAATGTAAATGCAGTCCTTCTGGCCTGGGGTTCGTCCGAATAAAGACTTCTTTCTCTCTGTAGTCATAATTGTCTTTCATTTGAGTGTTGCCATCGACATAAGCCCTTTCCCTCCAGGGGTACGCTCTCTGACCCGTACTCTGTGAAGAAGGAACTCGGCTTGTTGTGTGGCATTTCTCACAGTGGGCCATTCTGCCCGAATATTTCAAAGTAGACTATTGCTGGCCTGAGCTGTCAGGACCCAGCTGGCTTTGTGCTGCCAGCTGCATCCAGTGGTTATTCCTCACAGGCACAACCCCAGGTGTCCTTCCCTTCTGCCCTGTAATTCCCCTCTCTTTCATCCTCACAGGATGTCCAACTTGTATTACAGCCTCATTCAATAAAACAACATCCAGAGGAGCAGAGGCAGATACGGGTTCGGACACAACAGACACACAAACAGAGATTGTTTGCAGACGCAACGGGTTTTCAAGAGCTTCAAAACAAACTTTTTATCATATTAGCTCGATCCGGCTCACATCTTCCCAAATGGGGATTAATTGCTAATTAAAAGGAAACATAAAATAAACGTATTAATGTAAAAGGGGGTGAGAAAATGTTGTGTGTACAAAAATAATCACTGGCCTAGTAAGAGAGATGTATTCGATATCACAATATTAGAACTAGATTTTTGTGTTTAACTAACGGCTGCACAAAACAGCCATTTGCTAATGTGTTCAGAGTGTTTTAGTACATTATTTAATGAATGTTTGATTGTTTTGCATGTTTTTAGATGCTTGCTAATCTGTTATGTGTAGTGGAAGTATAGAGTTACGATGCTAAGGAATACTGATTTTTTCCCCCCATTTCATTTACACAAAAAAATTAAACATAAAAGTTTTCGTCAACAGTCTCTATTGAAGTAAAAGTAGTAAACTGATCAAAAACAGATTAAATCACATGGCATCACAATCGGAATGTAGGACCTGGAATGTAATCGATTGTGACCTGAATACAACAAAGTTATGTTTTATATTGATACAAAAAGAATCATATGCAAGTCAGCTTATAATTTTCAATTAAAATATCAGAAATGCATTCATCAAAACATTAAATGCATAGCAAAAATGGAACAACTACATAATAACTAAAGATTCATCACCTCTCTTTTCTTTTTGCCAGATATGCTTCTCTTGCAGCCGGATCATTTTTCATGATCATGTCGTGCTGAAGTCACTCTCAGTCCCACTTTATGTCTTGAACTACCATGTACTAACATTTAAATTAATTGTTTGACACAATGCTCTTTTTGTGACACGCACCTTACAAGTGTTTTGCAAAAGAACATGAACAAGTGCATTATATACCTAACAATTGTTTTTATGCGAGTACATAGTTAATAGAGCTGCACGATTAATCGCTAATCGCTAAAATATCATGATCTCGATTAAAACATATAGACAATCTCATTCCAAAATGACAATGATTAAAAAGTAACTTAATGCTTCAAATAATGATTGTTTCGATTACATCGTTACATGTCACTGTTAAAAAATGTATTTGTCATTGAATTATTCATTCAAGAGATAGCATATTTAACTTAAAGGTCCCCTGACATGGGGTTATTTTATTTTTTTATAATGTTTCCTGTGCTGCCCTTATAATGTTAGTATGTTTTTTAGATCAAAAATAGTAATAATTTAGAAATAAAAGGCATTTTTCCTAGCCTGATTTTAGCCTCTGCGTGTCTGCTGTGGGATTCAGTCAAAGAAGGTATATTTACAAGAAGTGAAAGCCAATAGAACGTTCCATTGCAACACCAGCGCCCAGCAGCAGTGCTACGCTTCCGCCATTTTGGGGTGAAAGCGACTCTGCAGTCATATTATACATATATTTAGTCCAGTGCAGAGGTTATTTTTAGGTTGAAATAATTAGGTGATTATTTTAACACACAACAGTTAAAGGGTTAGTTCACCCAAAAATGAAAATTCTGTCAGTTTCTGCACTCTCTCCAATGCTTTCACCAATGCAAACACGATGATGTACATACAGTAAGAGCTTCGTTGTGCAGTGAAACGTCATTGATTTCATAACGAGTTGTCCAGATAAACTCGCGCTGTGTGGAAAGATAGTTATTTGATGCTTTCTGTGTATAATTTGTTCACAATTTAAATAAGATTATTTTCATCCCACTAAAAGAAATGATGTGAAGTTGTGAACCCCATATTTTAGTCACTGGCTTGACTTACTGATGTATAAACAGTATTGAACGATTTTGAGAGAAAGATTACCTGTCTGAACTTGAACAATTAGGCTACACATCAGAAATTGTCGCTTGGTAGTTTGATGATTTATTTTCAGACGTTCATCGAGGCCAGCTCTGTATTGGCCCAAGTTGAGGAAACAGTCGTCGGTGAAATGTTTGGACCATACAAAACTTTGGGAAGTTGTGTCGGCGCATTTCCAGAAAAAATAAAATTAACCAATTGTTTCTTCAGAGGCTCGGATGAAGGAACTAAAAAATAATTTTGTGTTCATTTGTACATCCGAACACTGATCAACTGCCATGCTTCACTCGTTTGCAAGCCATTATATCTCTCGAGGAAAAACTCAAATCACGCTCGCGCGTTCGTACTTCCTAGCTCATTTTCTCATGGGCGAGCCAAATTCTCTGTGTGGGCAAAGCAGAAAAAGGGAATGTAACCTTTCCTACTTATGACGTCATAAGGAGGAGATTCAAGATCAGCTCGTCTCAGCTCTCATTTTCTCACAGACAGAGAAAGATAGCCAAAGCTCGGTTTACACCGATTGAAAATTCTAGACACAAGGGGACCAAATACAGACTAAGGGAACTAATATTAATGTTAAAAAACCTCAGAAAGTGAAACTTTCATGACAGGGGACCTTTAATTCTACAATATATGGTGTAAAAACATCTGACTGCTGAATTTTTCCTATTGGAAGTTGTACATGTTGACGTCAGAGGGTACCAGCTAACCACACCCTTGCCTACAGAGAGATGTGTCTCAGGTGCAAGCCCCCCTCTACTGGGCTCGGCCCACTTTTCCAGCATTTTTCAGATATTGCCAGTGGGTGGAGTCAGGCTCTGACCAGGGGTTTAGTTACCCTTTAATGTTCATTTTACTATATATAGGGACATTCATTGCAGTTGCACCACTTCCTGGAAGCACCACATGACTTTTACAACTAATTTTACATTGAATAGGCTTCTACTTGGATGCCTGTATTATGCTAGCTACTTTAAATTTTTAAATACATTGAAGAATTTATAGCTATTTCTACAAGTATATGAGAGAGATCTAGAACCCTTTTCAGTGCCACAAGGATCAGTTGGGCTCCTCTGGATGATGCATTATCATCTTTACTGTTATTACCTTTTCAGTTCATAATTAAAAACTCATGTTTGCCATTGTGCCACCCTGTCATTTGAGAATATACAAATTCCCGGACAACAGTTTTTCAATTGTCTCAACAGCTTTAAAACTACTGATATTTACAAAAAATGTTTATATGAAAGGTTTTAAACATAAAATTATCCCACAGTATTTTATTTTGAATTTCGTATAATTAAAACTCTGTTTTAAATAGTTTTCTAAGTCTTTTCATTTGTTCGGACAGTTTATTTAAATGTAGTGACAATTAACTAAATGTGTTTTATTGAATAAACTGATACTGATTAATTAAAAATATGCATGTTATGTCATTCACCGATATACAATAAAATTTTAACCAAAAGAAAAAGGAAATTATTACTAAGCGAATGCTAATGTGTTCAGACAGTATTCTGAGGGCTTTAGCATGTTACTATATTTAGCACTATGCTATGTATGCTTTGTTTATTTTTGTAGTTTTTTATTATGTAGCTTCTTTTTTCTTTCAGCCATTTTATTGTCCATCAGGTTTACATTATAATTCAGAATGCATAATTCATACATGTAATAGCGCTTGTCTCCTCAAAAAGCTGCGTGATTTGTATCATTCATGTGACACTACGCATCAAGTTACCTGCTGAAGTGCAATACTTAAACACAGAGACTTGTTCAAATCCCTAACACCAGATATGAGCAACAGTAATAGAAATACATAGCAAGCGCCATTAAAACACAGCAATAGTTCATTTGCAATCTTCAAAGCAAGACGACTCCCTATCTGTCATTATGTTTAGTTTTGCTTTGAGAACATCGCGTTTATGCTTTATTTAGTGTCTGCACCATTAAGTGTTTAATTATTTTGGCAGATGTGTCTGATGAGGAAGACACATAGAAATCGTCAATAACATCATCCGTGAAGAGAAGAGAGCAAGTGCGAGAGCTGCAAGATGAATTTCATAAACAGAGGATGAGAGTATTAAAATCTGGAGGATTATGAAAAGAGGTATAAAATGGGATTGCCAGGATTTCCATACTTTCTCAAACATGGCAGATCGTCCTCACTCGACATCAAAAAGAGAATCGTGGGGCAAAATTCATCAGCTTGGCAACTAGGACGGCGACGCTTACTCACTACAGATCTGCCATCAGTGAGATTAGCAAAGAACTCGAGACGGCTGCAGAACTGATACAACTGTACTGGCAGACAGCAGGTGTAGTGCCCGCAGGAAATGATTGGATGATGGCAATGCCAATACTACCTGATTCCACCTAATCACACATAAGACTTTAGCAGACAACTTAAACCGGCTACTTCAAAGTCAACATGAAGCGGCATTCGCAGCCCATTTGACTTTCATAATGTGCTGTATTTACAGAATATTCAACAAGAGACTTGATTTTATCCATCAAGAAGTGATTGGATCGTGAACAGTGGGCGTTAGATGACATATCGGAGCCAGACGTGAATGTGAGTTTGATTCGGTCCAGCTTCGTATCCCACTCCCACCTCATCTGTTGCTGAGCGACAACTGCAAACTACAGCCTACACAAGCCATACAGTGATGAACACTTCCCTGACCGCTGCCTGCATCATCCCAGGATCTCAAAGACTACAGCCAACTAGACCCCATGTAAGCCAGACACGTCACTGACCACTGCCTTCTTTGTTCCAGTCGTTTAGGATGGATTTCAAAAGACTATGTATCAGCACAAGACAGCCAACTACAGTCTATATCAGCCAGACTGTGAAGAAACTACATGCATCACCATTTAACTATTGTATCTTTAGTGTGTAATGTTGCTGTTTGAGAATAAAAAAGGTCTGCAATGTACAAAATCACTCCGAAGGGAGTTATTCTCTATATCAGTTTATGAAACCCTCAAATGCCTCGATTGCAGTCTTGAGTTTTCCTCTGGGAACGAACACATCACACTATTTCTCATTCAATTCTTGTGCGAGGCATTTGCAAAATAGAGTAAAACAGTAATATGGTGAAATATTATTACAATTTAAAAAGCTGAGTTTTCAGCATCATTACTCCAGTCTTCGATGTTACATGATCCTTCAGAAATCATTCTAATTAAATATTAATATTTTACAGTATATATATGATCAAATAAATGCTGCCTTGGTGAGCATAAGAGAAATTATTCCAATTTTTTAACCGGTAGTGCATGTTCACTCAATGCTAAGTACATGCAATATGCTAAATGAGTGGCTCCTCTCAAGGTTTATCCCTTCACTACCTAAACATCTTATTTATTTTTTACAACAATCACTTCAGGCTTGCTCACTGGGGGATTAAGAACATTTATGTAAAGCCGTTTTAAGACATTATGGATTGTGTCTTTATACAAATAATAGGACACCACGGACCCACTTTCTGAGAGCTTCTTATTGCATATAACTACTGTAATTATTGCCAAAACCATACATATAATACTGGCAAGATTTCAGAAAGTATAATTTAGCTACAATAATTGGCTAAAACAAAGGTCAAACAGTTATTTGGCCATAAACCATTTAATATTTTCTCCACCAGTGCAACCTAGCTATTGTCAGCTGAAAAGAAAAGCCATTTCAAGGTGTTGAGCTAATCTTTACATACATAAGATTATAAAAAAAAAAAAAAAATCTTTCTTTTTTCTTTTGTAAGAAAGAGAAAAAAAGACCAAGTCATGTGTATTTGATTTTTGGCTGACTTACAGTCACTTAAAGTATAACATGAAGCTGGTCACTTCTTCCTCTTGATCTGATTACTGTACAGTTTCTCTCAGATGTGATTAAATGGGAAATCCACGTTGTTTTAGATGGTCATCATATAATATAACCCATAAGTGCAGACTGATCATGTTTCATGCGTGGTCACAGTTTAGTTTGTGTGTGTGTGTCGGAGGGGGGTGGGGGGGTTTAGGGTACTTGTGTCTTAAACATTTCAAAAACAAAAATCTAATAAGTTTAACCAATCGAATTTAAATCCTGCATATGAAACCAGTGTCTTGAGTGACTTAATAAATCTTGCATTATATGAGAAATTGCATGGTAGAAATCATGACAAAAAAGCACATGATAAAAATACTGCACTTATATTTTGCATAGGCTTTGATTCAGGTTATAACAGCTGTACTGCTACTGTGAGTGTGATGTTGGTTTCTCAACTGCTGCAGATATTATGCCCTGCGGAGGGTTTCAGGATCACATGGAATAGGTCCACAAACAAACAAGTGAAGTGGTTCGGGTGGGCCGAGAAACCTGAGTAAAATCACACATCTGTCATTTCATCCTCCACATCGTCTCCTTCCGTTTCGCCTTCTCCTTCCACTTCCTCCTCATCCTCTGATGTCATATCCACATCATCCATCTGGGACATGCATTTCTGACAGGAACAGATGAATAAATAATTCTCCCTGAAAATGAGAGGGGGAAAACGGTGTAATTTATCATTTACAATTCTGTCACTATTTACTCACACTCATGTCCTTCCAAACCCGTATAGAGTGCAACCGCTCCTTTTTCATTGGCACCGGTTTCGGAAGTATTTTTTCCATTCATTTTACCTATAGGGATTTGATAAAAGTCTTCATTAAAGAGTTTAAACCAAGCCAATCAGCTACTAGGTGAATCTCAACACTACAAACTTTGATTTGAAGCAATAAGGACAAAGGTAACTTAACAGATTTTGTGGGGGAAAGTACTACAATCCCATGAAGCATTGCGAACACTGACAGAATTAAAAACAGAACAGAAATATAAAACTATTCATTTACAAATGTTGATTTTTATATATACTGTATATAATATACATATATAGAGAGTGTCTCTATTTCTATTTTCTAGTTCTAGAAAACTATTTCCCTATGGAGAAAATTAATGGAGTTTTTTACTTCCGGAACCCGACTGTTGCAGTTCTATTAGCTTAAAAATTGTTATTGAGTTTTTATATTCCAAGTCTTCTGAAGTCATACAACACTTTTGTGTGAGGACAACTATTTTAGTAGTAAAGGCCCCGATATACTACAAGCGAAATGGAAGGACGAACTGGTATGAGATTTCGAACAAAATCAGGCCAAACTAAAGTTAGTTTATCAAAGGAACCTTATGGAAAAGTTCGCTCCGGCTGGTCAATTTGGCTAAACGCCACTATTAGCATAGACAGTGCTTGGGATGTTTGCTAGATGCCGCTAAAAATGTATTTTGTACTTCATTTTTTTTAAACCCTAAGCGAAGAATGAAAAAGAAAAGTCTAGATGATGCTTTAATGGTGTTCTTTTGCACTTTTATGAATGTGTAAATATTCTTTTAAAAACTTTACTTTTGTCTTGCAACCAATCAATCCATCCTAATATAAAGGTTTTGAATGCTGTATATATATATATATTTATTTATTTATTTATTTCAAACTCAAGTGTTTAGACCATATATATTTCTTAATTCCAATGCACCAGAATACATTGAAGATCTACCCCTTTAGGGCTTTCATTCTACCCTTATTCCATAATAAATGAAGATAAATAATATCCATCAGATCCAAGGGGGTCCGTCTCTAATCTTGACTTCACAGCCAAGAAGTTCAGCAGTTCTTTTCAAGGTGAAGTCAGGCTTTTTTCACAGGAATAAAGTGAATATAGATTAAGTGGGATTTCCAAACAAACCCTCATTGGTCATCCAGGCGGTATAGCTGCTGCGATTGACAGGTAAATGATCAATAGGAGAGCAGGGGCCCAGCAGCAAGTCAACAGCCCCTGTGGTTATCCAGGCCCAGAGCTGATGCCAGAGACCAAGGCCATTGATCCGCTCTGGAGGTAGACTCAGCTGGGCAGTTTCACAGAGAATGCTTAAACAAGGGATTGCATTCGTTTACCTCAAGATCTTGTGCCGGCTATGACGACTCCTGTCTCTCTGGCAGCAGTCAAGGTAGCTGATACAGATTTCCTACAGAAAGAACGAGAGAAATTCATGAGATGATCAACAACTCTTATTTGTTTTATTTACTTGTTTTTTTTCTGCAGTTATGTTATGATGACTCAGAATTGGTTTCCCGTTTTATAAATTGGCCACTCTCACAATGTTTCACAGTGGTGTTACTTATTTACAATAGAAAATATAACCTTTTTTTTAAGTAAACAATTTTCTACATGCTCACTAACAACTGTTTAATTTGGTCACTACCAGACCAGAATTTAAAACATTATTCATAGCATAAATTTTTTCTCTTTTGTCCGTTTTGGAGGCTGACAGACCATCACAATACGCAGTGATTGTATGGAAATACACTCCGGTTCAAGTTTAAAATAACTGTTTTCTATTTTAAAGCTACACTGTGTGATTTTTACCCCCATCTAGCGGTGAAAAGGTATATGACCATCCAGTGAATATTAGTTTCTGTTCTTCTCAATTCCGATTTCGTTCTAACTCCTACGGTGGCCAATGTAGTCCAAGATTAACATGGCTTCCATTTCGACCTCGTCCACATTCGACACGGTGCCATCGAGTGTTAAAACGCGAAAGGCGAAGCTTGAATTAACGGGTATGTCCCTCTTTGGCTAATGTACTTTCAAGATGGAGGGGCAACATGGTGACCGACATTACCCCGGATTTCCCAGTAGCACCTCATTGCAGTACACGAGATCCGGGGGGCGGAGTCGGATCCAGATTAAGGGGTGGGGTTGGGTAGGTTTAGGGATAAGGGGTGGAGCTGGGTAGGTTTAGGTATGTAAGGTGGGAGGAGTCGGATCTAGATCCGACTCCTCCCGTGGATTTCATGTTCTGCAGTGAGGACCATCTCGGATTTCCACCAACTGCAGAACGGCTGCGGATCGGCTCCGCTGCGTGTCGGATCCGTGCTCCGCCGTCCTTCAAAACCTACCAGATCCGGATTTGTTGCGGAACGGCTGCGGCCATGACTGACAGCTGAAGTCACGAGGACATACGATATCTCCCAAATTTACGTATGATGATGATGTTTCTAAACAGAATCACAAAACCAGCAAGTTTGTTTCCATCCAGAGGAGTAGAGGGGAAACTCTGTGCTGACCTGCTGATCTCTTTTTTGTGGAAATTATTGTGATTCTACCATACAATATTTATAATTATATAATCAACTTATAAAATACTAAATGTCTATTATGAATGTATTGGGAAAGGAGTAGGCTGTGTAAATAAAGTTAACTATTGTTCTTGTGGAAAAAGAAAAAAGTATATAAAACAAAATCTCCGCCCATTATGACGTTTTCGAGGTGTAGTGAAGGGAAATACGATTCGCCGTAAGCACGGAGTATATTATTTTGAAAATTACCGGATGTTTTATTTTGTTTCTGTGCTCGACTTCCTGCGGCGCTCTCCGGCATCCGGCAAAAATAGAAACTCTGCGTATCTTCTCCGGAGGGCTGCGGTCGCCGGAGCTGGGACGGAGTCGGAACGCAGCCGTTCCGCAGTCAGTGAAAATACACACATTGACTTTAATGGAAACCTATTGACTCCACCGCCATTCCTGAGCGGATCCGCAGCCGTTCCGCAGTTGGTGGAAATTGGGGGTTAGAACCCCTTACCCGTATGTATTTTCAATGGCATATAATACACTCACGAGAATACTTTATTACTTGAACGAAGTAAATATTCATTAATGAGCACATATATTTTTGAAAGAACTAAGTGTTTTTAGCTAAGAATAAACTAAAAAAGTTACACAGTGTAGCTTTAATATAATGTAATTTATTCCTGTGATGTCAAACTTTTACTCCAGTCTTCGCTGTCACATGATCCTTCAGAAATCATTATAATATGATGATTTGCTGCTCAGGAAACATTTCTTATTATTATTAACGTTGAAAACAGTTGTGCTGCTTAACATTTTTGTGGAAACCCTTCATTTGTTTGAAATAGAAATCATTTGTAACATTATAAAATGCATTTAATGTCACTTTTGATCAATTTAATGCATTGAATAAAACTATTAACTCCTTTCAACTTCTGAACGGTAGTTAATCTTCATTTGTGTTCCCTAAAAGAAAATTTGTGCACAAATCCACTTGGCTATAAGGCAAAACATGCTGAGAAAAAATGGTCTCAGTGTCAGAAAACAAAGGAAAAACAAATTTGATCTTAGGTAACCCTATAAAAATTCATAAAGCTCTACAATGTGAATTCAACACAAAAAAGCCATAAAAAATTCATGATGAGCTGTCATCCACTAGCTAATATGATTCAGATAAACAAACCTATGAAATAAGGGCCCGTCCACACGAAGATTCGTTTCACTGTATACGTATAAATTTTTTATCGTATTGGCGTTTCGTCCACACGGATCCGGCGTTTTCGGAGAGTGAAACCGCTATTTTTTGAAACCGGGTCCCAAAGTGGATAAATCTGAAATCGACGCCCTTGCAGTTTCGTGTGGACGGCCTATCCGTATATTTTGTGAAACGATGATGTCATCACCCCACGTGTCGACTAGTCAGACACGCTAAATCAGTAGCCATAGGCCTACCAGCAAAACTGCGACTACTTGCTTGAGTTCATGCTTCAGAAGCTACTCGAGCCTCTTTTATTTATTTATTTGTGTATTTATTTTAATTATTTGATTGAATTTGATTATTATTCAAAAAACGCACCTCTGCCCCTTCATGCTCACCGGTGACAAGGCGTTCGACATTACATTCTGTAGGCCTAAATGTTGTAGCCATTAAAGAAAAGTTAGTTTCATATTTATGATTAAATAATGTTATTTTTTTCCATTTCATATATGTTGATTAGGCCCTATAAGTGAACAGCGTGAGTAAGATGCGCAATATCGAGACACATCATTTTGACCACTTCATTAAGTTTTGTTTTGTCTTCATTAAGTTTTGTTTTGCCTTTCTTTAAAGTGAATTTCGTTTTGTAAAAATTGTATCTTAATTTTAATCAATGTTTTATTAACGAATTGCATGGATAGCAGACAATAGCCTATATAATCAGGACATGAGGCGCCGACGCAATATAAATTGCAACGCACGAGAACTGGAGCTTGTCTCATAAATGAACAGAAACTCAGAAATACCTATATCTAAGCTTTTAATGTCTACTTTTAAACAAAACAATTCAAAAAGAAAAGTAACAGACAACTCTAATAATCCGTATGAAGTGTGCATTTCTCTCTATAGGCACCTTCAAAACACTGCGAAGGTGGCGAGTCAGCATCTTCACACAAAACACTAGTTTATTAATAAACAATTCAAATGTCTCCTTGCTATAGGCTATTTGACACATTCATAATAATTAGGCTATTTGCCGTTTTTTTGTGGCAAGCTTTATGCGTCTGCAAACTAATCGACCATCGTGACTCATCCTATAAATGGTACAAAATAGGGATGACTCATCCCTATTTTGTACCATTTATAGTTTTTCATATTGTTCAATAAAGTTCTTGGTAAAAAAGAAAAGAAGCTACTGTGCCTAATATTACTGTATATTATTGTATACAGCGCGCAAGGTTTATGCGCAAGTCTTCTTCTCTGTTTTTAGTGTATCTGTGTCAGAATTACAGCCCCTCGTACTGGTCTGGCATATATACTACACCGTTTTCAGTCGGTTTCAGTGGTTTCGTGTGGACGCAGATATTTCTTGAGACGACCCCGTGTTTACGGAATTTTTTTTTAGAACGAGGGAAAAAAAAGATCGGATAGGGAACGCACCGGCTTCGTGTGGACGTGGCCTAAATCTGTGCGATGTTCTACCTCTCCAGCACGAAGGCAGGCAGATGTAGGCCTTTTCAATCTAACTGACAAGCTGCCAAAACTGCTCCAATCTTCAGAGTCTAGACTGTAATTCCTACCGACAATGAAACACTCAAGGCTTTAGACTATTACGACCCTCCCTCCGAGCATCAGCTTAGCATCTATTATCCAACATCCTCCTCTGACCTCTCCAGGGCTGATGTCGCTGAGGGCGCTGAGGTGAAGGAGGAAGTTGTTGTCGGGGAAAGACGCCTCCGCATTGGGAACGCAGCTGTGATTACCTGTGCAACAACGGAAACGGTAATAAATCTTCACTTCATTTAGCAGAGCAAGAAGACAGGCCTCATTTGTTAAGCTGACCTGATTTTTGCTACTCAAAGTCAACATCTACTGTATGTGAAATTATCACAGCTGTACAAACTGAAAGACATGCCAATATGAATAAAGACAATTCTCACAAGAGCTTTGCAGCAGGAAAAGTCCAGAGCCTTCGCAGTTGAGGAAATCACCGGTTTCTGTAACAGAAAAAAACAAAGATCTATGAAAGCCGTTTATCTTTTGGATTTATTTCACACTTTTGCCCAAAACAATAATATTTTACACAGATCGATGGCCGTCTAAGTGGTGAAATGTGTGTCTGTCTCGGCTGCGCTTGAGGAAGTAGATGTCAAACGCTGAGATGGGTTCAATCTTTGCAGGTATACAGATCAATGTGTGAGCAAGTGTGTGAGGATCTAAGCACTAGAAACAGGTGGGAGACTGAGAGAAAAAATGACCTTTGTCGATGTCCTTGTACAACTGGTCGATAAAAGCATCCAGTTGCTCCCTCTGCTGGCTGGGAAGCTCCAGCGCATCGCACGCATGAACCCACTGACTCAGAGAACTACAGACACACATCAGATCAGAATCGCTTGAGGAACATTATTCTACTTGATACCTCCTCTAGGGTAAAACATTGATTGTTTGTATCGAGTGGTTTACCTGGTGCCAATACCCTGACCGTTTGTCCCAACGAGCGAAAACAGAGAGCGAAATCCTTCTGGAGAGAACCACTATATACACAAACAAAGTTAATTTAATTCAGTGCTTTCAGTAGGTCTGTTATACTCTTAACAGGAATGAAGTAGTGACACACAGATACTCGCATATGCTTGGCGACTACATAATGCGTATCATTAGACATTGGCTTATAAATTAAGAATTGAGATTTCAATTGCTTAAGATGTGTTAAAATTTAATTGCAATTGTTTGAGATGTTTAGTACCGGTATACTGTGCAACCCTAGTGTTTATTGTTAGTAGTAGTAGAGTTATTAGTAGTATTATTATCTTAACAGATTCACAGAAACATTGAATGACCAACGTCTCAAGCACCACCAGCTCTAAGTTCTGTTAAAATGACAATTATGCATTCATAAATATTCATTCATACATGGTCTAGTTCTAATTCGGTTTGACTGATGTTAAGTGTAGTTGTTTTGCTTTCAGATCATAAGTAAACCTGTGGCCTTTTATGAAGATAAGCTGATTTGATGGATATATATCCATGTCTGGTAGTGTTGTAATAATAATAATAATAATAATTCATTACATTTATATAGCGCTTTTCTGGACACTCAAAGCACTTTACATAGATGGGGGGAATCTCCTCAACCACCACCAATGTGCAGCATCCACCTGGATGATGCGACGGCAGCCATATTGCGCCAGAACGCCCACCACACACCAGCTTACTGGTGGAGAGGAGACAGTGATGAAGCCAATCAGTATATATGGGGATGATTAGGAGGCCATGATGGACAGAGGCCAATGGGCAGATTTGGCCAGGATGCCGGGGTTACACCCCTACTCTTTATCGAAGGACATCCTGGGATTTTTAGTAGTACTCAAGACCAGTCTTGGTTTCGAGATCTATCTTAAGATCATTTTTGAAGGTCTTGGTCTTGTCTCGACCGCATTTGTACTCAATCTTGTCTTGGTCTCAGACTAAAAAGACTCAGGATTTTATCTCAAGATCAGTCAATCCCACATCCGCGAGGACATCACTGAATTGCCAATGCATTGTCCGATTCATTTGTCAACATCATTAATGTGATTTGATGTAAAACTTACTGCTTAAAATGCAATCAATAACTTCTTTCTAATTTGATTTCTTTTGTTACTGTACTGCCGGGTTCAAAATCAATGCAGGATTGTCTAAAAAAATGATACAGGATATAATTAAGCAATATCACAAGAGGAATTGAGCTTTTTTCATGAATATGAGCACGATTGCAAATGTGATATTGATTTTATACAAACATTCAATAAAAAATAAGTTAATATTAAGTGACTCATTTTAGACAAGGTTTTGCTAATTCGGAAACGTGTTTCGCTATTAAATTAATCAGCTGCTTTGATCAAATCAGTTGAATAAATGATTCTGTCAAATAATGTTAAAGTTTTAATGTTAAATCAATCTGAAAATGATTTATGCAGGACAAGGTGTAATTGTACCAATTCATATGCAACTTCTGTGCAACCTCTGGAACACAAAGATGAATTTTATTGTGAGTGATTTCATTGGAAACAGCTATATAGTGTCTTATTCTTATTGTATTTATTGATTAAATATAAGATATTTCTCAGACAGTAGATAGGGATCATTTAGATGAATTTGAGGAGTGCTGGTGGTCTTGTCTTGGTCTCAACCCCACAAATGTACTCGTCAGTGGTGATTCTATTGCCAAGGTATGCGTAGAGTTTAATTTTTGTATGACCGTTTTGCTTTTTATTAATATAGATAGACAGACAGAGAGAGACGGTGGCTGACCTGACTGAGACGATCTTCGTACAGTGCTGTGGAAAACAAATTACGCAGCAAGACCAGCTGTCCCTATAAAAGGAACAACACTGTATTTTGGGACGTTTTTACTGGTAACACTTTATTTTAAGGTGACTTTACATGTTACTACATATACTTACTATAGTAATAATAGTAAATGATGCATAAGTACAAGTAACCAACCCTAAACCAAATCCTAACCCAAATCGTAACTCTATAGTAATTAATATTATCAGCAATTATTTGAGTAAATACAATGTAACTACATCACCTTTAAATAAACTTGATGATGCAGAGTGAAGCACGAGATGCTTTAATAATGTACAAAAGATTATGGACTTTCTAATTACCTGAAACTTCTCACCCAACAATTTATGAACTATTTCCTCCTCTTCATTTGCTGTACGACTACAAAAATGATTGAACAACCTCTGCCAGCGTCCCTTATCTTGAGCCTGAAACAGCAACAAAAGCAGTTTTTGCTTATTTCATACTTGTAATTTAGGCAAACAATCCTCTTAGACACTGTATTCAGACATATAAATAGAAAATAATAACCTGCTTAATGGTGGCCACCATCCTTGCCATGATCATGATACTGGAGGTTTCAGGAGGGTAGTGCACACTCCTGGATAATATGGAAAAACAATTTAACGCAAGAGCAGAGTCATATATTTCAAGGTTAGAATGCTAAAGTATGCCTATGCACCAACAGCCTTCAAACCAAAAGCAATCAATTACTGACAAAGCAAGGACTCTAATGTTCTGCATAATATTTTCAGTATAGACCTTATGCGCATCTTTTAAATCTTGTGTTTGAACTTCCATTTTGCGGTCGCTCTGTATATTTCTATGGCATCACTGTCGAAGAGTGATTAGCTGGGGAAGTGGATTTACTTATTGTAGAGCTAAGTTATCACGAGCATTGTAATGTTTAAAGCGGATGCCATAACAAATGTCAGTAGACCGAGAAGATTAAAAAAGAAATGAATCTGTAAGATGTTGTGGAAATACAATCCGGAAGACAGAACACAACGAGCGCAGCGCTGAAAGGAGACATGAGGTCTATATGAGTGAGTATTTACTTCCATGCATCCTGCAGCTTGTTGACTGGGTGATCCGGATCATCATGTGAAGGGCCGAGACACAGGACCTTGTGGTATTGCTCCCAAGCAGCCTGTCGGCACTCAGTACCGCAGTACATCACCTGAAGGGAACGCATATGAAGAACACTCAGGATGAGTCACCAACAAACACTGCTTTATGAAAACACATTGGTAGGATCTGTTTAAAATACTTGTGTTTAATTGCTAAATATTTTTCAAGGGATTTGTACTTTACTCAAGTACTTCCAATTTCCAATGGGAAAAAAAAACACTTTTTAAAGCACAAAGTACATATTTTTCAGGTCATCATGGCTTAAAAATGTCCTTGTGCTCCCTAATGTTTAATAAAAAACAGCCAATAAAACCGTTGTCAATAATTGGTCCGTTCTGGTCAGCCTGCCATGTGAAGAGACATCTCATCAGCCATCAACGTCTTTCATCTAAAGATAAAGGTTTTAACCCTATAAAGCCGACAGTATATATATATATATTTGATGCATAACATTCTAAGGCCTCTAAATTATCATTATGATCAAAACCTGTTGTATACAATCTATAAAAACTAATAGTGTTTATACTTTTTACGAGTACGTAAAAGCCCTTTAAGTGTAAATGTAAAAATGTCCATATTCAGGTCGTGGTACGCATGTCTTTTTACTGTGAAATCTGTACTGATTTTTACTGCATAAACCTAAGAATAACTTTTATATTGGTAGTAATATTTCAAGATGAACATTTACCGTATTTACATTTCATGAAGTAACATAGGTTTACTTGATTATCCATACAAACACAATTTTTTTTTTAAAGAATCATGTTAAATTGTAAGTATCAAATGATGAATCGGGCTTTTGAGCAGTGTTGGCTAAGATACTCTAAAACGTAATTAATTCTTAGCTACTAATTACATCTTTAAAATTGTAATTAGATTACTGAACTAATTACTCTCTCTAAAAAGTATTGGATTACTTATACTAATCACTTTCTGAATCCCATATCAACATTGACCAGTTGAACAATGCCAGGACATTAAACTGCTCTTTTAATTCTTTCAAATAAATAATATAAATTTGCATAAATTATTCTAGAACGGAGGGAGACGGTTACCTTTAAGATAAATTTTAATATTATTGTATTATAATATGTTATGTTAAATCCATTTTGTTTTATATAGATTTTTTTAATAATTAATACATTATTTAATGCAATTACACCCAAAGTAACTGTAATTACTGGAAAATTACAGAAAAATTAAGAGTAATCCCTTACTTTAAGGGAAGACTAATTAAATTGCAGTAATGCATCACACCCAACACTGCTTTTGAGGAACATTTATTTGTTCGTCTCTCAATGATCATTACTCATTTATTATATGTTTTGCCCCCACATTAAAACTACAGAGCTTTCATATAAAACGAAGCATTTAAATATCATTTTACGAAGATATAATATTGGACGTTGTAGCGTGACAACTGATATTTATATGCATTTTTTGTAAGTAGTCTACTCTAGTGTTATAAAAACCTCATCTCATTTATTTACATTACAAGCTTTCAGAACGTATATTATTTTCTTGCCATTTGAATATTAGCAACTGCACCAAATTGCATATTTTTTACTCTCTGAATAAAAGCATTTATCCTCATATACACTCAATATTCTCCCATATCATAAAATATGAGCCATAAAAGGTAAAGGTAAAACACATTTGCAGACTTTTTGATCTAAAGATTCAATTACATTTTTTTTCTGACTATTATTTCACATGTCAGGCTTTACAGGGTTAATAATATCACATAGTCTGTTTGTTATTAAGAATAAAAATTATTAAGCGAAATGTAATCAGCTTATTCCAGATTATTAACCAGATTATGAAGACCTGGGTCAAACACTACAGATGAAATCAAGAATACATGGGAAGATATTAACATCAAGTGTACCTGACACTGTGGGCAGGCCTGGTGTCGGTCAGGTCGCACTTTACACAGCTCAGGGTGAGGCAGACTCAGAGCTGGCAGACCACTCAACCTCCTGGCATTCTCCTCTGCGGTCTCCAGAGCACGCAGACAGTACTCGCACGCTGAACACGGGAAGAAGAAAACACGCCAGGTACATGGACAGCCAAGCAAAGAGTTACAAATACAGGGGTTGGACAAAGAAACTGAAACATTGGTCAATATATTGCTGTAGGATAGGAGCAGCCTGTTGGCCAATCTTCACTGATTTTATATTTCCTCATTAAAGGGATAGTTCACCCAAAAATGAAAATTCTGTCAGTAATTACTCGCCCTCATGTCGTCCCAACCCCGTAAGACCTTCGTTCATCTTCGGAACACAAATTAAGATATTTTGATTAAATCTGAGAGCTGGATCACTCCTCCATAGGCTTCTAAAGGATTGAAACTTGACAGCCCCGAAAAGTTATTAAAGAAATCGTTAAAAGAGTCCAACTGACTACAGTGGCTCAATCTTAAGTTTATCGAGCGACGAGAATACTTTTTGAGCGCAAAAAAAACAAAAAAAATAGCGACTCTATTCAAGTATTCTCTTTGCGCCTGGAGATTTCACGTAGTGTTATTGCGCAACGCTTCTGGTTGAACGTCACACGCATCACACACATGACCAGTGTCGGCCAATAGTGAGCCTACGTGTGACGTATAACACAAGCGCTGCGCTGTTACACTACGTCAACAGCTTAGGAGAATGACACGGAAGAGAAGAGATGGTTGATTAAAGTTGTTATTTTTGTGGGTTTTTTCACGCAAAAAGTATTCTCGTCGTTTTCTGAACTTAAGATTGAGCACTGTAGTCACTTGGACTCTATTAACGATTTCTTTAATAACTTTTCGGGGCTGTCAAGTTTCAATCCCTTAGAAGCCTATGGAGGAGTGATCCAGCTCTCAGATTTAATCACAAATATCTTCATTTGTGTTCCGATGATGAATGAAGGTCTTACGGGGTTGGAGCGACATGAGGGCGAGTAATTACTGACAGAATTTTCATTTTTGGGTGAACTATCCCTTTAAGAGCAATGTGTGGAGGTTCAAATAGCAGAGCAATAGCACAGCTGTATAAAATATTGCAATTCACACAACCTAATGGGAGACAGAGTTCAAATGAGGACAAATTGTTGTTGTGTGTCTCTATGGCTCATCTGTGCCCAGGACCTCAAGTCTTTGTGGTGTATGGAGAGCTATGGTATTCAGGGTGATCCACATCCAACAACAGTATCTGCCGACGCAAGAGGAAGCTGTCTGGAATGGATGTCCGGGTATCGACCTGGATTGTATCCAAAAAAGACCAAAGTTTCCCAAATGATGAATTAAATGCACATCTTGACTCTCCCGTTTCCACCAAAACTGTTCATCAGGACCTCCACAGTCTCAATATTCATAGTCTGGCTGCTATAGCCAAACCTTTGGTCATTCGTACCAATGCCAAATATTGATTTCAATGGTGCCAACAGAGGAAATCTTGGGCTGTGGATAATGTAAAACGTGTATTGTTCTCTGATGAGTCCATGACCTGACCATTGTTCTGGAAGAGGAACGGCCCAAAATCGCTCTGGACACTGTAAAGGATTTGTATCTGTCATTCCCAAGATGAACCGATGTTGTACTGGGGGCAAAAGGAGGACCTACACCATAGTATTAAATTATTGTGGTCTAAAACTAGGTGTTTCAGTGTCCAACCCCTGTATATCCTTAGTTATATCCACAAAGCTGAATAATAGATTGATGAGGTCATTCATCACCAATATATGATCAAGAACATCTGGATAATTAAAAGGCACTCACCTCTGTATTTGTACAAGGCATTCCACAAGAACTGAGATGAAACTAGTGGCTGCTCAATGAAAATAGTGTCACCCTTTTTGAACGATCTTTTGGCGAATAATCCTTTGCCCTGTAGAAATATAATTACAAAATACACATTTAACTTCTGCTGTCTGGAACATGAGATTGGAAAAACCCATTTAAAATTGCATGTCCACATATATGTCCCCACTTAAGAGAACATGAATATGAATATTTGTCACAGTTTGCATATTTCGGGTTTGTTGCAGGTTCTGGCATAATACACCGGCTGACGTGGGAGGTGTGCGAGCAATACAATCAAAACTAAACCTCTTAAGAAAACATGATTGAACTGGGTTATTAAATGAGGAGGCATCTCTATCATGGCACTACTGTTGCATACCTTGACATTGTCGATAAATCGGACCTCCACGCAATTACTAGCTTTGGCAGGATCCACGCAGCGAGAAAACATGTCATCTACGGGGGCCGCCATGTTGGATATTTACATATCAACCTCTGACCCCTCGTATTGACCAATAGTGTGCATGTGATACATCTCCATTCACTGTCAACACTAGACTGCATAGATATATTTATTCTGGAAGACAATATCGCTCCTGCCTGTTATAAACATAAATGCTACGCTTAAAGAAGGAAGTATGTTCTGGTGCTTCTTGATAAAAACGTAGAAATGTGATATTGGAAGCGGGGCGAGTCAACTGGTAACTAGTGACGTCAAATTCGTGAATGAGTTGTTCTTCTGAGTCGGATCCCGGGAATACGTTTGGTTTAAAGATCGTTATAAACAAACATACGAGCTGGTTTTAATTAATTAGGTTTTATCAAAACGTGCAAAACCTCTTTCAGAGTAGCCCAATCTAAAATGAATAATGTTGGCTAAATCTAAATTATACACCAAAATCACTTGATATTTCTACGAGCTGATCATGCATGACAGTTTGTTCTAAAGAACCGATTCGCGTAAAAGAGTCAAACTGCGTCACTGCTGGTAACCAATCAACGATCAGCTCCCTCAAGGTAGCCAATCAGCGCCCGGTTCACTCTCTTGAATCCTCTACAGCGGGTCGTGTGTTTTGGTAGTAGGTAAGGTGAGAAAATATTCAAAAAGTTAAGAGAGTGCGGACTATGTGACCTTTATTTACTAAATAAAAAGATACTGCGTGTGTTCACTTTTTAGTTTTAATGTGGAGTTGACAGGCCTTGTTCCAAATATGTTGCTGGCGGAAGTCAAAAAGCTGAAAGTGGCCGAGTTGCGGGCCATGTTATCGGAGCGAGGACTCGACCCGAAGGGCCTGAAGGCCGAGCTGGTGGTGCGGCTCATTTCTGCGTTTGAAGCCGGTGTTGAACCTATCAAAAGTGGAGATAATGGGGAAAATGTGTGTGAAGCTACGAGTACAGAGCCTGCAGAACAGCCGCCGAAGCCTCACTCTCTGGAGCGCGAGCCGTGTGTTAGGACGCAATCTCCAGTATGCACTAGTTCTACTAGCAAGAACATGAATGCTTACGCTGATCAAAGTACACAGACTGACCCACATCAGCTCTGCTCATGCACTGCCCCAAGAGCCATCACAGAGCCGCTGTCCGTTAGGACACCAGAGGCCGTTACATCCAGAGACGACAGACAACAGAGGAATCCACAGTCTGTACATCCTGTCGCCTTGGCAACCGCAGCTACAGAAGAGGAGGATGCAGTGTCCGGATGCACATCATCAGTCTTGGCCATTTCACCACAGCCAGAAACACCACAGGAGCACGACCAGTGTAAGTCGCCCTTAGAGCACAATCAAATAATTGTTTTTTTTAGTGTTTTTTTTTATCATATAATAAAATTATATTTTTGTGACTGTCAGGTGGAGCTGAGACAGTGGAACACAGCCTAGAGGAAAACACAGAAGCTGAGGAGAGGAAGAGATTATTATGAGTTCAAAGAGGACGTTCATTACAACAGGTATTGATATTGATAACAATAGCATTAACTGATACTCTGAGGTACTTCAAAGAACGTGGTGCATGTCATGTTATGCATACATATACAAATATTCAGTATTTCCATTAATTAAATGTACATTATCAAACATATTCGCTTTCGTTAAAGGGATAGTTTATCCAAAAATAAAAAAATCGGTCATTAATTATGCACTCTCATGTCCATCCAAACCCATAAGGGTGTGTTCTCACTTGTATTTCGGTTCGTTTGGTCTGGAGTGGACCCAAAAAAAAAAAGCATTTAGGCTGGTCCACTTAGCGTTCACATTGGCATTTTAACACCGAACCTAAAGGCATAGGGATTCGTTCACAACCTGATTGGTCGGTTTTTATTACGTATATTTTAAGACGGACCTTACCAAACATCCAAAACAATGCTGTGCGCTGGGCTAAATATGCTCGTTGTATGTGCGTAGCCTACATATGATCATATTTTGACCAGCTGAGAACTTGTGAAGAGCTTATGTGTAAAGGAGTAAAAAAAAATCATTTTTAACACAAACACATAAACGAAGGAAGATCTGCTGTGAGGAGACGGTGTTCTGATGCCTGTACTGAACTATGATGGTCAACATCTCATCTCTATGACTAGAAAAAACTGGCATGCTTGAGCATTCTGTCCATTTTAGGGTTGCATCTTGTGACGTTGTGTCCCATCTTTGGTTTGTTTACATGTCTTTGGTTCGTTTGCGTTCATATTTAATTCGAACTGCACTAGAGTTCTTTTGAAAAGCGAATTGAGACCCATCTTTTCAGGCTTGGTGCGCACCAGGGTTTGGATGGGAGCGTTCACACTTATTCAGATGAACCTCAGTAACAGAGCAATCACACCAGGGTTCGGTTTAATCGAACCAAACATAGTGTTGATATTATGACATATCTTCAATTAAAAAATGGACTTTCAGTTTCAAATGCCACTTTGTCTTAGCCTGGCTCCGCCCTCCTATGCACTTCCGCTCAATTTCATTTTCCTTCAGTACTACGTCTGGGATTGTGCTGTAGACTTTGGTTTCCAGAAATCAATTTTTTGTAGGACCAATCAGCGAACAGAGGGAGTGGCTGTAAACGATGACGTTGATGTCGACTCGTGTGTTATTTTGAGTTGTAGTTCAAAATAAGAAAGATGCGAGCGAAGCCATTCGGTCCGTTGTGGGAACGCTGCCGAATATCAAGAAGTTAAAGCCGGAGCAAGAACAATCTTTGCTTAGTTTTGTGTTTATGGCCATCCTCCCACGGGGTTCGGGAAAAGACATACGTCACGACCAAACGTTAGCGATTGGTTATGGCAGATAGAGTGACTCTGGGCAGATCCAATAGTTTTAGACTTCAAAAGAGTTCCCGCCTACAAGGAAGTTAACGCTTGTCAATGGAGCGGTGCCAGACTCTATGTACAAATGAAATGTACGAGAGTCTGGTAGAACCAGGCTAGTTTTGTCTTATCATCAGTTGTTCAATTATCAACTACATTTTCAAAATAAAGTTTTAAATAAAATAGTTTATTATTTTATCTTAATGGCACTTTAAAAAAATTAAAAAAATATTGTTAAGAATTATATCAGAAGTAATTTTTACATTCCGTAAAAGTTTATCCAGGGGGTTTCTTACCCCAATAAAGAGCCATCTTACCCCTCTTTATGTATTATTCATCAGACTTTACAAAACTGTCTTAGCATTTCTGACTTTTCCCCCCTGACTTGTTTGTCTTCAGAGCTAAGACTCCAGAACTGCTGCCGGAGCCTGAGGAAGAAGCTCAATTAGATTTTGAGGATGTTCGACTGGATTCCGGTAAATTCATCAAGATCCAATCCATGCTCAGATATTGAATAAGTCATTTGATTCAAGATGAAGCTTAATAAAAGTATGTCCTTAAGAACAGCGTCTGTTCTCTTTTTCACAGATAACTGTGACCTGCACTTTGAGGTGGATTCTGAGGGAAGCAGCGGTCAGCCACTCTTCTGGGAGAGATTCCCTCTTCTTTGGTCAGGGTGCAGGATGACCCATGGATTTTGTCATGGGAAGGTCGGATTCGAAGCCAAGGTGTGAACTTGTGAATAATGTAAATGTAACATTGACGTTTACCAACAAAAGTAATTAGTTAAATGGTTTCGTCATTTTCATATTGGTGAATAGTTCCTCTTTTGGGTCTCCAGTTTGTGAAGCGACTGTCAGCACCTGCAATAGACACGAGCGCCGACCCTGATCCACATGTGCTCAGAGTGGGCTGGTCTGTGGACAACACAAGCCTTCAGTTAGGTGAAAATAACATTATAAAATAAGTTGCATTACAGTCCTAAAAGGTTTTGACAATTATAAACATTATGGAAATTTTGGTTGGGAAGTATACAAATGTGCAGTGCTAAGGATCCTGCTATAGATTGAAACCTAACACGGCTATAAAAATGCTGATTTATCTGGTTTTTCTTGTTCTCTCAGGAGAGGTGGAGCTGTCGTATGGTTTTGATGGACGGGGGAGGATAGTAACTGGAGGAAAGGAAGAGGCATTCGGTGAGCCCTTCACAGAAGGAGATGTCATCGGTTGCTATGCAGTGAGTTTCAAAGTTAATTGTACAGAAGTAGGTTAAAGTATGGCTGTGTCCCAATTCAGAGGCTGCATCCTTAGAAGTCTATGAAGGTCGAAGCGAGCGTTGTTAAATGAGACGGTCTGGTCTACGGAGGATTGTTCTTGTCATCTAGAAACCGTGACTTCTGCTGTTGACGAACGACGGTAACGTTTGTACTAGACTTTTTTTAAAGTTATATTAAACAGTCTGAAAACAATACAGGGTTCACAACTGCTCTAAATATGTTCACCACATCTTAGTAAGATATCAGTCAACATTTGAATTGCTTTAAAGTTGTTGTTTTTTACGTTTGTATAATTAGATATTTTAATAAGTTGAAACATAATACTTGCATTTAAAATAATCCGGCATTTGAGTGCAATGAATCTTGGGATAGGCTAGGCTGCGAAGGATCCTCTCGTTCACGGCCCAGGACGCATTCGAAGGAGCCTTTGAAATTGGACGGCCGCTGTGAACGAATGCAGCTTAGCTTAGCTTATTCATGCTATGTTCTTTTGATCAACATCACCTTGCTCTTGGGTTAATTCAGTTCAGGTTTATTATCGATTTGTATCTATTCCTTATCCAGTTCATCAGTGAGACGGAGAAGCGACACTTTCATTTCACAAAAATGGGCGTTCTCTTGGAGTGGCGTTTCGCCTGACGTCTTCTGCTCTTAGAGGTCAAGCTCTCTATCCCCACGTACTTTGCAAAAACTGTTTGGTTTTGGTGAATCTTGATCCAGATACTCCCTGGCATCCTTTTCCTGCTGGTTTCTGCACACTAGTCATACTTCCTCCTGGTCAAAGGACCCGTGAGTCTTTGCCGACAGCATCTAAAAGTGAATGTGAGGTAGGAAAGTTTGTAAAAGTGTAAAATGGATGATTATTGTTGTTATGAGATCAAATTCTGTCACGTTGACCCTCTCTCTCTCCATCTATCAGGTGCTGATGATGGTTGGTATGCCAGGTTCTGGTAAGACCCACTGGGCTCAGGCTCATATGCTCCAGAACCCAAGGAAACGTTACAATCTTCTGAGTACAAACTCCATTTTGAACTGCATGAGGGTAAGAAAATCTATAAAGATTATGGTGTGAAATATAAATCATCCAGACATTGTTTTGGTGCATGTCAGAAATAAGACTTGCTCACACCAAGACTGAAGTTCTTCACGAAAATTGGTTCAATTTGTCTGTCTGAATGTGCTGAATGAAAATGCTAATGCTCTCCCTGACACTTGGCTCTTATATAAAAGCTGAAATAGCCAAAAGATGAAACTCACTGTTGACTCACATTTGATCTGTAATTCTTTGCCGCAACAACTCCCTCCTATCAATATTTTTTTAGTGGCGTTGGCATTTATCAAAAGGCTGTTTGTACTTAGACACCAAACACAGCAGCTCAACTAACTTTCATCCCCAGTTTGGGATTCTTCTTCTGTGTAACCACTTTCATCCAGCACAACAGTTTTGTTCGGACACACCACAAAGATGTAGCTTTATGTTACCGCAGCGGCATGTTACCAAAAGTGCAAATCTTATTGGTTAGGACCATTTTCATCACAGTGTGATGGAAAAGAGATTAGAACACCTCTCCATAAAAAAAAATAAGTAAAGTTGCAAAATAAAATGTTTATAGCACAGAATTTTCATGAAGAATATTGATGGCATAAATGGGCCTTTATCATAAAAATTAATTCCAGACTAGTACCACTAGTTATTTTTGTAAATATGCTATTATTACAGTGTATATATATATATATATATATATATATATATAGTTATTAAAAAATTAGTGTTGTGTTGTTTAAAAAATTAATATAAATTTGTTTTCTTTGCATTATTCAAGGTCTGAAAACATGGCATCTTTTTTTGTTATTTTGACCTGTTGTTTTTTTGTTATTTTGACCAGTTTGTTTTCTGCAAATAAATGCTCTACATGACAATATCTTTATTTGAAAGAAATATTGTCAGTAGTTTGTTGATTAAATGAAAAAATGTTCATTTTACAGTTACACACACACACACACACACGTTGGAATTGTAGGCCATCAGGGCCAGGCAACGTCTGCTTTCGCGTCAACTCAACACGCATGTGTCGTGGTGCTCTCGTGAAGACGTGCGTTAGAGATTAAAGGGTACCTATTATGGCAATTAAAATGTTCCTAATAATGTTCTGGGAGTCCCCAACAACAGTTTTACATGCATGCAATGACAAAAAACACTTTTGTTGTCTTATAATATGCATTTATTTTTACCTGATTTGCTCACCGACTCCCTAATGATTCGTTTGACGACTCATTTGTCCAAACCCCTCCTTTACGTGACGCTAATCTGCGGTGATTGGTCAGACAACCCAGTCAGTTATTTTTCGCGTTAACCCAAAGCTTAAACATATTGATAAAGCACTGCAGTACTACAATACGCTCTATTCTTTATGACAACTCCAATAACAACGACAAACATTTTACATATTTCAAACAAAAAAAAAAATGACATTGGCGACCTAGAAGCTGCGCTGAGTGTAACTGACACACACACACACACACACACACACACACACACACACACACAAAACCCATAAAAGCAACAATTATTAATAATACTTACAGGTTGTGATTCGGAGGATGAAGCCGATCCAAATAGACTTGGTACTGAACGGTCCTTCAGTATCAACCGACTCGCGAATCCATGAAAGCATTTATGTTTGTAAAGGAATCCTCATTAAAATGCCGCGAACACAGCTCAAGGTGGCTATACTTGTGTGGTATAGTTGTAAATATAAACTCTAGCCAGATTCTTCACATGCTCGTCTCTGGGCAGTGAAAAAAAAGTTCGCTTTTGATTCGCACTTCAGAACAGCTCGTCGACATGTTGTTTTCACTGTTTTCTGGCGCGCGCAATGAGTGGGCGTGCCTTATTCAAATAACTTGTCAAGTTGACGTCATCTAAATAGAGAAAAAGCATCGTTCGTCTATCGATTCATATCAGCGACTCAGAGTCGACTCTTACTTTTGAGAGACAATAACTTTGTATACGGTGAACTTTCATATTTAAAACTTTGCAGGATGTTTTTGTTCACTTAGATCTATGTTACACACTACATGAAAGGTAATTTTCAAAATTCCATAATAGGTGCCCTTTAAATATTTTGTAAAAAGAAATTTGTGCAAACAAATCACTTACGTCACTTCAGAATTGAATTGAATTGAAATTGAAGTTAAACCACTGGTGTCACATGGTTTAGTTTAATGATGTCTTTATAGTCTTGAAAGTGCTCGTTTCGTAGGCTGTCAATGAAGGAACAGAAATCTCTCTATTTCATTTAAAAAATATATTCAAATATCTTCATTTGTGTTTCTGCACCAGCTGCTGCAGTAAATGTGGCATATTCAATTTTGATGATGTTCTTTTACAATTACCCAGTTAAAATGCATATTGCCTGCAGTGCACAGTTGTTTTAAAGCCAGCCAGTGGTGGCACCAGGGCTTGGGCCCGTCATCGCTGCTTGCAGCTATATATCTAAAGTTTTAACTTTTTATCTAATATATATGTTATTTTATTTCAGTTAAACAATTTTTTTATAGTTTTATTTAACAATAACAACACCGACTTAGTAGTACGAAGTTCCCATAGTCCGGTAAATGAATAAAATAATTATTAACGTGGCATTTCCTCTAGTGTTCATGAGTACTGTTATATTTCTGTCCACATTCTCTGTTCCTATAGGAGCCTCCTGGAGCCAATCACAGAGACCTGATGCTGCAACAGGCCACTCAGTGTGTCAGTCAGCTGATCAAAATAGCTGCAACCAAGCGGAGGAACTACATCCTTGATCAGGTAATCAGTAATATGTGTGGTACGGTGGGCCAAAGCTTCATCTGCTTTTCTTTTCACTCATGTGTTCTCTCTTTTTCACTTTAATATCCTAGGCCAACATTTATCCATCTGCCCAGCGACACAAGATGCTCTGTTTCCGTGGCTACCAGCGAAGAGCGGTGGTGGTTTTTCCACCTGACGAGGTGTGGAGGAGACGTCTCGTACAGCGCCAACAGGACGAGGGCATGGCAGTTCAGGAAATGTCTCTTCACAAAGCCAAAGGTCAGACTTTAACTTGGGTTACTTGATGACAGTTATCAAGGCTCATTTCTGTGTTACGACTCGGACTTGCTGCACACTTGTGAAAGATTTGTTTTCATCTCTTCCAGTGAGCTTCACACTGCCAGAGCAGGGAGAGCATCTGGATGAGGTGACGTTTGTGGAGCTCGGCTCTGACGAGGCCCTGAAGCTCTTGACACATTATAAAGAGGAAGCACGCCGCCTCTTACCCACACCTCCCAAACGCAGGAAACACAGACAAGGAAGTCAAAAACGCCTCGTTCATCATTGTGGTAAGAAGAGATGCTAAGAGATGATTTCACTTCTGCTGTTGCGTTGTTGAGAAGAGTGTGTCCTTCATGGCGATTATGGAAATATTTAATTAAAACACTGTTACGAAGATTAATATTGACAAGTAAAATGGCATGAAAATATGTCCATCACAATATGAAAATAAAGTATGGCTAGAAATATAACACTGCTAGATTATCAATAATGAATTATTGTTTATGAAAAAGAAGCATCTAAAAGGAGTGAATGAAGAGTGAATGAACACCAGTTAATTGAAGCCTGTTCTATGACACACAACATTATTCAGATGTCATAAATATCCACAACATAAACGTAACATTATAACTTGTATCTGCACAAAAGGCAAAAAAAAAAAAACTGTTTTCATAATCAACACTGCGTAATTTTTAAATTCATAGTTTCAATTTATTTCACCAGTCTGGACAATGTGCTGTCCTACGCTAACCAATCACACCTCGGGTACCGCCCAAAATAGGAAAATAACCAATCAGAAAAAGAAAGAAAAAAAAATTGAAGTTACGTCGATCACGGTTTCATGATCGATCATCACTAGCTGCGTTTCCATTACCCTTCAAATTGAAAATATGCCCAATGGAAACACGTCATTATCGCAAAAACTCCCATTTATCACAAAAAAGTTTTTACGCTCGCATGACGTGGTTTTTCAGGCAATTCGAAAAATAAATATTTCACAAAACTGCAATGGACACAGGTTTTACACATTTACAGGTCAACTGATGTAGCAAGAGGGAAAGCAATGTATTGACATTGATTATTGATTTATAGGCTATATTTAAAGGGTTGATTGGCTGGACATACTGGTCAATATGGATGCACATCCCTCAGTAAATAATAACCATCGAGTATTGCTTTTATAATTTAAATAATTTTATAAAATGCTATGGTGCCTTTTTAGCTTTTATTCATTCAAGGATTGACACTATCATTATTTCTGTATTACAATCATTCAAATTATCACAGAAGTATTGGGATAAAAGTTTATATTTCAAATATAAACGCTGATGTCTATGATAGCTCAAATTAAAGTAAATCACCTTTTGGCTTTAAATAAAAATAGCATCAATTACATCATTACATCAGTAGGTGGCAACAAGTGACTTTTAAAATATGTATTTGTCATTGAATCGTTCATTCCGGTAATTCAAACCTTTTTTTTTTTTTATTCGAGTTAATGAAATATTTTTTAAATAGACTGCGGCTATTAACATTTTGTTAGAACCTTTGGTTCAGAATCATGATCTCCATTTTAAATGATTGCGCAGCTAAACACTAAACACACACTAAACGTGTGTGTGTGTGTGATTTTTATTTTCCAAGGCTGGAGGGGAGGTCCATTCGGCTGTCACAATCAACACTCCCACTGTACATCTCAGAAAGCACATGTAAGTTTGTCAGTGTGATGATGTTGCACTATTAGATATTCAAAACAACATCTGCAGGACGTTTATATGATGAGTGATGTGGATTATTCTCTCAGAGTCGCCGTCCATCTGCCTTCGGGTGTAGCAGTGACCCTCAGAGATACAGGAAGTATTACAGGCCGTACACTGGCCAGGTGAGAAAACAACCATGTTTGACCAACTGTTAAATAACATTCAAAATGTGCATATACTTAATACATCCTTGTTTTTCTTGCAGTGGAGCTCTTCTGAGCAAAACCAGAGTTATGGTAGCATTTATTATGGATGTTCAAGTTAGTTGAAGGGTTTCTGATAAACCCAAAACTTTTGTGTAGCAGGAAAAACACTCCAAATCAGCAGTTTTTTGATTAGCAGTGCTTCACCTTTACAACAGTAATTGTCTCTGTCTGTCTGTAATTTCATTAAGAAAGGTCATTGCTTAATAAGGAGCAAGTTTGCGTAGAGGAATGCAGTGTTTTTTTAAAGTGTGGCTAATCAAAAAATGAAAAATGTCTTTAGAAACCTGTGTGACTTCTGTGGATCGTGATAGTAAAGTCCAAGCTGCTCAAATGTAGTTTACAAGGCATTTTAATCTACAAATGTTATTTTTAGGGCTGTTCCAACTTTTATATTGTTTTAATCTATTTTCTAATGACTGAGATGAATCATGTTTATTTTTTTCATTGATATTAACAGTAACAGTGTACTGTAAAAAGGAAGTACAATTATTACTTGACATCCATCTTTACTTATTTGCACTGAACATCCATTCAAAAACATTTTGTAAATGTGTGTAAATCTCCAGAGCTTCTTCTTCCCATTGTCACATTTAGCTCATTGTGGCTTGTGAGGGAATATTCTCTGTAAAACGGTTTAGGGAATATATTTATTGTGAAAACTGTTCTCGTCAGGTTCATACATGTAACATTTAATAGTGGGACGAGCACAAAATGAACATGTTCCAGAATTTTAATAATTTTTTTTTGCCTTGCCAGTGTTTAAATAATTACATGTGTGCAATTTCTGTCCTATTAATATTTGTTGCCTTGAGCTTCTTTGAAAAGACTTTCACTGTGAATCCCAAACTGTTATAGCAAAGTTAAAGGGTCTTAGTAATTTGTTTTTAATCTTTTATTAATTTAATATGAAAAGTTGTTTATTCAATACAAAGAATAAATTTCATAGGTATCTCTGCAAAATATACTTTATATGTGTTCAGTACAAGAACTTTTATGTATAAATATCATGAAAATGACTACACCTTTATCATCCACCAGTATACAAAACGTATTTCTATGGTATGTTTTTGCAATTTTTCAAACAAGTCTCTTATATAATACACTACTGTATGCAACACAACACAAAAAGTTATCCCTGATGTATCATTAAAGTTTAAGTGATGTATGAAGCGCCTGCTGTAATCAGTAATCCGGCATCACCCTCTGATACAGCAGCACTGCACCTTTAGCTGAAGGACACATCTCTGACCACAGGGGGGAGCGGTCGTTTAACTGGAGCATTTTCTGGAGAATAGATGAAAAAAATGACATACTTCATACACAGAATGTTTTTTGAGATGCCAAGCATTGTGTTGTTAATGACTAATGTCTTGTAGGCATCTTGCATATGTAAAGAGATGTGAATATAAAATCAACAGCACAAAAGGGTGGTTAAAAAACTCTGCATCTGAAATCGCATACTTCCCTACTATATAGTAGGCGAAAAACAGTATGTGGAAAAAAAAAAGTAGTATTTACTCATTAAAGAGGCGGCAAAAAGTACTCACTACTTCCGGCATATTCCATGAGCATAATACTATCCCATGAGGCCATGGGAGAGGATTTGTGAATGGCAGTGAAGCGACATAACTGATGCTGGTAGGTCACATGACAATGACAGCATACTACAGTTATACTATTTAGAGAACATACTTTTTTTTTAGCAGTCAAGTCACCTTTATTTATATAGCGCTTTTTACAATTCAAATCGTTTCAAAGCAGCTTTACAGAGATAACAGGAAAGTAAAGTTGTAATAGTATTGTTAAATTCAAAATTAAATGTTAAATGTCCCCTCATGGGTCAGGTATGAGGGCCCCTCTCATGACTTATTATTTATTCAAAATAAGTACCTACTCAAGAGTGCGATTTCGGACGCAGCCAACATCTTGATGTGGACTTGTGTGCATTTATTGAAATGCTTACCGCTCGACTAAGAAACAGTATGTCAGTGGACTCATGGGCCTCAGGACCTCCACGTCTATAGAAATCTCTCACTTCCTCCGTCGTCAAAGTGCACCTTCACAGAGTAAAAAACACAGCTGTGTAATTAACAGCTCATCATGTACAGATTAAGATGATTTAGGATGGGGTTTACCGGACGTAAAACTCAGCACTGGGTCGGCCTGCACTGGTGTGGTTCAGCGCAATTCCCATGAACAGCGGTTTGCTTAGAGAACTGACGGGAACGTTCACCTGTGATGAGTAAGAACAACAACAGCAAAGAAAGATGATGAGACCGGCATCGTGGCATCAACGGCCACGGTTTCCCAATATGGTTAAAGAAGTGTGTGCCGCAGATACACACCTCATCACTGATCTCTGCACACACAGAGGAGAAGATCTCAGAAACAACGGCTCTCTCCTTACCCTGCAGAAGCTCCACACATATGGCCTGCTCGCTGACCTCCGGACACACCATCTGCACACACACACGGACAGATCTCACATATTCTTCATAATATACACACCGTACTGGCCAAAAGTCGTGTCTGGAGGGCTTGTTTGCAACATACAAACTACAGCGACAGGTTTTATTTTACTATGCTAAACAAGCAGAGAAAGCTCACAGGGAAAAGCCTACACTGACTACAACATAATCATTACATATTAATACTGAACTGGTTCTCTCTAGTTTTTGCATGCGTTTATAATTTATTTTGTATGACAGCCTCGTAAGAAAAAAATGATGTCCTCACAATTTGGCATGTTTCATTGCGTTATCTCAAATATAACACTGGACTCACTTGCACAACTACATAGTATTCTTACAAAATATATTAACATTTTTGAAGTTGTAACTTTTCCTAGGCCTGACATCACTTTTGACCGTTATTTATTATAAGTAGTATCATATGTTGAACAAGACTGCATTTATTTGATCAAAAATGCAGTAAAACAGTCACATTAAAAAATTATATTCCAAATATATTAACGCTTCTCTATTGTAATATACACTGCCTGCCAAAAAAAAAACATGATCATCCAGAAATCGAATATGCTTATTTGCTACTTAATTATAATCCAATGTTATTGGTGCTCATTTACATTCAGTGGATCGTATATTATCAACGTTGAAAACAATGTATAAAAAATATGAATGCTGCTTAATATTATGGTGGAAACTGTTTTTAATCAGGATTCTTTGATAAATAGAAAGTAAAAATAGACATTTTTGTAACATTTGTAACAATGCCTTTATTGACACTTTTGATCAATTTAATGCATCCCCAGCAAATCAGCATATTAGAATGATTTCTGAAGGATCATGTGACACTGAAGACTGGAGTTATGATGCTGAAAATTCAGCTTTGATCACAGGAAAAAATTATTACACTTTAAAATATATTCTAATAGAAAACAGAAAAAGTGTTACTGTTTTTCTGTTGTCTTTCTGTCTGTATTTTTGATCAAATAAACATAGAAGACTTAAAGGAACACTCCACTTTTTTTGGAAATAGGCTCATTTTACAACTCCCCCAAAGTTAAACTGTTGAGTTTTACCGTTTTTGGATCCATTCAGCCGATTCTGGAGAGGCGGTATTAACATTAAGTGACATGGGCATCTGAATCGCGGATGCCAATGGCACATGTCACTATGCGTATTGGCACATCCGGTGGCACATCCGGTCTCCATTGGCATGTGCCAGTGGATATTGACATGTGTCACTGACATTATTGACATGTCACATGTGTCACTGACATTATTGGCATGTGCCAGTGGATATTGACATGTGTCACTGACATTATTGGCATGTTCCAGTGGATATTGACATGTGTCACTGACATTATTGGCATGTGCCAGTGGATATTGATGTGTCACTGACATTATCGCGGAACACTGACACTGTCGCGGAACAGGTTGCCGTCTTCTGCACGACACCTCAGTAGTGACTGACAGATGAGCTGAGCTGACGTTATTGATGTTTTTTAAATAAATGTCAATTAAACATTTTAAAGTCAGTATTTTTTTTCCTCAAACATGTCAGTTTGTGATAGATCGCGCGACGGTTGAGGAACATCTCCGGGTGGTGTATTTGTCATTTGTTTGAGTAGCAAGTAGGCTTCAGTAAGACGGTAGCAAAAATTAAATAAAAAAACGAGTAATCAGAGTCTGATGTCGATATAAAAATTAGTGGATAATTTATATAACAGTATAATAACAATATTACTGAGCTATAGTTTATGTAAGTAGCAAAAATTATTTACTAATTAATTAATAAAATATAAAAAAGTATTTACTAATTTATAAAATATAAATAAATCATTTACTAATTATTTATATCGATATCAGACAGACTCTGATTACTTTATGTTTTTGCTTATCATCAGGCTTTTATATTTTACAAATACAATAAATCTGAACATGCATTCCTTCTGTAGATGTCATAATGTTACATCTACATAATGCTCCGGTAGACAGGCTGCGCAACTGGAGTGTCATAACATACAGCGACATGCGACGATGTCATTGGCACATGCCACTATATCCACTGACACATGTCACAAGTTTTATTGTGAAAAGGTGATTTTTGTCTCCAAATATGGTTGACGGAGGAAACTCGACAGACAGTTCTGTCAAGCCAACGCTATTTAAATGGTGTTCAAACGGCCAGTCTAAACAGAAGAAAATGTTATTTGGCATGAGGCATGTTCAGATTTTTAAAAATTAGTTTATTTCGTATTACATAATTCCTTAAATGTATTTGTAAAATATAAAAGCCAGATGAGTATAAGCAAAAACATAAAGTTATCTGTCTGATATAAATAATTAGTAAATCATTTATTTATATTTTATAAATTAGTAAATACTTTTTTTATATTTTATAAATTAATTAGTAAATAATTTAGGCTACTTATAGCCTATAAATTATAGCTCAGTAATATTGCTATTATAATATTATATAAATTATCCACTAATTTTTATATCGACATCAGACTCTGATTACTCGTTTTTTTATTTAATGTTTGCTACCGTCTTACTGAAGCCTACTTGCTACTCAAACAAATGACAAATACACCACCCGGAGATGTTCCTCAACCGTCGCGCGATCTATCACAAACTGACATGTTTGAGGAAAAAAAATACTGACTTTAAAACGTTTAATTGACATTTATTTAAAAAACATCACTAAAATAGGCGTTTGTTTCACAATAACGTCAGCTCAGCTCATCTGTCAGTCACTACTGAGGTGTCGTGCAGAAGATGGCAACCTGTTCCGCGACAGTGTCAGTGTTCCGCGATAATGTCAGTGACACATCAATATCCACTGGCACATGCCAATAATGTCAGTGACACATGTCAATATCCACTGGAACATGCCAATAATGTCAGTGACACATGTCAATATCCACTGGCACATGCCAATAATGTCAGTGACACATGTGACATGTCAATAATGTCAGTGACACATGTCAATATCCACTGGCACATGCCAATGGAGACCGGATGTGCCACCGGATGTGCCAATACGCATAGTGACATGTGCCATTGGCATCTGCGCGTCAGATGCCCATGTCACTTAATGTTAAAACTGCTACTGCGATTCTGGCGGTACCACTTTTAGCATAGCTTAGCATACATCATTCAAGTGGACAAGACCATTAGCATTTCTCAAAAAAAAATTGACCAAAGAGTTTCGATATTTTTCCCTATTTAAAACTTGACTCTTCTGTAGTTACATTGTGCACTAAGACCGACGGAAAATGTAAAGTTGCGATTTTCTAAGCTGATATGGCTAGGAACTATACTCTCATTCCTGCGTAATAATCAAGAAACTTTACTTCCGTACCCTTCCGTACCATGAGTGCAGCAGGCGTAATGATATGACGCAGCGCCTGAAAATAGGCTACCTTCCGTCAACATAACGGAACTATTTTCAGGCGCTGCGTCAGCCTGCAATACTGCAAAACTCAACAGTGAGGTAGTTGTAAAATGAGCCTATTTCCAAAAAAGTGGAGTATCCCTTTAATTCAAAGACTATATATATATATGCCTGACCTTTGGTTCGGGGTGACCTCCGGGTATGTCTAACAGTCCTGCGGCCTCTGCCACTTTCTGACTCCTCCTCAGCAGGACCACGTCTCCATCCGCGGTTGCCATGACAGCGCCGACGCCCAGCGGCTGCGCGAGGAAGGCCTGCGGATCCGCGCGTTCATTCCGTCCGTGACTCTGCAGGTTCGCCGCCTCGCGCGACCAGTTAGTCCCGATATAGTCTTTATAACAGGTTAGGCCTAGCTGTAAATTTAGGACACATGACAGCTCATTTTTTGTTAATCTGTCCGGGCATGTATCGCCACTTTCTAATTGGTCTGCTTTGTTTTGGACAGCCTGTTCTCCCATTGGTCCGTTTTCCATGACGGAGAGCATCGCTGAATGCAATCTGAATTTAGCCCCGTTGAAGAGCCACGGTTCCTGGGTCACTCTGTCACCCCACACGGCTTCAATGTGCTGCTCGATCTCAGGAAAACTCTGCCGATTGAATCTATTATGGGAGTAAAAAAACGACTCGGGCTAAAATGTATAAAGTGTGTGTTTTTAACTCTCTCATTGGTCTTTATAAATGGCTGACATCTAATCACTTAATTTATTGATAATGTAAAACTACAATATAGAATGTTGTTTTAAATTGTTTTTATTTTAAATGTAATGTTTACATACCTGAAAAATATGTCAACCTTAAATGTAATACACATTTAAAAAACGGATGACTTTGCGTCCTCATTCAGAACATCACTATATGAGTGTGTGTGTGTGTGTGTGTGTGTGTGTGTGTGTGTGTGTGTGTGTGTGTGTGTGTGTGTGTGTGTGTGTGTGTGTGTGTGTGTAATGTAAAGATACTGTACCTGTCCGAAATTTCTATGCGTGTTTGATGTTCTCCGAGAGCCTGTAATGGATCACAGTGCAGCATGAGGGACACCTCTGGGTCCATGACGAAACCTTTCAGACTGCTCCTAAGTGGACTTTCAGCATGGGTGTCTTCTTAGTGAGGTGCCTACCTAGGCATGTTTTTTGAACAGTGTACATCCAGATAGGCGGTATGTTTTGAGACAGAGAGCTGTGTATCAACTGACAGATGCCTCGTGTCGAAGTCTGTCTGTTCCACCGGTTTCCTGTACTGTCTCGACAATAAAACGGCTGGATTAGCCTTACAAACGTTTAAAAGCAGTAAATAAAGTTTACAGAAATATGTAGATTAATAACTACGAAACGATAAACTTACTTCCTTACCTAAAAAACTTGCTTCCTTTACTAAAAGGCAATAGGACTCTTAAGTTACTGAACAACATCCGGAAGCGCTCTACTTCAAAATAAAAGCATGGATCTGACAAAACTGAAACCTAAACAAAGGACAGGGTACGTCGTATATTTTCTGTGATTATATGATCAGAAAATTAAAATACTCGATTTTACTTGAACTAAAATGCTCTAGCTATATAAATATACCATTTGCATACTTTTTTAGGCATCTACACCACACTTTTATCTCAAGTGATGAGTAAAATGCCCCTTCACCTGACTTTATATTTACTTTTTTTTTTTCAAAACAAACAATTTTTACCATTTACTTTCCCACACTGTTAGTCCAAAGCTTTAATCACCATTTAGAATTTTGAAAACAGAAAAATAAATCGTGACTTTTGGTTCTGTCAAATATATAAAAACACTGCTCTAAACTACAAAATACTTTCAGTGACAATCCGAGGTTTGATTTAAGGGCGAAAAAAAATCAAGTTTGTTTGCTGAATTTTTGCTTTTATTTTATATGGGATTTTTTTCCCTCCTGTAAGCTTTTTTTTTTCTTTTTTTTTGTGAAACCAAAGCCAGCCTGGCCGAATTACACAGACATAAATTATATAAATAGGCATTTGTGACACACATTCTCATCTATTACTTTCTTTAAAGCAGTTAATACACATATCAAGTTGCCCACAATTAAGGCAACTTATTTTCTGGACATCAAGAAGAGAGAGGTTGCCCATGAGACAACCGTCTGCAACTCCCAGGTTTTAAAAAACAATGTAAAAGTGTTCTGATAAGACAATAGAACTACACTTTTCATATGCTGTCCAGAACTAGAAATATTAAAATTTTGCCATTAAGGAATAGAAAGTGCAAGACAAGACCACCAACCTAAGGAAAAGAACTTAAAACAACATAACTGGTCATCAAAACAGAAAATAACCCTTTAAGCAAATTAAATACCCCCATATATAACTATTATACAGAACATTTGCCTAAGAAAACACCAAAACAACTCAATTGCATAATTCATTGAAATATTCTAAGCATTATTGAATCAGATAAAAAGTAATGTTAAACAGAACAAATTATATGATACATGTGGTCAAGTCATTACATCGTCTTCATAATAAGAATGGCCAATGCAAAAAAAAAAAAAAAAAAACAGGACAGTGTTTTACAAAGCAATGTTTCACAAAAAAAAAAAGATTCAACAGCCAATTTAATCTTATCGACACGTGCATTTGGTAGCAATCATCTCCTCGTACTCCTTGTAGGCAATGGAGCCGTCGTTCTCAATGGTCAAAACACTTAAAGGGTTGTACTCTGACGGCACACATGAAGGTCTGGGCACAGAGTCGTCTAGCTTCTCGTAAATGATGTTCTGAACCATGGTGTGCACTGGTGACCCATAGATATATCCCACGGCCCTCGGACAAAACCCCTTACAGTACCTCGGATTGTACTTGTGAGGCGCTATGATCCAGTGGTCCAGTTTGAGCTGATTGAAGCTCACTCTGAAATCATGCAGGTCACAGTCATCTGTTGGAAAGTCATACATGGGGATGAGTTTGGGCATGGTTTCCGGCAAATTGGTGCTCTTTAGGGTTCCTCGTCGCTTTCGTGAGGTTGACTCCCACATTGTGGACTTTCCATCCCAGTGGTTGGATGTCAGGTCGACCATCCTACCTTGCATGGCTCTTCTCTGGTATGCGACCTCACTGGTGTCGTTCAGGTACAAAAGAAGGGACGGAGATCTGTGAGTTAGCTTAACCGGACTCTTATGAATCTGGCCTCCAGGTCTGGGGACCTTATCTTCAACGCAGGTCAAGTTGATCAGGAGATGGATGTCCTTCTTATGGGTCTGAATGAGAGGATGGAGGAAGGAGGTCACGTCAACCTCCACCCAGCGGCGACGGACTCTTCTCTCGGTGTGGACGTGGAAGCTGAGTAGCGGGACTGACTGCTGGGTGCTGAGATGGTGAGAGCACATCTGATCCTTCGAGGGTTTCTGCTCCTTCACGTCCAGATAACAGAGCGACGTGAACGGGGTGATGTGGTTGTGGTCGAAAGAGTACAGCAGCACTGACTTCAGTAACTGCTCCTGAGTCCTCACTCGATTCAGACTGTAGGAAATATCCTGCATGAAGAATTCTGACAAGATAACACATACCGTTGAGGAACACATCCTTCTCTTGACAACGATTATACTGTTTATTCATTTCTTGTGATTTGTGACTTGTGATTGCTTGACAGCAGTTTTATAGTGTGTGGCATAATGCATTAACTGCATACTGGGTGGTGTTTACCATATAGCATGTAAAGCAGTACATATTATGCAATAATTAACCTTCCAAATAGTAATGTGCTCTACTGTTGTCGCAGAACCTTATTACATTCATTTTTAATAGAGTTGGGCAACATTCGGGTTCGGGAAGTAAAAGTCCCATGCACTTTCTCCATAAAGACACTGATTTGTAACAGTAACATAATATAAAGTTCACCCAAAAATTCTGTCATCATTACTCACCCTCATGTTGTTCCAAATCTGTATGAGTTTCTTTCTTCTGTTGAACACTAAAGAAGATATTTTAAAGTAACACTAAGTAAATTTTCCTCTTCGGTCGCCCTACTGGTTGGAAACGAAATTGTCCATTGCCGCTGTCATAAATAATCTAGCCTACCGTCGCACGCACGCTCGCTGTTTATCCAGCACCGGCTTTAGAATGAACGATGTCCACAGACAAGGTAGAGTATGTTACATGATGTCATGAAAGGATGATGTATTGCGACATCAGAAACGAAGAAAAACTAAATAATGACTATTGTAGCGCTTGATGTAAAGCAGTCGAATTTTGTAGTTCTTTTTGAGCACGGGTTCCGACCCGAAACCCGAAGTTACATAGTGCCAGTAAAAGCGATACAGACCCCGTCAGGCTATGGCAGACGTGTCATTTAACTTATTTTAAGTCGATGTACCATCACAAGGGTCTTGGAAATATATTATGAAGGTTGAAAAACTACTTAGTGTTACTTTAAAGGGGGGCTTTTATGCTTTTTCACGTTTTCAACTTTATTTTGTGTGTAATATTGCTGTTGGAGCATTAAAAAAATCTGCAAGGTTACAAAACTCAAAGTCCAATCCAACGGGAGATATTTTATTTAACAGAATCCACTTTTCAAGAACTACAACGAATGGCTCGCTCGGACTACAACGTGTTTTTTTTGGGCTTTATGAAGTCATAATGTTACTCATTTGTTTGACCTTCCTAAGGCTGACTAACTTAGAGTAGTTAATATTTCTTTTTAACAGTGTTCTTTAACATTATAACCCCAACGTTTATCTGTGTGCTTCACATTTTACAGAGAACAGCTTCCAAAACCACAATGCAGGCTAAATGCACAAAATCGTGCGTTCCCACTTTGTCGGTACAATCTGTTGTTTGTGGATCACAACTTAACGTATGTCTTACTATTTCTAGTTTTCTATTAAAGCTACACTGTGTGATTTTTACCCCCATCCAGCGGTGAAAGGGTATATGACCATCCAGTGAATATTAGTTTCTGTTCCTCTCAATTCGGATTTCGTTTTAACTCCTACGGTGGCCAATGTAGTCCAAGATTAACATGGCTTCCAGTTCGAGTGTTAGGCAGTTCGAGTGCTAACCCACGCGTGTTAAAACGCGAAAGGCGAAGCTTGAATTAATGGGTATGTTCCTCTTTGGCTAATGTGCCTTTAAGATGGAGGGGCAACATGGCGACCAACATTAGAACCCCTTAAGGCCTGTTCACACCGGGACGAATTTCGCGTGCGATATTCGCCAACGTTTAACGCCTCGTGACTAAACAATGGGCGCCAATGTGAGTGTGCACACCGACGCGTAAAACGCCACGCGTAAAAGCGTAATTTTTTTTTAAACGCCTCGGGTTCGTTTTTTTTGTTTGACGCGCCGCGTCAAAAACTATCTGACCAATGAGATTGGTGCTTTTGCTCACATGCTGGAGCTTCTGAAGTTACAGTAAAACACAACTTGGGGGCGCTCAAACACAAAACGGTCTTGCCGAGCACACATACGTAACGGCGAAGAAGAGATACAGCGTCTACACTCTGCCGGGAAGAAATAAGACGAGGAAGATGCAAGGCCAGATGAACGTAGAGCTGCTGGTCTTGTTTGTGTCTATATAAAGAGACACCAACGAGAATAAAGAACTATATGACAAACGCGACAAACTTGCTCTCTTCTTCTGAGTGACAAGCGAGTGTCAGAATCACTTTGTGGACCGGGGTATTTCTTTACATTAAGCGCCATCTAATGTCAGGGAATGAATTTGCATGTTCACTGCGCTCGTCGTCAGCGAAAATCGCTTGGGTGTGAACACAAAAAACGCGTTGAAAAACGCTGACGAATAACGCGCGCCGATATTCGTCCCGGTGTGTACGAGCCTTTACCCGTATGTATTTTCAATGGCATATTATACACTCACGAGAATACTTTATTACTTGAACGAAGTAAATATACATTAATGACACATATATTTTTGAAAGAACTAAGTGTTTTTAGCTAAGAATAAACTAAAAAAGTTAGCTTTAAAAGTTCCGATTATAAGTTTTGTAGTTGCTGTATGATGTAAACAAAGGGCAAAGCTGTTTGGCTCCACTCATCTGCAAGCCAACATTAGTGTTGATATAGTGTTTACTGTAGCTTTTGTAAGACCCTGAAGAAAATTATCCTTGGTTTTGTGATCGATTACTGTTTGTATTACCAGTTTTCCAACAAATATCATGATTAAATGGAGTATAACATCAACTAACCAATCACAGCACATTTCGTATTTCGGAAGGAGGAGCTTCATCGAAACAGGAACTAAACGACGCGTTCGGGCCAGACAGAGGAAAGAGAGGCTGTAATAATATGCTGTAGTGTGAAAAATAATGTTTTTTGAACAATCAAGCATGAAAGCATATTCTAGTACACCCCAAAAACAAAATCAAGTCTTCGTAAAATGACATAATAGGACCCCTTTAAAGAATGTTGGTAATCAATCAGTTGGCACCCATTGACTTACATTGTATTTATTTTTTCCTAATGGATACCGTCAAATGTGTGATTACCAACATTCTTTAGAATATCTTCTTTTTTGTGTTCAACAGAAGAAAGAAACTCATATAGGTTTGGAACAACTTCAGGGGATTTTTTTTTTTTTTTGCTTATTTGAATAAATTTGGCATAAAACATAATTACTCTATCTTCTTGTTTTCTTAACAGCACCGTTGCAATCATGCTGTAAAATCATACATTGCTGCAAAAGCTGTGCTGATATTAAGTATTAGTGTATAATAACTTAGGCTATGTGATATTGTATGCAGTAGGCTATGTAAAATATTTTGGGAATTAGTTAATCAAAGAATTCCATCATGTATAGATCTGGAAAACTGTACAGTAGGGCAGGCAATATTTCAGAAAGGTCAAGGATAGCATGGCAATGTATTCGGTAAATATTGAGTTCCTGATTGATAAAAGCAACTATTCAAATAGTTTGTAAACATATCTGATGCAACTATGAGATACACAAGTATGCTTTACCTCGGTTTTGCTCGAGACACTCCTCTCGAGGTGTGATCAGACGAGCAGTGTTGTACAGATGAGAGGCCTCGGGACTCTTGTCGGGTTTGGATGATAGTTTATACAGTCTCTTCATGTAACGAACATATCTGGAGTCAGGCTTGGCTCGTGGTGTGAATTCTCCCCAGGGGTTCTGCTCTGACAAAGCCTTCAGCAAAGGGCTCAGGATATTACCATGGTGAAGGGAGACGTCGGGTTCAACAGACTCGTTTTCAAAGTTGTAGCATGATGTAAATGACAGGCCGATAACCGCGAGAACCATAAAGTATCTGGATAGGGAACAACGCGTACCATATTTAAAAAGCGGCGTCGCCATAATAAATAAAGTGCGTTTATTTAAGAACAGTCCCGGAGAAGACTTCACAGTCTTCGGCCAAACCTCACTCGCCACTTCCGTCGCCCTTACCGACAGACAGGTGTGCGCAATCAGGGAGAATTTGGCACAAAAGACGGTGTAGGTATCCACAAACTGCATCAAGTAAGATTTTGAAGAGTTTGACTTTAAACGTCTCAAACAACGCCACATTGCATTGCTTGAAGTTCAAGTTATGGTTTATTTAATGTCGAACAGAGCGAGTTCGTCTAAGAGAAATATGGCTTTTTGGCAAAAGTGTCGTTAAATTGCGTCACGAGGACAAAATCTCCCAACATAGGCTATATGAAAAATAAAATATAGAGCATTTTCTGGAGCATCAATGCGCTGTGATTCTGCAGTCACTTTACTGTGACATTTAATGTAGCCAAAACCCCCTCTTAGGATATTAAACTCAGTGTCACTGATACTAATATTTTCCATCTTTAAAGCACTATCACTGTTAATGAAGGTGAACTTTGGTTGGATGTTCCACAGTTCCATGCGACATGAAAAACTGGCAATTTATTAAGAAAATTTTCAAGCGTTTCTTCATTTTTCTTGCATCAAACTGTTTAAAAACAAAATATGTTTTGGGGAAGTATTGTTTTTATTGGAATACTGAATGACAATATATCATTGTTGTTTAAATATCCATATAGTTCCCTAACGGCATCATAAGTGACATAGTGGGAAAACAACAGTGTCAAAATATGCAAATTAATATTTTTTTTGCAACATTGTTCAGGCAGCAGACATGCATCACCTCCAATGACCAACCTTATTGAAAATTAATGACTTGCAGTCACTCTTTTCAAATTGCTGTCAAAAAATAATTTGTAATTTACTGTGAGTTAACAAGCTTAACAAACATGGTTGTTGTTGTTGTTTTATTGTGTCAGTGTGTTCAACCTGAGCAATGTTACAGTAACAACACCTTTCTTCACTATGGAAGGCCAAGCTATTCAAAAATATATGAATTTTAATTCAAGAAATTGACAATATGTTGTGAAAAATGAATGCGCCCAGTGGAAACCTCAAGCTGATATGAGAAGAATGATAACTATGATGAGAACAATATAAGCGTCCACCGCCAATGCATGGAAATGTTGTTTATTAAGCGAGCTGCAGTTATGGCGTCTGCCCATTTATATATGCTCAAGCTCTTTAAAGAAGAATTTTTATTATTCATGAGCTGGAGAAAAATAGTTCTGGAAGTGATTCCAACGATATCATTCTTCTGTCGTTATCATCTTAGCTGTGAATGTGGAATTCACTATTTTCATAGAATTAGAACAGTTATTAAAACTTAATAGTTATCTTCATGATGCTAAAAGAATATTCACACAAAAATGAAAACACTGACATCATTTCACTCTCCCTCATGCTGTTCCAAACTAGTTCTGAAGAAGAAAAAAAGATATTTTGAAGATTGTTGATAACCAAACAGATTTGGTTGACTTTTGACTTTTTTTTTTTTTGTCCATACAATAGAAGTCAATGGCATCCGAAACATTCTTCAAAATATCTTCTTTTGTGTGTTACCGAAAAGAAAGAATTCCATACAGGTTTGGAACGACATGAGGTTGAGAAAATTATGAAATTACTTAATTAAAATTTTTGGGTGGACAATCTCTTTCAAGGCCAATTCACTCTGCACCGACAGTTGACCGCAGCCATTGACCTCCATATTTAGGGAAAATATATAATGGAACTGTGCGTCCAGTGTTAGTGTGAGTAAACGATGAAACAATTTTCATTTTCGGGTAAACTAACCCTTTAACAGTTTAGTTTACATTCTAAATCCACCTGCGTTCAACATTAAGAATATCGGAATTGAAGCATCACAAACATCACATCATTCTGAAATTTAGCTCCAGGAAACAATGACTTTCAATTGAGTCTCTTTTTTTTTTTTGCCATTTTATTTGAAAGGGATGCTGTGGAATACTTCCTCAGCCAAATAAGTTTTGACATTTGTATTTTTAGCAACCTAGTATAAGTTAATGTCCAGGGTGACTGTGGGATCCTGCACAATGAAAAAGAAAAACATCCTGGAGGTCGAACAACGACCCTATAAATTAGGCAGCAAAACACAAAGAACTATTATTTAGCTTTCTCTAACACAGAGATACTCACTGTGACAGACTGATAATGCTGAGAAAACAAAATTAAGAATTACATTTATTTACATGAACTTGAATTAAATATAATATCAATAGTCAAAGAAAGTTTTTGCTGAAGATATACTAGTCTTAGTCAGAATGTGCCGTTTAAGTGCTGAAATTTGGCTCAGAATAGCTTCATGTTGAATCTGAACCCAAAGGAAATCCTTTCTGAAATGACCTTCACCTCGCGAGAGCAGCTCTAACTGAGCGGCGAGGGCGTTTGCATCATTACAGATCACTGCACACCAGTAAAAGCCTCTGAATGAAGTTATGCTAAGCTCCAGCGCCCATGAAATCATGCCTGAATCACTGCCTGACTCTGACAAAGGCCTCATTATATTTTCCAGACTGTTTCTAACATTCATAAATTCCTGGGATAAAACTGTGCTTTTATTCTCACACATTATATCAGTAATGTGGTCATTTGCATAAAGTTTGACCTAATTTTGCCAAGGCCTATCCAACTATTAAAGAACCTAAAAGCTAGAGTTTATCTTCACATAAAGCATAAACGAGTTCAAGGAGAAGATGCCTTCATCCCACACAGAGGCCTCTCTCCCTTCATTCAATGGCACGAGTGTTTCTTTAGGAATTATGCACAGCACAACAATCAGATAAGGACGACGACCGAGTTACTGTTTGAGGCAAACCAGAAAATGCTCTCACAAGTCACACGGTGACATTATTAGTAAGACAATTAAGCATATTTTCTCCTAGATTCGCATTACAAAGACATTTTATGATTTCTTTGCACTGTAAAAAGTGATCAGTTGACTTAAAAAAGTGAGGAAACCCGTTGCCTTAAAGTCATTAAGTAGCCTAAATAATCTTCATATCATTGAAAAAATAAAGTTATGTGAACTTGAAAATTCCTCATAACTTATTTTTTTAATTACGCATTAAGTTTATTTACGCAATAATTTAAGGCAATGGGTTTCCTGACTTTTGAAAGTTTTTTTTAAGTCAACTGATCACTTTTTACAGTGTAATAGTCATTAATGACTCACAATAGATTTTAAAATATTGTAATAAATGCTGATCCCTTTTTTTCAGCATTAATAAAGGAAAGTACTATTAGGACCATGACATAGGCCTACTTCACAATTTAATAATCATGTTCACACTAAAGTAATTTTGAATTAACTTTAAATGTTTGTTTGTGTTTTTTTGCAGATATAGTGATATATATATATATATATATATTTATTTATCATGAAATTATACTAACCAGGGTATTACTTGAGGATTAGTAGGGGTTAGGGGTAGTAGAGTAATTGATATGTACTTGCAAAGTTACTTAAAGGGGACCATCAAAATAAAGTGTCTTTCAAATTTGGGGTAAAAAGACCTGAACATGTTCTTCACCCTTTCAGCTGTGTTAGTATCTTAAATAAATGTTCTTACTAACCTCATTAACAAATATAATTATCAGTAGAGTGCACACTAATAACACGTATTAAACACAATAAAGTTACATAAGTCTATTTTTTGTGAGGTGGTACAGACATTTCATTGTAACAACTTTCGATTAAGTGCAATGTTCTTTCTCTCTTATGAAATGAAAGCTTGGCCGACGCCTGTATTTCTCTTTATGTCCAGCGACGTGGGGTTGAAATAGTTTACTCAGAGTGTTGAATCCTTTATGGAGGTCTGACAGGTTCTGATGATCCTTTAAATAATTTCGAGCGTCCTGCTGCAGACAGCGAGGGTCTCCGAGCATCTTTCTTAATTCAGTTGACACATCTCGACTTAGATAATGGTAGGGTTTTTTCCCACTGTTATCCCGTATGTTAGTGCTGGCACCATATCCACACACCAGCAGTGAACACACACGTTCACGGCTGTGAATGGCAGCGATGTGGAGAGGTGTATACCCGTCATAAGACTTGGCATTAACATCGATCCCTGCACCACTCTGTCTTGAGAGATCAATGACTTTACACACCATTTCACCGTTTCCGCTTTTAGCAGCCCAATGCAGGACTGTGAATCCAGACATGAAATTCCTCTTCTCTGCCAGCTGAGGGTCTTGCAGCAGGAGGCTGTGGATTTGACGCCAGCCTCCTGTTGCTGATTTCACAAGCCACTGATGCTTCACTGATCCCAAAGGAATTCCATCGGAGTCTTTAGCCTCATTACCATCCGGTTTGGTGATTTTGCTACACTTTCGCAGTTGTGGCAAACCCTGTGCCTCCAGCTCCTTTCGTTTGACTCTCAGAGACCTGTATGGAAAACCTTCTCCAGCCACAATACAGCTCTGATACACACTTGCCTTGACTTTAATGGTTCGCTCAACTGTTGAAGGTGGTGGTTCGGCATCAGATGTTTGTGTTGTGAGGTATGTTTTTCCCCTTTTGTCATTTTGCAACTCACATCGTGGATTTGGTGGAGATTTTATGGCCACAAGAGCGAAAACTGATCCTGTTTTGCCACTTCCAGCATCACTTGTCACACTGAGCACTCTTGCTGTCAAAGACTCAGTTGCATTACAGTCAGGTATTTCAGCATCATTTCCACTTGTACTGCTACTACTCAAAGTTTGGATGGAGCAATGACAGTAATTGTTATTAATAATATCCACATTCTCTATTTCACTGGAATCAAGCGCGGGGTTACTAACGTTACTACATTTAAATAAACTGTTATTCAGTGTAATATTTTCACCTGTGAGTCCTTGGTACTTTTTCTTCACAGCCACGTACTTTACATCATCGACTTGTTTAACCACGGCGACGTTGTTGACCAGTCGTTTGAAAAGGTCTCTGTTTTGTTTCTTTTCCGCGGGGTCGCTGGAGTTTATAAGTCCTTTGAAATTGTTCACAAGCTCCGAGTTTTTCACTTTTCCCCCGTGCTCCAATAAAAAGGTTAAGATCATATCTTGTGTCAAAGCCATTTCCCTGCCGCTGTATTTTTGTAGTAGTTATTATGTGAGATGTTTCAACAACAACAACCTGCTGTTTCCGGTTATCCTTCTCTTCTCCAAGACCAGCACACGAGCGCGCGATGAGTGAAGGATGCGGCGCGTGCACGGCGGAGGGTAGCAGAGTTCACGCGCAGCTGCATCCTCGTTCACCACCTCATAATATATAAACCTCTAAAACTAAATCTAATAACACATTAACTGTAATGTAACACTAAAAATAATTTATAAATAAAAAAAAAACAATAAATACCGTCTTACATGCGCAGGGAGGGAGAATATCGTTGTTTGCATATTTATGTTTAGACATTTTTGAAAAGGTTAACATAACACCATTTTAAAAATAACATGACTATTTTTTTGTTGTTGTTGAATGTTGCTGTGAAACTTTCTTGAGGATTGGATTGGAGAGACGAAATGCGTGTGATTTTTGTTCTGATTGCTTTTGGGAAAAGCTGCACATGACTGCTGGTCTGTTTCCTTAGTGTAAAAAAATAAAATATTAGCGAAAAAGAGGTTGTAAACTACACAAGTAGTGTTTGCGCTTCGGAGAATGTTAAATTATTCCATTTACAAAGTGTTTTCACAGCGGTGAGCAATGTAGCCAATCGCAGACATGTTTGTTGATTTCTTGAACGCAATGGCCAATCACAAGTGTTTAAATCAGAATCACTCACCGCTCGAGTTCTTGTCCAGTCAGTGCTGAGTTTTGCCTTTTTCTATCAATATTCATGAGGCATTTTATTTGAACGTATCATTAAATTAAATTTATAAGAACATATATTAGAATTACCATTATAAACTCCATTGACTTAATCGAATTTAATTAAATTAACTTAAAACTCAAAACTCATGACTGCGCAAATGTATGAAACCCTGATGAAACCTAAACAAAACATCAACATTATTCTGAAATATTTGTAAAAAAAAAAAAAAAAATTCTAAAGGTGAGGTCACATTAGCAACATTTTAAAAAAAAATTGGCAAAAAGATGTCTCAAATGTGTAGCGATGTATGAAGCACAGCTCACACAAAAGTCATGTTCAAACCAAGTGAACATGCGCAATTTAGAAATACAAAATCAAAGAAAAGCCTAATATTTACATCTGATAATCAGATCAGTCAGAAATGGCATGCATCTTCTCTCCAGTTTCTTTGGACAATTGTCTTGCATTTTTTTGATTTTCTTTCATTCCTTGAATTGTTTCAATAATGAATATCATCACAATAATGCTACAGTATGTGAACGAGTCATTTTTTTGTAGCTCATCGTTCTTTACTAATTTTATTTTCTAATTCAACAAGTATATATTAATCAGACCTAGACTAGTTGTACAAACTTTGTCTTCATGTGTTTGTAGAACAAAAGTTGACAGACCAAATAGTCTAAAAGAGGGCTTGAAAAAGAAAGTCAACAATTAACTCTCCGGCAAACTATTGATGAAAAAGGAGATTCAAGTTGTTTATCATAATTTTTTTATATGAATGTATGTAAACGTTTATGCAAGTAAAAAAAACTTTCATGGGAAAGTGCACATTTGTATCTAAATCAAACATCCTCTCACACTGGAAAAAGGACTTGGATGAATGTTAGCTAATTGAAAAGTGGCTGTTTATTTAAAGAATATGATGCAAAACTACAATAAGTATTGTCGAGGACCACATTTAGTGAAACAATCAACAGCATAAATTGCAGGATGTTTACACACCGTCACTCCAACTTGGACACATTTTGCAAAAAACAAGCAAACACTAATCACTACTTACTAATGAGTGCACTTGTTTCGTTTGAACACTGCATCACTTAATTGACCTCGAATAACACAGTAACAAAACTTCCACTGGATAATTTTTCTATATTTTGGATCATTTTCTAAATACTTCAAAAGCTCAAAATGTTGAAGTCATAATCCATTTCAGTAACCTGATTCAGGTTGTGCAGAGACATTTCATGTTTATGTATCTGGGCTTTAATGCACAAACAGCTGTATACAAACGTGCTCCGCTCATTAAATGTCCCGGTTCACACAGAGCACTGGCTTTTAAAATAAAGTGAAACCAGCAAAAATACAATACATTTAAAATAGGGGTGCAACGGATCAAAAAACTCACGGTTCGGATTGTTTCTCGGATCAGAGTCACGGATCGGATCATTTTTCGGATCAGCAAAAAAAAAAAAAAAAAAAAAGACAAATAAACATAGGTTTTGTCTTTTTGTTAATTAACACTTTTAAATGATTAAATTAAAATATATAAAATCAACTTAAAGTGCACAAGGCATAATTGTAGGAGCTTAATTTTGCTTTTGTTCAGTAACAATTATTGCATATGTGTTGCATTTCAGTATTTGAATATTTGTGTTTTGATTGTAACTTTCTTTCTTTGTGTGTACTAATTAGATAAATATGCTCTATATTTATTTTGAAATATGTTATGTAAAAATTGTGCACTGGCCCTTTAAGAATTTCGACTGTAAGTGAGGGGATTGGTTGTGCGTCCTTCATAGGAAATAGAGTGGAATCGCACAGTTTTCTTTACCGCATCCGTGATATTTAGGATTTAAGATTATATTTTGTTTCTTTTCTTTTCTTTGTTTGATTTACTAACGAGTTTGGATTAAAAGGAAGAATTTACATGAAGAAAACGGTGCATGTGAATTGTTTTTTATTGGACACGGAGCGACTTGCGATGCGCACTCACAATAATAATATCTTCTTTTTAGAGATATTAGGGGGGTTGACTTACCGAAACGGGCCAATCAAGAGGATGCTCTCTGTCTTACATGCGCACACACGCAAGGTCTCTCGCTCTCTCCTGTGCGCGCGCTACACGGTTTGGAGCACATATGTTCTGTCTCGCATGCGCGCTCATGCACGCTCGCTCGCTAGATCCCGGGAGATTTGAACTAATTTGCGGGCATCATGAAGCCAAAATGCTCCTATACAGGGGATTTAAATGACGCGGGGCGTTCAAGCTCCTCCGTTCCTCTGCTCGCCATGACCACGCTGTGTGTGGTGGACTGAATATGCGCACATTTTTTTTTTCATAAATCAATCCGCGGATCACGTGTGTGCCGAACCGAAGTATGCTCCGAAATCCGGTCACACAATGACGATAAGTTGCCACCACAAATTTAAAAGCTAAATTTGACAAGAGCAAGTGCACATTTAAATATAGCAAAGGCAGCTAAAGTGATACAGTTTGCTGAACATCTTACAGAGGCTTATAATGGTTTAGCATTTTCTTGGTTACTGATTTGTGGCCCCATCATTCCTGATTGTGAGCGATCTGAGAAACAGGATTCTGCTTTCTTTGGAATGTACTGCATCTCAAAACTCAGTCTACGTGCAGCCAAAACGGCCTTAGAAAAGAAGAATCATTTGTTCGCTTTTTAAAGAAATCTTCACATTCCTTCATGTCCGACAAAAAGTACATAAAATACTATAAATAAATGATGTAATAATAAATATCCCCTTAATCATTATCATAAAACACAATAAATCACTCTAAAATGGTCATTTTCCACAAAAATAAAATGGATTTAAAACGTTTTGAAGACAATCAGCGGTGTATTTGATTTTGCTTCTATGGATTGTCGTCGTAAATTTGCCAGCGAGAATATCAAACTCAATGTAAACAGAGACCGTCAGAAAGCCTCCACAATAGTGATGCGACTGGCCGGACAATCAAAGCTGATTCATGCAGCATCACAGTGAGAGAGCACAACTGTGGTCATCTTCTTGAGGAACCTCACGAGGCCGTTGAATTTGGGCTTTGACGCAGATCCTGCTCGTCTACAGGCACTGAGGTAAAGCGAGACACTCATAGCATCTCCTCCTCGCAGTGAGCGTCTCCCACCAGCAGAGAGTGCTTGTCGGGGCTCGCTGAGGGCCATGCTGTTCATGGAGTGTTTGTCGGAGCGGAGCGAGTTGATGGAGGCCCGGCTGTAGTTGACGATGCGGTCGAGCAGGCTGAGTTTGGGTGAGGACCGACGCAGCTCTCCCATGCCGATGTGAACGCTGACATCCGATAGGCTGCCTTGCTTTCTCACCTGTCCCAGTCGTCTTTCCAGTTTCTCGGCAGTGGGTTTAGTGTAACTGCAGAAACAGGAAATGAGTGTCATATTATCTTAAAGAGGCCTTTTGTTACACCTTTTTACAAAGTCTTGATTTTGTGTTTTGGGCTCTGATAGAATAAGTTTTACATGCTTGAATATTTAAAACGCACATTATTTTCACATATTTTTCTTTGTTGCAGCACCTCTCTTCCCAGGCTGTCAGTAACGTTTCTGTCTCTATGAAGCCCCTCCTTCAAAACAGCATAATGTGCTCTGATTGGTCGAGCGCTTCAAGCGTGTTTCAGAAAATATCACGGCTCTTACCATAACTGCCCGTTTCAACCACTACTAACTCAACTCAACCAGGCCTAACACCTTTATTTTGCATGTGCCATGTTAAATTTAAATGAGGAATATTGTGACGTGTTCGTTCCGGACGAAAACTCAAGACTACAATCGAGGCGTTTCAGGGAGTTCAGAAACAACACTTACTGATATAGAGAATAACTCCCTTTGGAGTGACTGTTTTTTTCTAACTTTGCAGACCGTTTTAATACTCAAACAGCAAGATTACATACTAGAGAAAGTTGAAAATCTAAAAAAAAAAAAATAGGTCCTCTCTAAAATACCTAAAAAAGAAAAAAAACACTAAAATGCTGCTAATTAAATCAAGACACCCCAGGTAAATTGGATTAAAAAAAAACAGATATCACCACATACTTACCAGTTGGTGATTAATTAAAAATCTCAAAATTTGTGTGTAATAACAAGATTTTCTGAAAAATGTAATGGTTTTGATATGCGAATGAAGCTTATCTTATAAATATGCATAGTTTTAATCAATGATTCGACTTTTGTTCTAAATGTATGCAAAGTTAGGTTAAAAACTTAAGCCTTATTCATAGCATACTTGAGTTAAAGTACACCAAGTACTGGACCTCTGGCGCTCTGTTACAAAATTGCCATTCCCTGCGTATTAACTAGCCTACCTCGCACCAGCTCCTGTTATATCAAAGACTACGGCATACAAAAAGGCAATGAACAATGTCCAAAGTACAAGGTAGAGTTAGTGCTAACCATTGATTCATGATAGGTACTGATTGCATTGCGAATCAAAATGATAAAATAAACTAAAAAGGACTTTGTAGGACTGCAGTCGATTTTGTCAGTTTTATGTGCACGTTTACCCGAACCGAAACGTTAACATATCCATTAAAAAGTCGATACAGGGCCCACATGACCATATGGCAAACGATCATTTAATTATTTTAAGTGATGTCCAACAAGGGCTGTGTAACATCAATCTATTAAGAATTTTGAAAAACACATGTGTACTTTTAAGATTAAAACAAAAAGAATTTATTAGCCCTTCTTATCCCTCCATATATCGTAGTGAGTGATAAAGCTCAACAGCATGCATATCACAATATATGCATGATACAAAATTTGTAAAAATTCAGGTATTATTATATAAAAAAACGTAAACAGTTTTTCAAACATCCGAAGTGAAAACATAAATGAAAATACGCGGTTTCCATGAACGCTTATATGCCTACAAAAAAAAAAATCACTAACGAAATAAGGACTTAAGTGTATTTGAGATGTTTTGTTCATATCAAACATGAAGTTATAAATTGCATGGCTGAATGATGTTTTCCTCTTATCTGAGTGACCATGAATGACGGAGTATTTTAAAATAATCCATGCGATCACTCCCGTGTGATAATCGAATCCAGATTAAGTTAACTAAAAACACTATTTCAACTTTCCACATCCACAACAGCCCGTTTACCTTCAGGAGTCAGAAGACCGACTACTGTCCTCGCTTATGAACTCTATATATGATTTTCAGTCTCTTTTTAATGATAGGCCGTACGCATCTGTCAATCATCTCCGCTTGCTATTTGGGGAATGAACCCAGCGCTATGATTGGTCGAACTCCGCTTATTTTGCTGTTGCTTGATTTGAGGACTGCCCGTGCACAGAAGCGTCACCAGGTTTTTTCGTAGTTTAGAGTGACAAATCGTACCAGCGTACTTTTTTTTTACAGATTACGCGAACCTGATTTTTTTTTTCCTGCAGACACGTCTGTACGCCGGAAATCCGGCGTGGCGCCGGAGCGCTATCAGGCCTGTATTATACTTACCCAGTTGCCTGATTACATTAAGAATCACAAACATTGTGTGTATTACAAGTTTTCTGAAATGTTATGTTTTTGAATATGCAAATGAGGCATTATCTTAAAGGTGGGTATGTGATTTGCAAAACGGCCGGCAGATTTTTAAAATACACAACTCATAAGGCTCCTCTCTCTCTCTCTCTCTCTCTCATCTCTCTCTCTCTCTCTCTCTCTCTCTCCTCTCTCTCTCCTCTCCTCCTCTCTCTCTCTCCTCCTCTCTCTCTCTCTCTCTCTCTCTCTCTCTCTCTCTCCTCTCTCTCTCTCTCTCCTCTCTCTCTCTCTCTCTCTCTCTCTCTCTCTCTCTCTCTCTCTCTCTCTCCTCTCTCTCTCTCCTCTCTCTCTCTCTCTCTCTCTCTCTCTCTCTCTCTCTCTCTCCGGGGCGACTTGCACTTCCTGTGACTGGGTCACGAGCTTTGAGTATGCGCATGAACAGGACACGCGTGCGAGGGTGGTGGGGGAGGGGTCTATGGTAAAACCGTTTGATTGACGCTTGATTCTAATCTAGACGGTCTTGAAAATGATTGGCTGGAGTTTTTCCAAGTCCTGCCCGTTCCACAGATGATTAAATTGCTTAATTTCATTTCAGTGCGTCTAATTTACAGCCAGTAAGTGGGTTAGGAATAGGATTTCAAGTGATTTTGAAAAAATGGTCAAAAAAGAAAATCACATACCCCACATTTAATAAATATGCACTAGTTTGCATACATTTCCAGAACAGAAATCTGAACATTGAGTAAAGTTAGGTTAAAACTTTGCTTTATTCTTTTTTACATACTAGAGTTAAAGGTTTTAACAGAGGGAATTTTGTATATCCCTTGTTATCCCTCCATATATCTGGAATCAACAAACAGGCAATCAGGCAAATTATACATGAACAAAACCCTCTGTAAAAGCCTTCGGAATATAGATGGGAATAAAACTGTAAAGTTTGGTGCAAGGGCTACCGAAGTTGAAAACACTCACATGTGAAAATATGGATTGTCATTTAACGCTATATGCGCACATAGAAAAAAAAAAAAGGACAACGAAATAAACACTTAAGTGTATTTGGGATGTTTTCTTTCAGCTAGTCTAAAAAAAGAAGTTATGAAAAGCCAAATAGCACAAAATCCTAAAATTTTGTGCATGTAAAAAGGTTTTTGCCTGTAGTGTCTTGCCTTAAAATGGCATACAAATAATCAACCCTGTTAGTAATGTTTAAAACATGTTACAAAATAAAATAAAACTAGTTTAGAGTCTGGTGTTAATATCTGAGAGGTTTACCATTTTAGTAGAAGTGAGGACAGCACCACAGACACTGATGAGGCAGCCATAGCAGCAGAGCCCATCCACGGCTGCAGCACCAAACCCACAGGCATAAACACACCTGCAAACAACAGCAACGCAATCAATAATACACACTAACACACCTGCGCTTTGGTTAATCGGATCAAAAGTGGATGACACTAAATACAGGTGTAAACGGGGTCTAAAACGTTTTGAGCTTGTCCACTTTCAAGCACTTTCAGAGGTAGTTGAAAACACATTTGACTGAATTGCTTTCATTTTGTAAACACTCATTTGGTCGAATGTGTTCGAACAGCCACAAAAGATTGATTTTCCTCCTACTGACCTAATGCGTAAACATTATGGGAAGTGCGCTAGACAGACAGGGTTTAAACGGTGTCGGCGAAAGACCCAAGTTTGGGTTGAAGACAAAAAACACACAATGTTCTCACCATTCCTGATGTATATGTATATTTTCCGTCGTCTCTGGGTGCGTTCTTATGTAAATTGTGCAAGCTTATTTTGAAGAAATCAAGACATTTTTCAAAGGCTTTTCCTTTTTGTGAGACCTCCTTAGTAGGTTTGATAAACTATTATCTAACATTATATTTACCTACAATGAAAAGTAGCTAGTTTTAAACGCATCAAATGTCTACAAACTAACACTTGTACAATATTGTTTACTGCAGGAAAGTAAATTGCACAAATCATGATTTTAAACTTATTAAACATGCCTCATATTTTGCTAACTTGGGTTGGCGGGTGGTTGGGTAAATCTCATGTATGCTACTGTTCCAAAAGTTTGTAGTCAGTAAGATCTTATTTTATTTTTAAAGAAAGGAATTAATACTTTTATTCACAAGAATATTTGTATATCTTTGAACATTCTATTCATCAAATAATTGTTTCCACACAAAAAAAGCAGCAGCACAAGTGTTTTCCACATTGATGATGATAATCAGAAATGTTTTTTTGAGCATCAAATCATCATACTAGAATGATTTCTGAAGGATCATGTGACAATGAAGACTGGAGTAATGATGCTTGATGATGAAAATTCAGCTTTGATCACAGGAATACATTACAATACATTAAAGATGATAATTTAATCGTTTAATTTAGTTCAACACAATCAACATTTTCTAAAGATTAACAGAAAATGCTCAAATAAAATTTTCACAGCATTTGCTGACTTCATTTATGTGTGTTTCAGGCCCTATTTTGAACCCTATTTGAGGAAAGTGCCAAATTAATACTGAAATACTTGTTTCATCTAGTAGTCTTGTCTGGTTTAGTTGCTCTTACCTGCAGCAATGGGAATCCCCACAAGATTGTAGATAAGTGCAAATACAAAGTTGATTCTGATTCTTTTTACGGTCTTCTTAGAAAGGTCGATACTCGCAACGACATCAAGAAGATCATTCTGTTTAAAACAAAGATTTGGCAAAATGAATCACAAAGCCTTGAGTTGAACGCACAAAAATCCAGAGCCAACCAAGATGTTAAGTCCATCTGAGCAATATAGGTAACAAACAATATAATGGTAACACTTAACAATAAGGTTAATTAGTAAACATTAGTTAATGTATTAACTAATATGAAATAACCATGAGCAATATATTTATTACTGTATTTGTTAATCTTTGTTAACTTTAGTTAATAAAAAAAAAAAGCTGTTCATTGTTTGTTCATGTTTGTTCACAGTGCATTAACTAATGTTAACAAGATTTTAATAATGTATTAGTAAATGTTACAGTGTTCATACCCTGATAAGCACCACGTCGGCAGCCTCAATAGCAACATCTGTGCCCGTGCCTATTGCAATGCCAACGTCTGCCATGGCCAGTGCGGGGGAGTCATTCACGCCGTCGCCCACCATGGCCACGCGTTTTCCCGCCTGCTGGAGCTGCTTCACTTTCGCCACCTTGTGAGACGGCAAGACCTCTGCAAACACCTTCCTGATGCCCACCTGGAACAAAAAAACGAGTACATCCTCAGCTGCATGTGGACAATTATTATTCAAGGGAATATGAAAGTGTCCTTTACTTGGGCAGCGATAGCTCGAGCTGTTTTGCTGTTGTCCCCAGTCATCAGCACGACCTCCAGCCCCATTGCTGTAAGTGTGTGTACAGCCAGCTCAGCCTCAGGCTTCACGGTGTCCGCTATGGCCACCATGGCACAAAGCTCATCTGAGAATAAAACAGAACAGCAAAATCCTCAAAATAAACATTGAGCACCATTTGACAGTTAATTAACCTACATTCCAATTAAAAACCACATTAAATAGGCGTAACAAACATTTGTTTCTCTTGTGTTGACATATTTACTGTTGTAAATGGAAGGCATAACACAACTAACAGCCTTTAAATTAGGTCACAGCCTGTGAAAACTACAGCATGTGCCAAAAATAAGGCGGTCTCACTCACTGTCCACAGCCACCAGCACCGCAGTGCGTCCTCTCTTCTCATGCTCCATCATGGCTTCATCAACATCTGCTCGCACCTGCAGCGCGTTCCTCCTCATCCACTCTCTGTTCCCGATCAGCACCGTGTACGAGGACGTCTGTACTACAGCTGAAACAGACAAAATACCCTTATTAGACCACTCAAAGCCAAGCATTAGACTTGTAATTAAACTCTATATATGTCCGTTTTGAAGCTTGAAAGCTTCAGTCCACATCCCATGTCATGTTGTATGCATGCATGCTTTTTCAGATATAGCTGTAGAGTAGGCTCTCAGAAAGGAGGGGTTTAAAGAGATGAATCCTTTATCAAACGGTTTCGGACACTGTGAGAAAAGTGGTGCAGCCGCAATGTATATTATAAGAAAATTCAAGTGTTTTTTGATCTTGGGTGAATGTAAAATTTTTGCAGGAGACCTCCAAAACAAAATTGGGAACCTGTAAAATAGCATAATAGGGGCACTTTAAGGAAAATACTGCACAAGCTGATAAAGCTTTCTGCTTCATATGTAGTCAGTGAGATGTTGTTGAAGTGGTCATGTAGGGCTGAAGACAACTGACGTTCATTAACCAATCATTAACTTTTAACCTAAAATATTATGTTAAATTAGAATTAAATTAGAATGAATAAGTGTCTGTGACCCATTATAAATATCTTTTTTTAATTATTTTTTTTAACAAGGGATCAGTTTCCACATGCGCAAATAGCAGCATAAACAACGGAACATGGGGATTTACGCATAGTCACATCACACACCTGCAGCGCTTTGTGAACGGACAAAAACAGAGTACATAAATCAAAATATATATTTAATAAATAATATAAAAAAGGAATAAATAGACCGCGTAGTAATGAAGAGTGATGGCGGATGTATCTCGCTTTCAAAACACTAACAAATCAAGTAAGCTCATTTAGAGTCTAAATGACGTTAGCATTGCAATCTATCGGTAGATTAGCCAGGGCAGGATACCTCCAAATACTCCATGGTGTTGATGGATGCTGATGAGACGGGCGCGTTCACAGAAAACCGGGTGCACACGCACTGACGAGGGTATTCGTTGATATTGGTGGAGGGGCATGAGAGTTGTAAACATTCAAAAGTTTGCCTAAGTCCACTCAATCTGCCAGACTTGCCGAGCCGACTGCAGCTTTAAACCATTGAACTGATTCTTATTGTCGGTTGATGGTTAACCAGTTAATTGTGAGCATCCCTACTGTCATGTGACACTCACCGAGTGGCTGTGGGTCCATGATGAGCGGGTGTTCATTGCTGTGGGCTCTGGTATCGCTGATCTGAATCAGGACAGCATTACGCTGGTTCTCCTCACTGTCACTGTCCTCTCTCTTCAGCAAGTTCTCCGTGTTGCTGACCAGACACCTGATCCCACAGCCTGGCACAGCTTGAAAATCTGTACAGGTGCCAAGAGACTCCGTACCCAAGTCCTGAACACAGAAGAGCCATTGTGAATCCAAATGCCAAATAAAGACTCGTGCAATTCAGAGGAGCATTTGAGCACCGTTTATACTCAATGGAATTGCCCCAAAACAAGCTGTTTTAGGCTTCTGAAAAATAAGGCACTGAGAGCAGGTGTTCGGGGTTGGTAAGATTTTCAAATGTTTTTGAAAGAAGTCTCTTATGCACATCAAAATGTCCTTGTGAAATATTACTATTTAAAAGAGCTGTTTTGTATTCGAATATATTGTCAAATGTAATTTATTCCAGTGATCAAAGCTGAATTTTCAGCATCATTACTTGCAGTCTTCAGTGTCACATGATCTTTCAGAAATCATTCTAATATGATGATTTGCTGCTCAAGAAACATTATTATGAATGTTGAAAACAGATGTGCTGCTTCATATTTTTGTGAAAACTGATAAAAAAGTCAGGTTTCTTTAAATAGAAATATAAAAAAAACAGCATTTATTTTAAATATAAATATTTAATAAAGTGTCTTTACTGTCACTTTTGATTAATACTTTTTTCAGCAAGAATGCATAAAATTGATTTTTTTAAAACATTTATTTCTCTTACTGACTGACCTTTTCAAGGATAGTGTGAATCGGTTTAAAAATATAACTTCTTCACTTTTTTATATTCATAAAACAATATATATATAAAATATATATAACCTTTTGGTATGTTTCACATCTAATGCAGACACGCTTCGGTAAAGACAATTATGGCTTAAAAATGTACTGTAATATTTAAATAAGAAATGTGCATATTTAAAGCTGCACTAAAGAAAATATTTTAATATTAACAGTAAGGTTCATGTCATTTGACAACGGTTTGAAAATTAAAATGATCACCAGAAACAACACACCAGTAAGTCAAACGGACCTGTTTGCAATATTTGGTGATGGCAGAACCCAGTGGATGTTCACTGTTATTCTCAGCGGTGCCAATGATGGCCAACAGTCTGGAGCGCGGCATCCGATTCCCTTCTGCCAGCATCTTCACCTGGACCACTTTGGGAGCTCCATATGTGATGGTGCCGGTTTTATCAAACACCACAGACTGAATCTAAAAGCACAGACAGATTTTTTTTTTTTTTAAATGGTCTTCTTTCGCAACTACTTTAGCTACACAACAACATTAAAATCTCTAACCCGGAGCATCTCTGACCTTGTGTGCCATCTCCAACGGCTCTCCTCCCTTGATGAGGATCCCATTCTGGGCGCCCACCCCCGTTCCCACCATTACCGCTGTGGGGGTGGCGAGACCCAGCGAGCAGGGGCAGGCGATGCACAGGACAGTGATGGAGGCCTGGAAGGCAAAGCGGATGACGGCCTCTGCCTCAGAGATGCTCTTATCATAACCCTGCAGAGAGAGACGTTCACCATTTCAATGTGTTCAAAGAGAAAGTATGAGCCTGGCCTAGTTTAAAATGACCTGAACCCTCCAGTATGAACATTTTAAAAGGGACACATCACAGAAAACAGGATTTTTCTTGCTCTACTGAAATAAAAAAGTTTGTTTTAAGGTGTCAGTGTTAAAGTGTTATTATATATTTAAGTAGTGAGTAATATTAAGCGACTACATGTATTTACTATAGGATTAGGTTTTGATTGAGGGTTATTTTGCATGTAATTATGCATAATTTACTGTTATTACTATGGTAAGTACATGTAACAAGGACACTGTAAAATAAAGTGTTACCAAAAAGTTCAATTCACCATGTAAACACATGTTCACAAAACAAAGCTTACTGAAACCTAAAGAAAACTTGGCTTGCATTATAAGTGGACTTCAGAGAAAAAATTAAATACAAAATGAAAATTAATTCTGAAAGGATTTGAGGAACCATAGAAGAACACGAATGTACAGAGACGGGCTTCACTCACAGGGAAATACTTTTCCACGAGTGGAAAGTTCACAAAGCCGATCAGAATCCAGACTACGAGAGTCAGGAAGGAGATCCCAACGATGAACGGGACAAAGTAGCCGCTGATCTTATCTGCAAACTGCTGGATGGGAGCCTGATTGGAAAGTTTAAAAAAGGTTATATAGGCCAAAGCTGATGCAGTATACTGGATTAAAAAAAAAAAAAACACACACACACACACACACACACACACACACACACACACTAACAATCAAACGTCAATGAATTTGTATCTCTTGATATTAAACTCATTCAAACTCAAACGTAGGCGTTTGTGTTGACAGCAGATGTTGTTGCGTGAAAGCACGTTGGAGTTTAATATTTTTTCAATAAAGTGGTAAATCATGTTTTTTTTGTGCAAACAAAGCACTCGTGTTGAGGTTAAAATTGAGGTTAAACCACTTGAGTCACATGGCTTACTTTAATAATATATTTTACTACCTTTCTGGGTTTGAAAGTGGTAGTTGCATGCTGTCAATGGAGGGACAGAAATCTCTCATTGTTTTATATAAAATATCTTCACTTGTGTTCAGAAATTGAACGAATGTCTTACGGTTTGAACGACATAAGGGTGAGTATTTAATGACAGAGTTTCATTTTTGAGTGAACTATCCCTTTAAAACTTATGCTAAAATGTTTAAAATTAGTTTTGTAGCAAAAAAAAAAAAAAGTTTTGAACTGTGTAACATTTTGGTTACTAATAATATCTGTGATACTTCATATTTTTGACTGCATTATTGTTACATTTTTCCACAATAATAGTAAAGTATGTCCAAACTTTAGACTGGCTGTGTATACTGGAAAATAGGGATTATCACTAAATTAATACATACACTACAGTAAAAGTTTAGCAAGATTTTAAAATATTTTTGAAAGAATTATCTTCTCACTAAGGCTGCGTTTGTTGATCAAAAATACAATCGTAATTTTTTGAAATATCATTATAACTGTTCTATTTGAATATATTGTCAAACGTAATTTATTCCTGTGATGGCAAAACTGAATTTTCAGCATCATTACTCCAGTCTTCGTGTCACATGACCCTTCAGAAATCATTCTAATATGCTGATTTGCTGCTCAAGAAACATTTCTTATTATTAACAATGTTAAAAACAGTTGTGCTGCATCATATTTTTGTGGAAACTTTTAGAAATTTTGCCGAACTTAATTATTATTGTATACTTTTCTCTTCTTTTTAAAAAAAAAAACACCAATCTCTGTTGAACGGTAGATTACACTGCATATCTTTGGTCCTGTTTTTATTATTAGACATTTAATTTATTTTTAAATATGTTTTTAATATTCTGACTGTCATTAACCTGAAAGTAAAAATACAAATACATTTTTTATAATAATACATAATTAGAACTACTATCTCAGTCTTTCACAGACAGATTGAGTATATGTTTAGCGATAGATAGATGATAGATAGATAGATAGATAGATAGATAGATAGATAGATAGATAGATAGATAGATAGATAGATAGATAGATAGATAGATAGATAGATAGATAGATCAGATGATCTGTGATAATCTGAAGAATCAGAAGCTGTTATCATCAAAAGACATGATATGACAGCAGAAGCCGAGCTGACAGACGCACCTTTGAAGTCTGTGCTTCCTCCACCAGTTTGACGATCTGAGAGAGGGTGGTGTCTGTGCCCACATGAGTGGCTTTGATCAGCAGAGAGCCGTTCTGATTGATAGAGCCTGCGATAACGGTGCTCCCCGGCTTCTTAGTGACAGGCATGGCTTCACCTACAACACAAGACACACATCATTAGACCACCACAGTGCAGTGACTGCACAAATTGGAAAATGAAGGGAAAACATTACACTGAAATATCTGAATTGCTTGGCCATTGCTATGTGGTTACTTGGTGGTTACCAAGTCAAAAGAGCAAACCATCAAATGCAAATCTGATCATTAGACCAGATCAAGGCTCGACTCCCTCAAAAGCCTATGGGAATTTAATTATCCACTGAGATGTCTGAGAGCACACTGAAAACCAGGGGTTTAAAATGTATTGAATACCGGAAAAAACAAAACGCATTCAAAACAACGTTGACGTAAATTGAGCAAGAAACAATTAGAGTTAGTTCGCTCAAAAATTTAATTCTTTCATCATTTACTCAGCCTCATGTTATACCAAACCCATAAGACTTTCCTTCATCTAACAAACCTCATTGGTTCGTGCATAAGCTCATGCTGCGTGATGCGATAATAAATCTCATTGGTCTAAGCTTCCGTTTACCCAATTTGAATGAAATCTGTTCATAGATTCTGGTCACACAATGTTCATTATAAAGTGATTGTGTTTCTTCAGAAGACTAGGATTAAACTATTCATTCATATTGATTTATTTTACAAACGCTTTATGCATGTTCTGAAGCGTCAGAGTTTGGGGCGAATAGACTTTCAATGGTGGGACAGAAATCTCTCAGATTTCATTCAAAATATCTTCAATTATGTTCTAAAGATAAACAAAAGTCTTACGGGATTAGAACGACATGAGAGTGAGTCATTAATGACAGAATTTGAATTTTTAGGTGAACTAACCCTTTTTTCAAATAAGAATATTTTTGACATTATGCTATTTTGTAGAAAAAAATCATACTAGATAAAATTAACATTGAATTTCCTAATGCCAGTTCTCTAGAGATGATCTCATTAAAGTAGAAAGGCAACATACCTTTTTTACATTCAACAAATAATTCTCAATCAATTTTTTATGCTGCTAATATCATTCAGAGTGAAAACTTTCACAAAATGCAAAACAATTATTTTTACTAATGGCCTGTATATTACTGTATATGGAATACACAACTATCCTGCCTCCTTTGTTTGTACTTATATGTTAGTAAGGAGAAAATGTTCCTGTCGAACCCGTAATGAGAGACTCGTCTGCCATGGAGTGTCCTTCAATTACTCGGCCATCCACTGGAAACTTCCCTCCAGGCACAACCTTCACAACATCTCCTCTCTGCACCAGCTCAACATCCACCTGCTCCTCGCTGAGAGAGAGAGAGAGAGAGAGAGAGAGAGGAGAGAGAGGAGAGAGAGGAGAGAGAGAGAGAGAGAGAGAGAGAGAGGAGAGAGAGAGAGAGAGAGAGAGAGAGAGAGAGAGAGAGAGAGAGAGGGAGAGAGAGAGGAGAAGAGAGAGAGAGAGAGAGAGAGAGAGAGAGGAGAGAGAGAGAGAGAGAGAGAGAGAGAGAGAGAGAGAGATGAGAGAGAGAGAGGAGTGAAATAGAGAGAGAGAGATAACACAAGGTCATATGTGGAAGAAAGTCAGCTGTAATTTCTGTTGAAAGGAAATACAAACTAAACAGCAGCACAGGAGTCCCACAAACCTTAACACAGACATATCATCATTCAGTGTAACAACAGTGGCCTCTGTCGCCTGTAAAGACATCAGCTTGGACAGAGCCTCAGAAGTCTTACTCTGCGATTTAAGACAAAACCACATCAACATTAGTGCAGAACAATGCAGGAAATTAAAGTGCCCCATTATTACGCTATTTAAAAGGCTCCTAATTTTGTTTTGGAGGTCTCCCACAATAAGTTTACATGCATCCAAGGACAAAAAACACTTTAATTTTCTCATAATATACATTGCAGCATCACGCCTTTTCTCACAGTGTCTAAAACTGTTCGATAAGGGATTTAATCTCTCTGAACCACTTATTTCCAGGAGCCTACTCTGCTGTGATTGGTCAGACGGCCCAAACAGCATCTTCTCGACATGTCGACAACACAAACTAAACTCTTCCGAGCCTCAGCTTCAACTACAGTGTTTGAGGGTTAAAGTAGACATTGTTTGTAGGCATCCAATGAAGACCATAGGCTGGCATTATGTAAATTTGTAACAAACCTACAGTTTTAAGCAGGAAGTTAGACTGGAATTCCTGACAACTTGTTTCTTTCTTTTGGGAGACAATAACTCCACTTATTCACTTTGAGTATTGAAACTTCACAGACCTTTTACATTCACAAGCTACATGAAATGTAATATCCAAAAGGCATAATAGGGGCACTTTAAGAGATAATATTACAAGCAGGTAGATGAATAACTTGTGTAACTGGAAATGCTTGTTCACCTTTGCTATTTGCTCCAGCCACCTGCCCAGCGAGATGAAAACGAACAGCATGGGTGGAGTATCGAAGAAAGTGATGGGGTTCACCTTGGCCCTCTCGATCATGGCAACCAGAAGAATCACCAAAGAGTATGTGAATGCGATCGTTGTTGCCAGTACAATCAGCACATCCATATTGGCCGTCCGGTGCTTGACAGCTTTGTAGGCTTGACAGTAGAAATACCGCCACACCGATAAACTGCAGAGAGAAAAAACACATAACAGTACATAAAGTATTTGCATATTTAAGTTAGACAAAGAACTTAAATATAGAAAGTGAGACATTTTTCACACAGCACATTGATAAAAGTCAAACTGGCAGGTAACAAACCTGCACAGGGACACAAAAGAGAAATGAGATCAGGTTCATGATGGAGAGGCCTGGCAGAAGCTGTTTCTCCAGGAACATGGTGGAGTGGTACTTCTCTCTGTCCTCAGCTGTGATGTTATGGTGGTGGGACATGTTCATCATGTGATCCATGATCATCATATAGATCATCATGCCCATAACAGGCACGCAGAAAAACAAACTGATGAGGAACGATCTTTTCCACCTAGGAGAAAACAGCAAAGCCAACTTAAGCATACAGGTCAAAAGAAAGACATTAGTTGTGTTCCTTCAAGAGGTAAAGGACATCAAGGCAAAAAAACAAAGCAGCAAAGAAGGTTATGTTGAAATTTCATGATTCTTATTTTAGGTAATCCTGTTTTAAAGTGCCCCCTATATGCTTTTTCAGATGTTACCTTTTCATATAGTGTGTAATATGGCTGTTTGTGAATATAAAAGGTCTTCAAAGTTTCAAAGATCAAAGAGTTATCGTCTCCCAAAAGAAAGAACCGACTCTAAACTGTCTGACAATAAACTGTCAGTAAGCTGCTCCAGTCTTCCTGCTGTAAACTACATAGGTTTGTTACAAATTTGCATAATGCCAGCTTATCTACTCTGACCCTCAAACACTGTATTTGTAGCTGAGACTGTAAGAGTGTGGTTCGTGTTGTCGACATGTCGAGAAGACGCTATTTTCAATGCTGTGAAAGCAAATCCACTTTGCAGCACTTCCAAAGGTTGAGGAATGAATGCAGACTTGAACTGATACGGTAAAACCCACGCCATTGTTACAGCTTGTATCACTATATGAAGTACTGAGGAAGATCTGGAGCTGAACTTCAGATATGGTAATGAGTGTTTCATTTCCGGCACATGCTGTAAGTGGTCGACGAATCACAACAGACTGGGCCATCTGACCAATCAGAGCAGAGTATGGTCTCGGGAAGGAGGGGTTTACATCATTTATGGAACCGTTTCAGACACTGTGAGAAAAGAGGTGATGCTGCAATGTATATTATGATAAAATTAAAGTGCTTTTTGACCTTGGATGTAAATAAACTTCTTGTAGGAGACCTCCAAAACAAAATTAGGAACATTTAAAATAGCATAATGGGGGCACTTAAAAAACAGATTAATATATTCCTCTTATTCCCTTATTTACTTACTGTTGGATCTCCCGGCTGTGATCCAAGTGACTTCCAGGACGATCTTTCTTCACTAGAGAGGCTGTAAATCCCATGTTCTGTTCATCAGAAAAAGGGAAGTTCATGTAAGAAAACACTACAAAACAGATTTCATAGTTCCCTAAAATATTATTTATAGCTCTGTTCCTGGACATAATAAACACACACTAAATTTAATAAGTGACTGAATCAGAACGGCAACTCAAAACAGTGCTCCTCACGTAAAACAAACAATTGATGCACAATCATCACAGATTCCAGTAGAGTTTTTGTTAGCAAACTGCTAAACTAAAATGATGTCTATGTAGTAGGGGTGTCACGATTCTCCAAATCCTCGATTCGATTACATTTTCGATTCTAAGGTCACGGTTCGATTCGATTCTCGATTTTTACCTCTTTTTTTTTTTAAGCACAGGTTGCTGTTCGACTCCTAAAAAGCTGACATCCGTTAATAGCAATCTCACACATCTGTTATTATCAATTAAGCTTTTATAATATATATACACACTTTGTTTGTTATAATTATAGGATTTATCAGCATACAGAATTCAGCACTGAACAAAAAGTCTGTTTTGAGCGGTGAGGGGAGTCTATTTTAAATGCTTCTGATTGGCCATTGCGTTCAAGAAATCAACACATATGTCTGTGATGATTGGCTAAATCGTTTAATGCTGCACACATGTTATAAATAGAAACTCTGGCCTATAAATCGTTTCTATTTTGTTTTAGTGGTTCTTGTTGCTTTTCTACAACATATCAATAAAAATGTATTCATTTTTATGTTTTATTCATTGATATTTCTAGTTTGCGGGAGTCCCGCGAATCGTTTTATTCTCCCGCACACACAGATTGAGTGCAATACCGCCCGCGCTTGCGCTCTCACTCGCCCATCAAATCTAGTCCCGCGCCGCACTTTATTGCGAGTGCACGTGTCTAGTCTAGATCAAGGGCCCGGTCCGAGGATAGTGACGGAAAATATCGGCCCGGGTCGGGTCAAGTTCGGGCTCGGGCAGAGAATCTAAGCTAAGTTAGAGGACTCACAGCCTTTCAACACGTGTGTTTTTTTTCCACGCTGTGATGAGTCGTTCATGAATGATCCGTTCATTGCCTCTGTCACGCGACAAATGAACAAAAGACTCGGAAGGTAAAGTAATTATTTATGTTCCCTGTAAATTATTTTTGACTGCATTATGTAGGTGGATATGTTCGGGGAATTTGCCTGTTAAAAGTATAACATTTAAAGCCCCTCAAATGAACGAAATGACTAGAAAAAAAGATTAGGCCTAGTTCATTTTGATGAACGAGTCGAGATCGAACAAGAGAGTCCGAGCTTCCCATCACGGCGTGACATGGGGGCGTGGCAGCATCGACGATTCCATTTTTTAATTCGAAGTTTGAGATTGTTACTTAATTTCGGTCGATTTCGATTTAAAATCGAAATCGTGACACCCCTACTATGAGGCAGCTCAGTAGGTTTTTGCAACAAAGCTTAACATTAGTGCTGTAGCGGCGCGCCGTTGACGCTTCGACGTCAAAATTACGTCGACGCCATATTTTTGCATCGACACTTCTTCATTTATTTATTTTTTGCACTTTTTCCGGCAGTACAGCTCGCCAACACACGTGGGAGACCGAAACATTGCAGAATGGAGGAAGAAGACCACTAGAAGTGAATGTGCTTTCCATTAACTGAATCACACACAGTAAACAAATACTTAAAAAAAAAACCTTTGCAATTTAGACGCGCAAACTGGGTGCCGGTGCGGTGAGACGTACGGCTCGGGCAGATTCGGCTTGCAGTCGTTCATCCTCGGATGCGGCGCCGCGCATGCTGTTACAAAAGTGCACACAGGCAAGCGAAATGGGGTCTTGCCGGTCTTGCGCACCCAACGCGTCATTTTTGCCGCGCGCTCGTGCGGACGCGTCGAGTATAAACAAGGCTTTGCTCCGTGTCAGCGCGCTCTGATCGGTAAAGGGGCACATACTCTCCCGAATCATCTCCAGCAGTAGCAGAAGCACCACTAAATCCACCTCCGTTTCCCTCTTAAGCTGATATTAGTATTTAAACATTCTCTATGATAAAAAATGTTTGTACAACATATTTTAATAACACGGTTTTGGCGATTATAGAGTTCTAATGACGGTGTTCAAATACATAACATTAGACTAACGTTTGCCAGCTTATACAGTATCATGATTCAGTATGCTAGTTCGTATTTATTTGAGATACATTATGTTTTTTTATTAATTGAGCAGCAGAAAAATTCTCTTTATATTAACCGTCCAATTAGTCGTTAGATTAGTCGACCAATCGATAAAATGATCGACCAACTAATCATTTTGTTAATAATCGTTTACCCCAGCCCTACTTAACATACATCTGAACATATTTATTCTCATGAAAATGAATGTGAATTCACCTCGATCCATCTGATTACATCTCGAGGGCCGGTCACTTCTGGGTCATATTGGATGTGGGCTTTATTAGTTGCCAGGGCAACTGAGGCATAAAGGATGCCCTTATGCTTCATCAAGTTAGACTCAATTTTGTGAACACAGGAGGCGCATGTCATCCCTCTGACCTATTGAAAAGAGACACGCTTGTCCACAAACTTTTGTTGATAGAAAAATTGGTCAAAAATCAACAATAGGACCTGCTAACATACCACAAGCTCGAGGGTGCCATCGGAGCCGTTGTAATCCTCCATGACTGTGGCGGTGAAGCCGAGCTCTCGGATAAACTCTGCTATTCTCTGAGGATCAATGATTGAGGAGCTGTATCGAACCTCGGCTTTACTGGCCATCAGTGCAACCAAAACGGAGTGTACACCTGTGGAAGAAAGACAATGACAAATGAATTACAACCATACTTGTATATTCATAGAGCCTTTGCATATCTAGCAATCTACCAATTAATATGACATTTGCACCTTTTTTAAAAAAGAGATACTGATTCTGTTCAATTTTAGACACCCATCGATGTGTGTAAATATAATCTAGCATTATTTTAATTTTCAAAAATCAGGGATTACCAAGCTCATTCTTGAGGTTCCTCTCAATGTTTGCCACGCATGAGGCACAGGTCATTCCTCCAATCTGGATAAAACATTTGGAAATAGTGTTTGTCGAAGGCTCAGCATCACTCTCTGCTTCAATCTCTTTCACAGTTGACCAGACTGGAGATAACGATAAGCTGCGGACAGACGGCGCTGGGCTTTTAACCATTGAAGGCACCAATGAATTTGTCTCTGTAAAAGACAGGACAAAGTTAAAGTGACCTGGTTTCAGTGGAAATGGCATGCATATAGAAATACAAAATATCAATAGCTGAAAAGTAATCAGACAACTAATAGTTTAGTTGGTTATATATATGCTGTGCGTGTGTGATATTGCCCTGCCTTCTTAAATTTAAGGAATTCCCTCAGTGATTATATACAGTTAGGGCAAAGTCAAACTATACAGCTTTGAAAAGTATGGTCAAATGCTAGTAGAAAAAGACAAACGTTTAAATATGTTTGTTCGGTGAATCAAAAAACCTGTCAAGAACATATGTGGCTTATATTTCACCCCCAAATAAAAAAAATTAAATATTTTTTTCACTAAAAAGCCTATTAGAACTATTGTGGCATTCTTACCAAATTCTTATTATTGAAACGCTAATATATATATGCACATGGGGTACTTATTTATCCCTGTATGAACCAAACCCATATTAAAGTAACACCAAGTAACTTTTCCTCTTTGGTCGCCCTACTGGTTGGAAACGAAAATAATAATAAAATCGTAAATAATTTAGCCTACCGTCGCACGCTCGCTCGCTGTTTATCCAGCACCGGCTTTAGAATGAACGATGTCCACAGACAAGGTAGAGTATGTTACATGATGTCATGAAAGGATGATGTATTGCGACATCAGAAACGAAGAAAAACGAAATAATGACTATTGTAGCGCTTGACGTAAAGCAGTCAAATTTTGTAGTTCTTTTTGTGCACGAGTTCCTACCCGAAACCCGAAGTTACATAGTGCCAGTAAAAGCAATACAGACCACGTCAGGCTATGGCAGACGAGTCATTTAACTTATTCTCAGTCGATGTACCATCACAAGGGTCTTGGAAATATATTATGAAGGTTGAAAAACTACTTAGTGTTACTTTAAGTGTTTGCTGCCATAAAAGCTAATTTTTTTGTTTCATCCGACCATAGAACGCGTCCGTCCGTTTGAAATTCCAGTAGTGTCAGTTACTTATCAAACGTTCTATGGAAAGATTTTTTTTTTTAAAAAAGAGCTTTTTGGCAGCAAACACTTAATATGGGTTTGGTGCACACAGGGATAAAAAAGTACCCATGTGTAAAATTAAATACTCGGCTGTATCTTTAATCCTGTGGGCCTAATTTTCTGTCAGAGGTCCTGGACATCTTGTTCAGATACATGAAATCATGAATTCGATCAAAAAAACAACAGATAAAAAATCTAAACCCATCAACCTCTGCTAGAAATCTTATAACGGGCCGTGGTTGGATCTTCCAACAGGACAGGGATCCAAAAACAAACATCAAAATCAAAACAAAAATGGGTAACTGAGCACAAAACCAAGCATCTGCAATGGCCATCCCAGTCCCCAGACCTGAACACTATAGAAAATGAGTGGGCTGAACTGAAGAGAAGAAGCACCAACATGGATCCGGGAATCTGAAGGATCTGGAGAGATTCTGTATGGAGGAATGATCTCTGATCTCATGTCAGGTGTTCTCCAAACTCATCAGGCATTATAGGAGAAGACTCAGAGCTGTTATCTTGGAAAACGGAGGTTGCAAAAAGTATTTAATAAAAGGGGGCAAATAATTGTTCCCAACGTATTTTGGAGAAAACCATTTATTTCATAATGTGATTTTCCCCCACTTTCATTTCTTTTACTTGAATAAAAGGTAAGATTTTTGCATTTTTTAAAATAAAATACCAAAAGGATAAATAATGCAGATTTATTTTTACAGCCATCTTTGATCATATTTACCAAGGGGGCAAATAATTCTGACCAGCACTGAATATATTAGCGTATTTACACATCATGATATTATTTTCTGTACTGCTTTTAATTTATGCAGATTTGATTTTATCATGATGACTTGCATTTTTGTAAATTCTCCCTCAAACCCCAAAATAAAACATCCAGACGCATGACGGTATTGAGAAATGTGCTTCACTGTAATGACAATAGAGTCACAATGCCAGAAAATCTTAAAATCCCTAATCTAGACTTCACTGTCTTAATGCAAAGCATAATTTATTGCTTTTGTTCTGTGTGGTGAAATATGACCAGGACATGAAATTCACCAGATGATCTGCACCTTTTTTGTTTTTGAGGGGGCACCAGTGGCAGGCATGGCTCAAATATGGTAAACATGTGGTGTACTTGCTTGACACGAAAAACAAAACTCATTGGTTCTCATGCATCAAGCAAGCATGTTTCAGCTTTAGTGTTTACCATATTTTATTGTTTTATGTACAGTATGTGCGTTGATCAATGTGTATATGTGAATATATAATACTAAATGTCTTTGTGATGTCCTTATGAACACCTTGAAGCATTCAATGTTTTAGTGGAATACATGTCAATAGAGGGAAAGAAATCTGACGGATTACATTAAAAATATCTTCGTTTGTGTTTCAATGATGAAGAATCATAAGGGTTTGACAGAATTTAAATTTTTGGGTGAACTAACCCGTTTTTTACCAACAATATTCATTTTACTTAATTACCAGACAGACACTTATTTGGGAAGTTGCATTCAAAATCCACCTGGTTCAAAACCAACTGGGTTTGATGCCTCAGATTCTCCAATCTTACAATTCAGGTTTGTTATATAAAGTGCTGCATCAGAGGTATTTAAGACCAAAAAACACCATAAATGGGACCATGTAAAACTGTTAACCAGCCTATTACTTTCAGTAGTGAAGGCATATACAAAAGAAAGATATGCCCCCAATGAATAGAAAACATATTTACCAGGCAGAAAAGCATCAAAGCCCATGTCCTCTATGGAGGCCCTCAGCTCTTCAGGGGAAGTCACTAAAGGGTCATACTCAAAAGTTCCCTGATGATTGGCTAGTGACACTTGGGCTGATCTCACTCCTTTCTTCTGGGAGATCAGGCCCTCGATGGACTGAACACAGGAGCCGCAGGTCATGCCCTCAATGTGGATCTCCGCTACTGATACCAGAGGCTGGAGGAAGCTTGGCTCTGGGGAAGTTGGGATAATAGCTTTAAAATTCCCTGGAGGAAGGGCCTCAATGACTTTCTGTAGTTCCACTGCTGAAACTTGTTTTGGGTTGTGCTGAATTGAAGCTTGTCTGTTCTCCAAGGACACAACAACAGAACTCACTCCAGGCAGTTTGGATATATTGTCCTGAATATTTTCCACACAAGACTTGCAGTGCATTCCTGTAACCTGAATCAGTGTAGTGATGGTGGAGTTTGTAGAGGGTTCAGAAAACTTCTCCTCAGGAGAGGCGGCAGTCTGTTTGGGAGAGCTGAGCAAATGCTCTACTTCACTAGCCGAAAGTTTTAACTGACGAGGTTTGGCCTTAACAATGGCTTTGAAACCAGCCACCTCGATCTGTTTCACAATCTCATCCACCGTGGTGACATAGGGCAGGTAAAGTACAGTGGCTTCCTGGGAATCTAGAGAGACTGGAAAAAAAACATGGACAAAACCAAAATCAATACTCAGGAAATGTTACTTCAAGAGTTAATAAGAATATGTTTACATTCATCTTAAAGGGTTAGTTCACCCCAAAATGAAAATTAAGTTAGAGAAAATTAAAGAAAATTACTCACCCCCATGCTGTACCAACCCTGTAAGACCTTCGTTCATCTTCGGAACACAAATGAAGATTTTTGTGATTAAATCTGAGAGCTGGATCACTGCTACATAGGCTGCCAGGGAATGAAACTTGACGGCCCCGAAAAGTTATTAAAGAAATCGTTAAAAGAGTCCAACTGACTACAGTGGCTAGATCTTAAGTTTATCGAGCTACGAGAATACTTTTTGAGCGCAAAAAACAAACAAAAATAGCGACTCTATTCAAGTATTCTCTTTGGGCCTGGAGATTTCACGCATTGTTATTGCGCAACGCTTCTGGTTGAACATCACACACGCATCACACACACATGACCAGCGTCGGCCAATAGTGAGCCTACGCGTGACGTATAACACAGAAGCGCTGCGCTGTTACACTACGTCAACAGCTTAGGAGAAAGACACGGAAGAGAAGAGATGGTAGAATAAAGTCGTTATTTTTGTTTGTTTTTCGCACAAAAAGTATTCTCGTCGCTTGATAAACTTATAGTGGAGCCACTGTAGGCACATTCAGTGTGAGCCACTGTAGGCACACTGCACATTCACATGCAGTGATGTACCTCTCAGATTTAATAAAAAATATCTTCATTTGTGTTCCGAAGATGAACGAAGGTCTTACGGGGTACAGCATGAGGGTGAGTAATTAATGACTTAATTTTAATTTTTGGGTGAACTAACCCTTTAAAGGGTCAGTAAGCAATTTCTGAAATATGAAAGTGGATCGGACTGAGCACCACACCAAACATGGCTAAAAATCAGCAGTAGGAGGCATATACACTCATGATGGATGGGGAGGAGAGAGAGTGAGCAAGAGGGAGATTTGAAGAAAGACTGTAGAAAGAGAGATGGCTGAGAGACATTACAAAAGAGAAAAGCTTGGAGGAATGTCATTGGAAAAAGAAGGGCTATAATCAGGCAAGAGCTTTAGGATCCACGTTAATATTAGAAAGATATCCAGAGCTGGAGAGACATAAAGCGAGAAGGCCTGAAAACGGACACAGAGGTTGCTTTGTTTTTGCTCTATATGTGAGTAACATGGTTTTGAGTTTGTGCTGCTGGCGACTAACAACAAACTCTTGCTTGTATACTTGTATACTGTATCTAAATTTGTTGATCTTCCTTGTCGTTCATTTGTCATCTTCTCTTTATTTTTTGCTAAGCTTTAATTTGCTTCAGCTAAGATAAAAGGAAATCCACTCTTGCATTGCGTGTTCGTGCATTTTGAGGGAGGAGCAATGAAGGGAGGGGTGTGTTTGTTTGGGTTGATTTCAAATATCAACAGTGTTCAGCAAGGATTCTCAGAAATCGCTTACTGCGCCTTTAAATAATTTGTGTTTATGTATTGCTGACTGACACAACAATGGGCTTTGAACTTATACTGACACCTATTGATGTGGAATGGATACAACATAGGGCTGATAAAAACAGGTTTTCCAAAACTTATTGACTCTGAATATTTGAAAAGGTTTTAATTTAAGTATACACCAACATCAGCTGCGCCTTCTTGCTTTCTCCGACACTAAGTTGAAACACACTGCTGTGTGTTTTAGTTAAACAAGTTTATAGTCTGTTGTGCTGCCTGTTTCAGAGTGAACATTTGAAACATTTGTATGTACATTTTTCCACCAAAATAAAAGTTTGAGGGTTTAACTCTTTCAAGTGAAATTAACTATTGTATTATCAAGTATTGTAAATAATAACTATGAAATATTATTTTACAGTGCATTCCTTAGAAATAATAATATTTTATTATTATTATATAATATATCTTAGAGCTGTCAGGCATTAGGAATTTCAAACTGCAGAGTTTAAGTTAATAATAATACTTTGTCTATGGTCAAAAGTAAATGAAATGCTATGCCCTTAATGTTGTGGCAATTTTTCCCTGTGGTGTCACAAAATATGGATATTTTCAAGGTATTATCAAAGTTCGAAATTCCAATATCATAACAACATTAATGTAGCATGACAAAGTAACTTTTTGGTTACTAGTGACATAAAAAAAATGTCTAATAGCAATCATACTTGTCACTTATGGCATATTTAGTTTGAAATTGTCTGATAGTGGAGTTAAATGATTATAAATCAAGTTGTGCATCTTTAAGCAAGATATGAGAAAGTGGAGATCATCTTCATTATGTATAGATTGTGTAAGATCTCATTTCTTATCTACAGTTACTGACAGCACAGGTCATGAGTCTAACATTTTATTTTACCATGTAAACTTAATGCATGACACGATTCACCAGTACATGTTAAAGTTCAATGGAGATTGTTTTACTCAAGCAAAGGTAAATGTCAAAGGTACCTTTAATCTTCTCAACCCCTTTTAACTTCCCAATCTTGCCCTCGATGGTTGTAGTGCAGGACAGACAAACCATTCCTTCAATGCGCATTTTCACCGCCTCTACCCCGCTGGAGCTGCGAGAAGTCGGCCCTTCCTGTGGACTGAGCGCTGGGCGGCAAGCAGCATCAGGAGCCAGGAAGCGCATCACTTCCCGAGCTGCTCCACGCTGACCAGAGACGGGACAAACGTGACAGCCAGGCTTTGGTTATCAGCGCTCTCTTGTGTCTCAAGCACCCCTTTCGTCTGGGCCAGTGCGCTCCGTGCCTGTTGGACAGAGTCTGTGCTACAGCCTGCTTTGCTGAATACTTTGGTTTCCGTTTGAACTGTTGTAGACGTAGCGTTTGCCAGCCTGGACTCAAAGCCCATATCTTCAATGGCCTCTGCTAAGGATTCTGGACTGTGGCGAGTGTGGTCATATGTCACAGTTGCGTTGCTCAGCTCCAGAGATACCTGTGGTACAAAAAAGGTCATAATGTGCTATAGTACACTTAGTCAAATTGCCCAATAAAAGCCATACAGTTACTCGTAGAACAGCATTGTTCCAGTAACTATAAATGGCATACGTGCCTTTAGTTGCACAACACTTCACTTCCCAGCACACAGTTGAAGTCCCGGATGCTGACTGTTACAGATTCCAGTTGTACTGAAATGGTTGATATGTATGATTGTTCAGATAGCTACTATGTTAATCACTCAACGGCACCAATAGAGGCTGACAATCAATATAAATAACTTTCTTGAGAACCTGTCCAGCAAGCTAGGAAGCTGAAACTTAGATATGTTCAATGTCTCCCCGTACACCTCACTGGCCTGTAGACCTTTACAAAGGTTATGAAACTTCATCATGTTTATGTCAGAGCAGACCTCTGACACTCCAGACTTTCATTAGGTTATGCATTTTCATCAGGCTATATATTTAGACCATAATTTGGAGCAGTTTATCTATGATATACTAAATTGACATTATAATTGTTGACAGCTAAAACTTGCTTGTTTGAAAATAGATCTCAGTGTTTCCCCTACCATTGCATTAAAAAATTATATTTTCTATATATTATATATATTTTTTATATTTAAAGTTTTACTTTAAGCATGTGCTTTGCTGAAGTGGCTCGATCCACATGAAGCAAATGTGACTCCTCAGGCAGCTCACGCTGGTGATTCACTCATATCATCATCATCATATGACCCTTAAACCCTGAAATCCTCATGAAGACACAAGAGGAAGTTTGTTTCGCACAATAAGCACAAAAAGAGTTGTTTTTTTGTGCTCAGTATATTGACTGCTTGCTTAGACAGAGACATATTGTTTGCTTCTGTGTGTAACAAAGACATTTGTAGTATTTGGCATTTGACAGTACTGGTCAATACTAATACAACCAGTTTGCTTTTCAAAGGTTAAAATGGCATCTTTGACAAACAAATGATTCGATTATCTGCTTGTTTGACCCATGTCTGCAGGGTAACTGTGTTTTAAGGGAAAGGGCAGGACGAATTACAACAATTATGCTGTGTCTCTAAGTTCAGCATACGAGTGGCTTTCTTCAATTACGTGACAGTTGCTGGAGGGAAGGCTCTGGTAAATATTATTACCCCATATATTGCGGTCAGATTGCTCTGTCAGCCACCCAGAGAGGCCCTCTCATACAATGATTCATGGAAAAAGGACACCTGGAAATGTAATCAGTGGCTTAGCTAGGTTTATATGTGTTTGTTTAGGGACAAATAATGACATTTACATTGATTATCATTATCATACGCTGGAAAGGTACATTTAAAATGTGTTAATAATAATCATCATCGAACTGATCATACTGTATGGTTAGACTTGTAATGAGCTCATATCATATCATATATATACACAATCAATGGAGTTGGATATGATAATAGTGATCTATAAAAAAATGTTTATTAAAAGTTGTCAGGGTGGCTGGCAAGCATTATATTGATAGAAGACAAAACAGAGTAAAGTATTTCACAATATTATAGTTTTTACTGTATTTTTGATTAAACAACACACACATATAATACAATTTGACATTACAACACATTTTACATAATGTTAATTCACTAAAAGAAAATGCTTATAGACTGTTGGTATATTTTGAAACTCACACAAGGAAGAGTTAACTCTTTTGTTAATCGACCAAGCATTTGCAACAATTCATAATTCATTAAAAAAAAATGACAGATAAAGATTATAACAGAGGTAATCACATTTACACTCACTCGTTATTGTGTTTATTTGACATGGTGGCATTAAAGTCACTCTTACCTGTATATGAATGACGCCTGGCAGACCCCCAATCCGGCCCTCGATGGACTGAACACAGGAGCCGCAGGTCATACCCTCGACCCCCAGAGTCACACGACACAGTTTAGTGCTCAACGCCATTCCTCCTCTGGAACAGAAGAGAAAACAGGGTGTACAAATGTGTAGGCAAAAATAACATGCAAGTGTCAATCACTGGAAGTATACATGTATACTATATACCGGTCAAATGTTTGGGGTCAATACGATTTTTTATTTTTTTTAAAGAAATTAATACTGTTCTTCAGAAAGGACTCATTAAATTGATCAAATTTGAGTGACAGTAAAGACATTTATAATAATGCAAAATATTTATTTTTTAATTGAATGCTTTTCTCTTGAACTTTCAAATAATCCTGTAAAAAATGAATCACGGTTTGCACAAAAATATGAAGCAGCAAAACTGTTTTCAACTGTGATAATAATCATAAATGTTTCTTGATCATCATATTATAGTGATTTCTGAAGGATCATGCACTGAAGACTGGAGTAATGATGCTGAAAATTCAGCTTTGATCACAGGAATAAATTACACTTTACTATATATTCACATAGAAAACAGCGGATTTACATTAGAATAATATTTTACAATATTACTGTTTTTCTGTATTTTTAATCAAATAAACACAGCCTTGGTGAGCAGAAGAGACTTCTTTTAAACGCATTAAAACTCTTACCGACCCCAAACTTTTGAACTGTAGTATGTGTGTGTGCATGTATAGTATATAGACACATATAAACACAAACTTTTATGTTAGATGCGATTAATCTATTTGACAGCCTTAATGAAAATATAAAGCAAGATATTACCAAGATGCATGTCCAAAAGATAAAACTTTTACTTGGGCTACTTTTTGCTAGTCTTAAACATAACAACCCGTTAAAAAGACTTTAATAACAGTCTAATAAAACAGACTTGGCTTTCTTAATAAAGAACAATTAACCCACTAAACACCCTCTGAATGTTACTGACACACATTTAAATAAAATGTGAGTTAAAGCCTCACTTCCAGAAGTTGCAGGAGATATAATGTGTGAACGTGACTAAGGTAACGTACAACATAATAAATCAATATTACACGATTCTTATTTCACAAGCATGAGTTTCTATATTTTAAAACAAGACTTCTAAATCATAAACAAAACTCAAAATAAACTCAAAGTGGATATTTTATCTCACTTGATGAAACTAGATGATCTAGGAAACATAAGAATTATATAATTATAATTATATAATTTACTTAAACACTATAAGGTTTAAAGTTTCATTTGCTTAACCTTACATTATTCAACATGAACTACCAATACACGCATTTCTAAAGCATTAATTTACAAAAGCATTATTAAACTTCAAGGAGACATTTTGAACATTGAAGCAGATTAATGCTCGATAATCAACACTTGATCATATACAAAAGTGATACAAGTTACATGTGAAAAACTGCGAGCAATTTAAGTAAACAAGCCTTGACGTGTCATCAAATGTTTTTTACAAACATTCAGAAATATTTCATTAGTAAGTAAATGAAGTAAAAGATGTGTTTCAGGCAAAGATTAAGCCTGGGAGAAGATGTGTCACTCGTTTGAGCTCTCTGTCTGTCCCGAAGCTAACAAACAGCAGATGTGAAGAGCACAAAACAGCTCGATTACTTTACCTTTCATGCGAAGTGATGATCCAGAGTCACTGGAACAGCAGGTTTAATCCTCATAGGACGTCGCACTCACTTAATAGGGAAGTTTTACTCTCACTTTCACACTGACAGCAGTTAGCTGGCTAACATATACTTTCCCCAATTTCTAGCAGCCTTTACCCCTCACGTCCTCAGAACCTGCCCACATCGAACAAAACACAAACCAAGCATGTGTGATGAGTGACTAAACACAGCAGGAGAGTGTGTCCTGCAGGAGAATGTTAAATCCATGAGGAATATTGGGCTATCATCACCCGGGCGCGCGGACCACAACGCAAATCTTTCCCAGTGTGTTCGAGAACATCAACAGCCGCTGCAAACTGCGCAGACGTCAATGACGTCGTGGCAGATTCAAGGGCTTCAGTAATGCGTAGTCTTGGAGCAACAGCACGCATGGGAAGTTTGTAGTGCACTAGTGTTATTCCCGTCCACGTTAAGGCAACTCACACTACACGACTGTGGGCTGGATTTTGCTGTCGCAGACCGCATTGCATGTGACAAAACCTAGTGATGTTACGTTTGATACTGAACTAAAGCTTCGAGCCGAGGGCCCGAGGCACACAACACAATCTCCACTCTCCAATGAGTGAAGCCCCCGGCTACGTGTATTGGTTTCACAGAGTCACGTGATCGACGACAGACTGCCCAGTCACGTGAGCAATTCGCTTTGCGTGTTGGAATGTTCGGACACCAAGGTCCCAGTTGCAAAAATGTTAAGACTGTGTAATGTACTAGTTCGACCAACTAGCTGTTAGTTAAGAAGTAAAGTCTTACTTTTCTGATTCAAATTAGAACAATTTACCCTTTATGTAACTTAAGTTACTTTAAAGAGTTTAGGAGGACCATAGCAGCTTAGGTCTTTAAGAAAACTTAATGACTGTAGTCTAATGCAACTGGCTCTGATCTTACTTTACTAAACATACAAGTAATATGAAGAATACAAATATTTCAAGCAAAATACTTGCCATGCAACTCTGTTAGTCATTTATGTGTTCATTGTTCTTCTATCATATTACATTTTGACTGGCATTTTTTGCCACCCTTCAATGGGCACATTTTATTTATCAGAGGGAGAAATTTAGTCAATACACACACACAATCACTTGCTTGAATTTCTCGTGTGAATTTTGTTTTTTCGCTGTTGGCCAGGTCTGCCACTTGACCAAATGTCTGCTATTACAAGACAACAACAGATGACAACGAAACCTTGTTGTGGAGTGTGACTGTGCACATCAATTCTGGTAGTCTTACAATCCTGTCTTGTGAGCTTGACCTTTGTCGAGTCAGAGTCTGGAGTCCAACTAAACCAAAACACTGTATGAAATCGCATACTAGTAGGCGAAATACAGTAGGCCTATGTGACAAAAGAAGTATGTCCGAATTCACAGTACTCATAAAAGTATAGGCAAAAAGTATCTGGATGACCTACTTTTTCCGGCTAGTGTGCATACGATGGACACTACTATCCCATGATGCCACGGGAGAGGATTTGTGAATGGAAGTAAAGCAACTCAACCATATTACTTCCAGATTATATTCATACTACACACACTCATACTATATAGAACATACTTTTCAGCACTCAAAAATTACTTATTTTTAACCTCTTCATATGCGCCGGTCAAATGTCTGACCTGGTTTGGTTTTAGGGGGACCAACCATATACTTTATGTTTAAACTGTGGCATTTAGCCTTAGGGCCTATAGGGAAGCTGGAAGTAGTGGGCACTCTAGATCGCAACCAACATTTAATTTTTTACAACAATAGACTCACCTACACATTTACAGAAAACATGTGACATTCAGCAAACACCAGAGATTAATGATGTGTTTCAGACATGTAACATGGTCACATTATATTGCTTTATACAGATTGTTTCAAAGCAGTTTTAAAAGTAATGTCAATTAAATTCTACTGTCTAATCTAATCTGATATAGTCTTTATAGAGAGAGAGACATCGTGTAGTTACATGGATTAAAACGAGACTGTGAGCAATGGCATGCACTGTAAAGGTCCTATACATGTAACTTTCAGAACTCACAACTTTCAAAAGTGGTTTATGTTTTGTCTACTGTAAGTTTTTTGGAATTTTTTTTTTTTTCAACTGAACGATCAATTGAATACACTGTACTTCTATCCATACATCCTCGTTTTCATGTCAAAAATTAAATATGTCAGCATTATTAATGCATTTATGGTTAACAAATGACATCATTGGCTGTTAATGTTTTCAAATGGATTAATATTTTGTCATGGCTCTGCAATGCCTTGCACACCCTGCATTTGCCCATATTTTCACATTTACCATTAGTAAATCATATACATTATTATTTATATTAATAATAATATTTTTGATTAGGGTCCTAAGATTTCTTTGTTTTTTAAAGAAGTTCGCCATGTTCACCAAGGCTGCATTTATTTGATCAAAAATACAGTAAAAACAGTACTATTGTGAAATATTATTACAATTTAAAACTGTTTTCTCTTTTAATATATTTTAAAATGCAATTTATTCCTGTGATCAAAACTGAATTTTCAGCATAATTTCTCCAGTCTTCAGTGTCACATGATCCTTCAGAAATCATTATAATATGATGATTTGCTGCTCAAGAAACATTTCTGATTATTATCAATGTTGAAAACGTCTCTGGTTACTTACGTAACCTATGTTCTCTGAATAGGGAACGAGACGCTGCGGAAAGCGCAGTGGGATATTCTCTGAATGTGCCGATTGTCTGAAGCCTTATAGAATCACGCCAATTCATTGGCTGATGGCGTCCGCGCAATATGGCTCCGCCCCGACGCTCTTACGTCGCATCATACGTATTCGCGCGCGCGCGCCATCTGCTCCTCAGATTTCTCTGCCGAAAAGAAACTGTCAGCAGCGCGAGGAGCTTGGCCGCTAACGCAGCGTCTCGTTCCCTATTCAGAGAACATAGGTTACGTAAGTAACCAGAGACGTTCTCTTTCATAGGTTCTCTCAACGCTGCGGAAAGCGCAGTGGGAACGGACTACCAAACTCGCCAAGCTAGAGCGCTTTTATGACTGGTAGATAAAAGAGACAACGACCGAAACGAGTTCAAACAGAAAGAACCTGGGAACCCGGGGTCATGTCAAGATCCAAGCTATAGAACCTTACAAAAGTATGCGGAGAGGACCAGCCTGCCGCAACACAAATATCCTCCAAAAGTGCTCCTCTGAAAAGAGCTTGAGAAGATGCTACACTTCTGGTGGAATGTGCTCTAATGTTAAGAGGTGAAGGCAAGCCACGCACCCCATAAGCCAACGAGATAGCCTCTGTGACCCAGTGAGAAATCCTCTGCTTCGATGCAGCAAGCCCACGGCGGCTAGCACCGAAACAAACCAGAAGCTGGTTAGATTTCCTCCAACCGCCTGAGCGGTCTACATATATCTTAAGAGAACGAACTGGGCAGAGCAAGTTAAGCTCCCTATCTTCCTCAGATGAAAATGGAGGAGGGTGGAAAGCATTAAGGTTAACTACCTGAGAGCGGAAACTTGAGGAAAGAACCTTGGGGACATACCCTGGTCTCGGCCTCAAGGAAACTTTGACCAGGCCAGGGGCAAAGTCCAAGCAGGACTCGCTAACAGAAAGAGCTTGTAAGTCTCCCACCCGCTTTAACGAGGACAAAGCTAACAAAAGAGAAACCTTAAGAGTCAGAATCCTATCCGGAGCTGACTCCAAGGGCTCAAAGGGGGCTTTCGTCAAACCCTCTAGGACAACAGAAAGATCCCATGAGGGGACTCTAGGGGAGCGAGCCGGTTTCAGGCGCTTCACCCCACGCATAAAGGCAGAAACTAACCTTAACTTGCCTAGGGGAATCTCATCCGATTCCCTATGCGCTGCAATAGCCGCGACATAAACCCTGAGAGTGGTAGCGGCTGCTCCAGCCGCAAACTTCTCCTGCAGGAATTCCAGTACTGAACCAGCAGGGCAGTTAACTGGGCTCTTATCATGTGCTAAACACCAAGTCTCAAAAACCTTCCATTTGGAAGAATATAATCTCCTTGTAGAAGGAGCTCTAGCACTCGCAATAGTCTCCTGAACGTCAGTTGGGAGACCGGAGCTTAATGCTAACGGCCTCTGATCGGCCAAACATACAGCTTCCACATGTCTGGGCGAGGATGCCATATCCTGCCCTGTAGCTGGGACAGCAGATCTTCCCTGACCGGGATCCTCCAGGGGGGAGACTCCAGTAGAGGAACTAGCTCCGAAAACCATGGCTGAGATGGCCAGAACGGAGCTACCAGGAGGAGGCGGACTCCGCTCTCTCTCACTCTGGCCAAGACCGCCGGGATCAGTTTGATGGGCGGGAAGGCATAGAGTTTCTGCGTTGGCCAAGGGTAAGCGAACGCATCTATCCCCAATGGGGCCGGGGGACTCAGGGAGAACCAAAGAGGGCATTGGGATGACTCTTGAGATGCAAAGAGGTCCACCTCCGCCTCTCCAAAAACCTTCCAGATTAGAGCCATCGTCTGGCGGTTCAACATCCATTCTCCCGATCGGAGTTTCTGTCTCGACAGAAAATCTGCTGCGAGGTTCAGAACCCCTGGGACATGAACCGCTCTTAGAGATAGGAATCTGCTCTGAGACCACAGGAGAAGGTGACGCGCATGCCTGTCTAGGGTGCGCGACCGAGAACCTCCCTGCCGGTTCACATGAGACACCACTGCCATATTGTCCGTTCTGACAATGACATGGTGACCCTCCAGAAGAGGGAGGAAATGAAGCAGAGCCAGAAAAACGGCCCTTAACTCCAGGCAGTTTATGTGCCAGGAGAGAGCCTCTCCGGTCCAGACCCCACACGCTGGTCTGCCCTCGAAAACCGCTCCCCAGCCGGTGAGAGAGGCATCCGTCGTAATCATCTGGCGACGAGATACCGCACCCATGCTGACCCCTTTCCGAAGAAAAAGAGGGTCCCGCCAAACTGACAGGGCTCGAAAGCAACTGCGCGATACCTTCAGTAGGCGAAGGGTTGACCCGGAGGGTCGAACCCCTGAGAGTTTCACCCACCACATGAAGGGTCTCATGTGGAGTAGGCCCAGCGGTAGCACGGAGGAGGCCGCAGCCATAAGGCCCAGCATCCTGCGGCAGGTGCCCACAGACACATGATGGCCTAGTGAAAAACGAGCCAAGCATGTCGTCAAGCTGGAAATCCGTGCAGGGGCCAAACGGGCCTGCATGAGAACGGAATCCATGTTCACCCCCAAGAAAACGGTGCTTTGAGCCGGAGCAAGAACACTCTTCTCCGAGTTCAACCTCAAACCGAGAGACTGGATATGACTCAGAACGACGTCTCTGTGGTGGGCCACTAGCTCCCTGGATTGGGCTAAAATGAGCCAATCGTCCAGGTAATTTAGAACACGGATGCCCTGGAGCCGCAATGGGGCCAGAGCTGCATCCATGCACTTTGTGAATGTCCTTGGAGCTAGAGATAGGCCGAAGGGAAGGACCCTGTACTGGAACGCCCTTTCTCCAACGGCGAACCTGAGGAATTGCCTGTGTCGCTGTACAACCTGGATGTGAAAATAAGCATCCTTTAGGTCTATCGTCACGAACCAATCCCCTGGCCGAATCTGAGATATGATAGCTTTCAGCGTCAACATCTTGAATTTCCCTTTGTAAAGGGCGAAGTTCAGCCGGCGGAGGTCCAGTATGGGACGCAAACCGCCGCCCTTCTTCGGGACCAGGAAGTAACGGCTGTAAAAGCCCCGCTCGGTTTCCCCTGGAGTAATCTCCTCTATTGCTCCTTTGAGAAGGAGTGAAGAGATTTCCTGCTGCAGTACAGAAGCCTGAGCGGCGCTGTCTACTACAGTAGGAAACACCCCGTTGAAACAGGGGGGATTGCGGCAAAACTGAAGAGTGTAGCCGAACCGAATTGTGCGAAGAACCCAGGACGATACCCCTGGTAAGCGTTCCCACTCTGGAAGGAAATGTGATAGAGGAGGAGGGATGTTGTAATGCAGACGACATACCTGAGTAAGGGTGCCGTGTTGACGCTCCTGGGGTAAAGAGGTTGACTGTGCAGGAGGGCCATCGGCGTCCTGGCACGTGATGGGAGGCATCGAGATTGGGGTCATGGTGACCAGGTCCGCCTGCTTCGGAGGAAAACGGAAAGTGCCTCCGAGGATGCGGCCGGTAGTTATAGAGAGCGTGGGGGGTGAGGGGAGAAAGCCGAAAGCGTCTCCTTCCTCCCGCACCAGACTGAGTAGAGAAGGTGAAATATGGCCTGCACTTCGAGACACTCTGAGTGGCGAAGGTGACAGGGCAAGGAAAGGAGAGCTGGGAGGTGGGCAGAAACGCTTGCGCGGTCTGACCCAACCCTGAGGAACCAGAGGAGCTCTCCTTTTTCTGACCGGAGGGTCAGGAACGGCTCTGCGCCGCCGGAGCAGTCGGTTTGTCGGACCGCTTCAACTGGAGGCGCTTGTGAGGCCGTTGACGGGGAAACGGGCGACCGCGGGCTCCCCAAACCGTGGCAGGTGGGGGATGCCCTGGTTCGCTTCTTCTGGAAGAGAACTCCGGTCTATGAGAGGGACGTTCTCTGGGTCGCACCGGGGGGGGAGCAGAAGGTTCCCTAGCCCTCCTGGGCATGAACTGTCTGAACGCGGCCGATTGGGATTTGGAGGAGCGGAATTTCTCAACCACTGTGTTGACCGCCTCACCAAACAACCCTGTTTGAGAAATGGGGGCGTCCAAGAGGAAAACCTTCTCTTTATCACGGATCTCCGTGAGATTAAGCCACAAGTGGCGCTCCACCGCAACAGAACCAGCCATAGAGCGACCTATAGCACGTGCGGTATGCTTGGTGGCTCTTAAGGCTAAATCCGTAGCCTTACGAAGCTCCTTGACCGCTTCAGGGGTCACACCGTCACCCTCGTCCATTTCCTTCAGGACGTCCGCCTGGTAGGCCTGAAGAATGGCCATAGTGTGCAGGGTCATGCCTGCCTGCCCAGCCGCCATGTAGGATTTCCCAATCAGAGAGGAAGTAGTCCTACATGCTTTAGAAGGGAGAAGGGGGCGCGACTTCCAGGACGGCGCAGACGACGGAGCAAGATGGTCGGCTAAAGTTTCCTCAATCGCCGGAATGGCGGAATAGCCCTGTTCCACAGAACCTACCAGGTTGGTGAAATCAGCAGCAGCCGCATTAGTGAGGCGCGAAGAGAAAGGCTGCTTCCAGGATCTGGAGATCTCATGATGCAGATCACTGAAAAATGGCAGCTTCCTCCGTTGAGGCCTAGAATTAGGGCCACTGAGAAGCCTTTCGTCGAGTTTCGACGACTGAGACTCACGTGGCTCGTCGGGCCAATCAATAGTGAGCTTCTCCGTAGCGCGCGAAAGCACGTCAACGAGCTCCGCGTAGGCCGCAGTAGGCCGCGCTTCCTGGCCGCTCGGCGGAATAACCTCGTCGGCGAGAGTAGGCCCGAAATCCTCGGAGTCGGAAGCCTCGGTAAAAAGTATATCCTCCAGCCCGAAAGAAACCGCGTCGCGTGCTCCCGGGCTGGGGCGCAAATAATCGTGTGAAAATTCGACTGGCATGTCTCGCGCGTGCCGAGGGGAGGGAGGGAGAGAAAGAGCGGGGCTCGTCTGCTCGAACTCCGCATCCTCAAGCTCTACATCCGAACCCCAGGTCGCGGATCCTCGAGAGGCCTCGGGAGCGCGACAGGGGGAGACGAATGATTCCCTCTCAAAGACCGCGGCCGCAATTTGAGGGTTTTGAGCAACAAATTTTCACAGAATTTGCATTTAGACGATCCTATAACTGCCTCACGCGCATGTGAAAAACCCAAACATTTAACGCACTTACTGTGTGGGTCGTCGTTAGCGATGTAACGAGCACATGGCGGAGTACAGCGTCTGTAATCCATGGCAGCTTCACCGTAAGGAGAAACAGAGTTCCGCTTGAACAGTCACAGAAGCGCCGAGAATAATCCAAATGTAATTGTAGCTCAGAAAAATCACGAGCGAAGGGCAAACGTGACCGCTTCGTTCTGAAGGCAGAGAAATCTGAGGAGCAGATGGCGCGCGCGCGAATACGTATGATGCGACGTAAGAGCGTCGGGGCGGAGCCATATTGCGCGGACGCCATCAGCCAATGAATTGGCGTGATTCTATAAGGCTTCAGACAATCGGCACATTCAGAGAATATCCACTGCGCTTTCCGCAGCGTTGAGAGAACCTATGAAAGAGAACAGCTGCTTCATTTATTTGTGGAAACCTTATTGATATGTTTAATGTGTTCATCTAGGTGAATAAAATATTAATTTCTTTAACAATTGTACTGACCCCAAACATTTGAATGGCAATGTATTTACATTGACCATTCATGTGATCATTACATGATATTAGTTTCTATGAGCAATGCTCAGACTGTTTTAAAACCCCAAATGTATAGTGTTTCTTTAATGTGTAATGCGGCATTGTTGAAAAGTACATTATTGTAAAGACTTCCCATCTGGATGTTTCAAAAACGAAACAAAATGTTATGGATGTGCAGTATAGTTTTAAGAAAAATATAAAAATTGTCATTTTAAAAATACCACAAGAATTAAAAAAATAAATATGTTTCCAGCTGCACAGAATCTGCAGAAGCAGCCTGAGGCATTCTCTCACGGCTGGTGAACTGCACTGTTAAGACTCTGTGTCTGGTTTCCACAACATGACCAAGCTTCATGAACGTGTCTCAGGCACAACAGAAACGTGTTCACCCTTTCCGTACGACATCTACCAGCTGAATATGACATCAAACATCTGTTTTAAAACTTGTCGCTTGTTCAAAACTAGAACGTCTCAGCTGTCAAACTTCTGTACCATGTAATTTCACCCTCCACAAAATCCCGACAGTTTGAAACACTGCTGTATAACTAGTATTGAAAGTGACAAGTTGAAGCTCGTTGTGGCTTGCTTAGTCACAAAAGATTTAAAAACAAAGAAAGCCGTGCTTCTTTATTTAACTGTACAGCACTCAAAAGGTACCAACTTGATGGAGGAGATTCGCAGGATTAATCACAGATCAGTGTGATGGCTTCCAGGTGGCTCTGTTGTTTGTGTCCTTATTTCTATTTACTGTCGTCCTAATAAACAACATCCAGAAAGATCTGGACGAGTCAGTGCCCTCACCTGGATGCTGAATTATCCTTCAAGCGTCATTTCACTCTGTTTAGTGTTCTCTGTTGAGGTCAGGGCCATTTTCTCTAAGGAGGCCATGGATGAGGTGCTTCTCAAAACATTTTGATGAGGAAATAATCTACAGTACAAAAACAGACCTAATGCGAGCTCCGAGGTTGTAAATCAATGTTATATGCTTCTGTTAAAGCCATCTGTTTGCATTTTCTCAACTTATTTTTTAAATAGTTGTGTTTAACATCTGAATTTGTGGTGAGACAACTACATTACCCATGATGCTGTGCAGAACACTCCACCAATCAGATGGAGCTCTAAAAAGAGCTCTAAAGGAAACGCTCAGTTTATGAAGCACTGTTTATAGTTTCTAAAGATATAATCAACAACTTGAAATTAATCGTTTTATACATATTCATCCTTTTACATTTTTAATAGATTTGTCTTTCGCAATGCTTCATGGGATTGTAGTTCTTTTCCTCACTAAAGCCGTTCACAGTCTTCTGCCTTTTTGTTCAAATTTCAAATACTTTTTGCTTCAAATCAAAGTTTGTAATGTTGTGATTCACCTCGTAGCTGGCTGAATTGGTTCATGGCTCTTTTAAGAAGACTTTTTTTTTTTATTCCCTATGGAAAAAATGAATGGAACAAATGCAGAACAAATGGCACTGAAAAAGCGGGCGGGCACTAATATAAAACAAAGCAAATATTAGTAACACTGTCCAACAGTTACACCAGTGGATAAAATTCCAGAAAGAGGCAACGTCTATTGGCCTAATTGAGTCAAACTTGTGGAAAATGATGAACTAATTAGTTAATTACCACTTCAACTAACCAAAATTAAAATATCTTTAACACAAAATGAGGTTTGAACAAGGCTGTTTTTGACCACTTAGCTCAAGTTAAATTAAAGGGATAGTTCCCCCAAAAATGAAAATTCTGTCATCATTTACCAAGTTGTTCCAAACCTGCATGGGTTTCTTTCTTCTGTTGAACACAAAAAGAAGATATTTTGAGGATATGGGTAACCAAACAGTTTATAGTCCCCATTGACTACCATAGTATGGGGAAAAAATACTACGGAAGTCATGGGGACTAGAAACTGTTTGGTTACCCATATCCTCAAAATATCTTCTTTTGTGTTCAACAGAAGAAAGAAACCCATGCAGGTTTGGAACAACTTGAGGGTGAGTAATGATGTCAGAATATTCACTTTTGGGTGAACTGTCCCTTTAAAAGCTCTAACCTTACTGAGGATTTGATGATAGATAACTAGAAAAAAAATCAACAATACATGAAACACGATTTTCACTGTACTGTATTGAAGCATATTTTATGTTTAGTTCATGACATGTTTTAAAATTAACCAGCATGCCTACAAAACAAATAGCACATAGCGGGGTGACCTCATGAAATAATGAAATAATGCTTCATGTAAAGGGTATGAGAAGCCAGCGGCACTGACTTCGCCTGTCTTGTCTGGTCTGGTCTGTTCTCAGTCACACATTGTCTCAGCTCTGACGGTGCTGTTTTTGAATTCCCAGTCTCTATCCTCTATAAAAATGGATGACACACCGGTTGATGACCCTTCCCTGAAGGTACTGGTCACCAACAACAGTGACACGCTCAAGCTGCCGAAGATGAGTAGCTGTCCTCATACATCTCCTGCAGGTCAGTGCGTCACCATCTGAGTCACGGCAAAACTAATAGGTTAGGATGTAGACCGAATATGAACTTGGTTTCAAGTCCACAAGAAATCAAAATGGACCCGTTTTCTTTTTTAATAGGCTACCCATGCATTGCTGGTCTTATTAATCTAATTCACTTACATACAAGCTAAAGCTAGCTAAAATCATGTCAATGAAAAGGCACTTTAAACTCACACTTGAATATCTGTTTTTTAATAATAATATTATTATCATCCAAATTATTTCACCATAGCTTGTAAAACCTATCGAACCAAACATGCCAATATAAACACACCCTACCTGTATACCTTGACCCAGCTGTCCATCATGGAGGAGGTTTTCATTGCTGCTGACAACACGTATACGTACAACATTGAGCAAATCCACAGCGAGGTCTCCTAACATTTTTGGTTTCCTGATATGCCCACACGTTAGATGCATTAAGATATCCACTTTAGTGTACCTGTGAACAAGCAGTCTGCATTTGGCAGCCATTAGACAGAACTGGGTAATTAAAATTTAGCATGGGAAACAGAACATCTGACTACACATCTGGATCATTAGTGTGGAAGTGCTGGTGTAGTAAAAACATGATTTGTGATTGGAGCTCAGAGATGGGATTTGAATACAAAGTGTTTACAGTTCCACACAAGTGCACACACACATGAAACCAGTTCTTTTTGTCAAATTCACTGGCCCTCTGGGACTTGTTAAATAGATTGTGTTTTATGGCCTAACCTTTCTTATATTGCCTACTTAAGCTAGATGTAGGGGGGAAAAGAAAGGCTTTTCTTTATAGTATATGTAAAAGTAATTTGGTAACACTTTTTATTTGTTAACATTAGTTCACTACATTAGTTGAACTAACAATAAGAAATATTTCTACTCCATTTAGTTTTCTTATTATCTCGATCTTATTTATTATTTGGTGTAGACTCATAAATAGCAAACCAGTGCATTTACAAAACAAGCTTTACTGATTTTTTAAAAACATATTTAGAATACTCAATATTAATGTACATTTCAAATGAAGGTCAATATTACAAATTATATTTTTTTGAATATTATTTTTGTATGTGTTTCTTTTGAATTTATTTGTGGTCTCTTTGTTTAGATAGGGTTGATGGTTGGATTTAACAAGTTTGACTTTCCACAACAGATCAAACTATTAAAAAACATCCACAATTGAAATGAATAAAAAATTTAATTTATATTCCATTCACCTATTACAGAATCAAATAGCATAATTTAAAGGTCATTTTCCTATCTTGTTCATATTACAAACGTGAATCATAATGTAATTCTCACAACAGATATAGAAACCCATACTTCTAAACATAGCTTCTTTAATTATATTAAAATGTTTACATAAATAATATTTCATTACAAACGGCATCATACAATGTCATTACAAACGTACATTTACATATTCCACACAGGTTTATCAAATAATATTTTAAATGACCCTTCACACACACACACACACACACACACACACACACACACACACACCACACACACACACACACACACACACACACACACACACACACACACACACACACACACACACACACACGACATTTGTTTGTATATATTAAACGTTTAAAAATCATATAAAAAATACTTTGTATAATTGAATAGTTCAATTTCAATTAAAGCTTTTTCAATTTCAATTAAAGCTTGTTCACCCGTAGTTCCTGCCTTTAAAGAAATCCTATGCTACACTGTCACGTGGCTTTAATAATTGGATGACAATATTTTCATTTTGTCAAACTGCCACCAGAGGGCAGAACCGGCCCGTCAGAAACATGTCTGTCATCATTACATAAAACCGCCCTGGGTTCTGCAAATAGAAGCAGCGATGGACACTTTTTTTCCCCTGACTGTGGTGTATGTTACACACATGCTGGAAGGATGGGGAAAAGAGACGCGCTCGCTCGGCTATGATCCGTCTGAGCGTGAGGTCATCACTGACCCCGTCATGAGTGAAGAACGTCAGCCAGACGTCAGCAGTGCAATTAAATATTCAAATGTCGGAGAAGGACTGTGTGATCTGCCTTAGTGTATACATACATCAGCAAGCCTTATGAGCCAATCAGTTTATTAGGAATTAAGAAGATCCAGCCTCCTTAATCTCACTGGTGCTTGTATTTCTGTCAGCATGCACAACAAGCTCTGAATATATGAACCGAGATATTATGTAACATCTGCAAACCTCAATTATTACATGAGCAGCTCAAACGCGCAAATGCATACAAATGTGGTCCACATGACAACAGGAAGTTATTTTCGCAGAAGGAAAAAGGCTCAGCTGCATCCACCTCGTTGAGAAATGATATGCATGTATTGATCAAGTGTGGACTGAGCCGCCCAGAAACAAGTGAAGATCATGCAAATGGTTTGTGAGAGCAAAGAGCACATTCAAAACTGAAAAGCACAGCTTCATTCCTAATGAGCACACAAAACCTGGCATCAAATGCCGCCGGAAGTTCCCTCTGCAGCGCGTCCATGTGTGCAGAACATAAATATCGTTTCAGTTTTGGCAATTATGCGTTTAAGAATTCAAGCTTTGCGGCATTGTCATTCACTGTGCATGAGGAAGGGTGGCGTGCCGGACTGTGGTGTGTGTACTTTATGCACTGGGGCAGGGAGAGGAGCTGTGTTCCTGGGATCTGAGAGAAGGAGAAATGCACGTGTCTCGGAGACCACGCCACTCTCTGATCCGCTGCTCCCGATGGGAGGGGGGGAGCCGCTCGAGCTGCCGTGCGCGGAGGTGAGGGGAGGGTGCCAGAGTTCCCCTTAGGACGTGCAAGGTGTACCTGGAAAAAAAAAATTGTAGTAAACAAGGGCCATGTTGAGAGAAAAGAAGGATAATTCTTGCATTGCATTTGAAGTCCTGCATTTATTAGGGGTGTATGATGAATCTATAAAAATCAGTGCATCAGTAAAATTATAAAATGTAATGTGCTGCATTCACGCCATGTCGCAAATAAAGCTCTGTATTCGAATCGCTCTCCGGTACTTTAATGTCGTACAACGATTGGTCAGCGCAGCGCCGCTTCACACCTATTAAAGACCCACTGAAGTGCATTGAAACGCACAGCATTATTCATTGGCCCTGTCCCAAATGGCACACTCTGGACTTGTGGACTTCCTCAGAGTCCACACTTAGGTGACGTCATGTAGTGCAGACCTATAGGGCCCTTGGCGCGAGTCCACGACGGCGCATTGAGAGGTATTTTTGGGACAGACTCAATCGTCACACCAGAATTGTTATGGACAGGAGCTGCAGGTTCGGGGAAATATGCTGCATATTGTTGTTGTTGTTGTTACATATGACTCAGAAAAGCCCTGACATTAGGTTATTTTTATTAATGAATCATAATGCGATCGTATTATTCAGTGCGCTATTATTAGCCTATGTTTGAGACATCAACCACTGGTCGGTGACCATAATGTTTGTATAAACTGTACAACAGGTAAAATCTCCTCCCATCCGTTGTCTATTGGCCTTTCGCAAGGATTCCTGGGTAGTTAAAGTGTGTGAGCCTGCATCCATGCGGGCTTCGCGGAAGACCGCTTCAAGGGTACAAAGGGGCGCTGCTGAGCACACTTCAGAGCGTTAAAATGATGAATGGGACGGCCTACGGACTCATAGACTCAGCGAACACACGCAATTTAAGTCCACGAGATCGAAAGTCCACATGAAGTGCGCCATTTGGGACAGGGCCAATGTAGTGACGTAATTTCCACTGAAACAGGAAGACAGGGCGGGACATACCTAACCGCTCCTCCCCTTTTTTTTAAATAGCCAATAGTTTAGTTTATATCACATCTCGGCCAGAGCCATTGAACTCAGTCGCAGTATCCTCCGATAAATAGCTACACCAGCCAGGACAACAAAACACACTTTAATATCCCTAGACCAAGATGCACTGAATCCGGTAAAAACTCATTTATTGTTTGCATAGTCTAATAAAGGGAAAAGGGAAATTTAGTAGACTGAATAGGTCCAGTTGAGTAAGTAGTGGTAAAATTCTCTCACACAAAATCACATCTACTGTCCTGCTACAGAGCAATAATCAGATGGTCACCCTATTCATGTATGACATCTAAACAATGTCACTGATATGATGCTATTATACACATAATGGTAATGCTAAACTTTGGTTACCTTGGCAGTAAAGCAACAACAGTTGTTAAAATGCAGACGAGGTAAAACATGGGATCGGCCATTTGTTTGTGCATGATCCAGTAGGGGTTGGAGGGAGGGTTGCAGCTGGTACAGATGGCGCTGTAGGCCAGAGTCACGAGGAAGTACACCAGGACACTGCCGACCATGATCACCCAGTGCACCACCGTCTGCAAGTCAAACAAAAAGGGGTCATTTCATTAAAAATACTTTATGCATGTTTTTACATAGAGAATAATCGAGACATGCATGCTATACTTTAAAAACCTCTAAAGGGTTTAAAAACAAAACATCTATTGAAAATAAGCTGCAAAAAAGATTGACTGCTTTTAGAATATTCAAATATTAACACACAACAACTAATTGTATTATTATTCTAGTAGAAGAACATACTTTTATTCTGGTTGTATACACTATCATTCATAAGTTTGGGATCTGTAAATTTTTTTACGTGTTTGAAAGTTGTTATACTTGCAATGACAAAAAAGAGGGGAAAAAAATAATATTGTGAAATATTACTACAATTCAAAATATCTGTGTTCTATATAAATATATATTAAAATGTCAATTTATTCCTGTGACGATCATTACTCTTCAGTTTCACATGATTCTTTAGAAATGTTAAAGTTTAATTAAAACGCCAGGAAACACCTCAAAGTCTACAAAAGTATACAGTATATATCCCAGACAGCAACATAGTGTTGGCCCAGATCCGGCCCACATTCAGGCTTTGTGGATTCCAGGTGTACCAGATGTGGGCACGGATCTGCGACGATACTATGTTGCTGTCTGGCATATTTTTGTATTTTAATAATTTCTAAATAATTAATAACTTTGTTCATTGTTATGTCAGAGTCACCACCCACTACTAGAACATGGGAACAAGTAAAAGTGAAGTACAAAAATATTCTACATAATGGTAATTTGTACTACTTATAATACTAGTCTCTTTTAAAAAGACACTGTTAATACATTTTTGCCTGTTTATAAAAGCAACCAAGAAAAAGGCTGACAAACAAACAGGTGGTGGTCCTGCAGCCCCACGTTATACCCCGGCAGAAGAGCTGGCCCTTGGGTTGAATGTGAACTAACCCATTGTGAAGGGCATCCCTGGGTTCAGCTCTTCCTCAGACCCAGGGACCAGTAGCAGCAGCAACACCTTCATTGCTGGTAAATTAACTTTAAATGATATTACTGTAAAATAATTTGTTGCTGCATTAAATTAAGTAGGCCTATAATCCCAATGGCTGGTCCAGTCATATCACCTCTTAAACCTTGAGTAGTAATGAATTGCTTTGACTTGTGAACATAAAGGGATAGTTCACCCAAAAATGAAAATTCTGTCAGTAATTACTCACCCTCATTTTTTTCCAACCCCGTAAGACCTTCGTTCATCTTCGGAACACAAATTAAGATATTTTTGATTAAATCTGAGAGCTGGATCACTCCTCCATAGGCTTCCTAAGGGATTGAAACTTGACAGCCCCGAAAAGTTATTAAAGAAATCGTTAAAAGAGTCCAACTGACTACAGTGCTCAATCTTAAGTTTATCAAGCGATGAGAATATTTTTTGCGTGCAAAAAAAACTAAAATAACGACTTTATTCAACCATCTCTTCTCTTCCGTGTCATTCTCCTATGCTGTTGACGTAGTGTATCAGCGCAGCGCTTCTGACGTTCAACCAGAAGCGTTGCGCAATAACACTACGTGAAATCTCCAGGCCCAAAGAGAACACTTGAATAGAGTCGCTATTTTAGTTTGTTTTTTTGCGCTCAAAAAGTATTCTCGTCGCTCGATAAACTTAAGATCTAGCCACTGTATTCACTTGGACTATTTTAACGATTTCTTTATTAATGATTTCTTTAATAACTTTTCGGGGCTGTCAAGTTTCAATCCCTTAGAAGCCTATGGAGGAGTGATCCAGCTCTCAGATTTAATCAAAAAATATCTTAATTTGTGTTCTGAAGATGAACGAAGGTCTTACGGGGTTGGAACGACATGAGGGTGAGTAATTACTGACAGAATTTTCATTTTTGGGTGAACTATCCCTTTAACGTAAAAAAAATATGTTGCCATGAGTTATTGATAAAATTTCCCCCCAGTGTACTTCATTGTAATGAAATTGTGTTTTCCTCTTTTGTGCAGTTTTAAACAATACACCAACACTTTTATCTTTTGGTGGCTGAAGCATGTGCAGTAAGTGGACTTTTTCTAACTTTACATCAAAAGGGAAGAAAGTACAACACTTTGCAATGTCCATTTTTTTCCAATGCACAGGACAGTGAAGAAGACAGAAGAGCCTACAGAGAGTCGCACAAATCAGTGATACAGAGGTGGGCAGTGTTGTACTTTTTATTTTAATTTTTGTTGCATAAGGCATGTAATGCTTTTTGCTTCCACATTTGTGATATGGAACAGTCACACACCATCTAAGAGATTTTAGTCTGTCAACTGCCTTTTTTTAAATTTGATATAATATTGCTAATATGGAATAAAAAAAAAAAAAAAAAAAAAAAAAAAATCGCAATAGTAACTTGGCTGCACATTTACATTGTGATCCCCCTTTCGTTCACATAATCCCCTTCATTGAGGCCTTGATGGGAACGTGTGTGCAGTCTATGGCACCAATCACATTAGGGAAGCCTGAGGGACATCTACTGTAAGTCATATTAATCGGCATGGTCATGATTGCATGATCTTCATTAAAAATTAATAAACACAATCTTGGGTCTTAAGTGGCTTGGAAATGCCACAAAAAAAACTAAAAACTGCTTGAGCGGCAGGTAAACTTTGCGAATGGCACGACAGACGTCCTTATCATCAAGTTCTCCGCATCTCCAATAGTGTAAAAGAGGAAAGAGCCACTCGCAAAGAATCTCAGGGCAATGCACACAGTTTGTGCTGTTATTATAGCCCATCTCCAACGAGTCGAACATTTAATGTGCGTTTCCAACAAATGAATGATGTAAACGACACCCTCACGAGTCACGAGAAAAATTATATCTCTCAAAAAGTACACTATCACGCTGCGCTAAAAGACTTCCCGTATAACCTCCGCTTATAAAGCCTCAATCTAATCCTGTTTACATGAAATAAACCTGCTCGTTTAAGCTTATGGACCTGTTGCTGGAAAGCAAGTCCAGGATGAGCGTCGAAGAACCAAATAATCCAAGATCATGCCAAATCTTGGATGATCAAGCGACGTACGAAGAACGGACCCTTATAATTTGGCACCAGAGAACAAAACAAAAGTGATCAAATAACTGATACCTTTTAAAAACATGATTTAGCAGTGTTGTCATTCACAATCATTCTTTATTTAAAATGATAATCTGTAGAGGAAATGTTCCACCAATTGACCTTAGCAAGGTTAGAAACCATATTTATTTTAGCGCTTTTTTATTTTCATTTATATAATTTGAAGATCATAATTTTCACTACTCAAAACAAGCTGTTTAAATTAGTTTTTATATAGTCTACTAAAAGTTTTTTTTTCTGAAAGACATTTCATCTGCTGAACAATCTGATTGTTATTATAATACATTAAACGCACTGTATTCTATCCCTCACAGCCTCATTTTCATTTCTGTCAAACATTAAATACCCTGACCACGCTCCTTTCGAAGTGAATGTGAGATGATAGATGCCGTGCGATTGTGTTCTGCAGTGATGAAGTGGAGCGTAAACTCACCCAGCTCTTGATCTCAATGGCCAGATGCAGGAGGATGGTGAACAGAGAGACCGTGTTCATGGGAGTGCCGAACGAGAATATGTCGATGTCTGAACCGTTGTACGTCTTGAGAAAGTACAAGCAGTGATCAGATAACAAGTTACTCCAAACACATGATGCAGAAACAGACAAGAAACTGAACAGATGTTCTTACCCAGTATGGAATAAAAAAGCACACTAGACTCTGATAGAAAGCATCTAGAATTGCAATCCAAAACGTTGAACGCCTGTAGCCCTGTATCAAACGTTTAAATGTGTTACAAGACATGCAGTGCTTCACCATGGTTGGGTACTTGTAACTTGCTATGGTATTTTTTATTAAAATAATAGCTGAACGCATTTAGAAAATATAACTACAACTGCCAGTGATTCTCTAACACTGTAATTCATTTATAATATGAATTTTCAGTTACACTTTATTTCGATGGTCCACTTTAGACATTCTACTAACTACAAGTAAATTTGTAACTACATGTCAACTAACTCTCTTCAGAATATTAGTAGACTTTAGTTGACTGTTATGGTTAGGTGTTAGGGTTCGGGTTAGGTTAGGTTTCGAGCATAGAAATAAAGTGTTACTGAATTTTCTAATAGAAATATCTTTTAACCCAATTACCCCAGACATGAGTTAAGATAGTGGTATAGTAATGAATGATTGTCATAAGTGAGACCTCTGAGTGCTGTCCTCTCTTATAGAGCTCGGGCAGGCTCAGTAAAGTGGAGTCTGACACCTCCTTGTCCATTATCCCAAACATGATGGGAGGAGCCGAGGTGAAGATCAGGTTGAAAAATATCATGAGCCAGTAGTCGATCATGGCTGTGGCAGAGAAGCCACAGTAGAACTGATACCAGAACAGCAGATTCACATATGCCTGCGTGAGATTACACAGGTTAGTTTATGCAAGTTAAACAAGTGTTAATGCTGATTACTTATATTCCATAAGTGTTTTTAACCCTTAAACGAGCAACGTGCAACACATACTCTTTAATCACTTGTAGGAGGCATGAGAGAATTTTTCGTCGTTATCATACAGTAGTTGAGTCTGTTTGGAGTATGTGGATCATGTGACTTTGTTGAAAAGTTTTCTGTGCTGGTTTTGTCAGTTTGACCTAAAGACAAAATGTCCGCCCATAGTGCTGAACATATTCTGACTTTATAGAAAGTAGGCATATTTTAATCTTGGTCTCATTCTTAGGGAAAATCCCTATAGGCCCTCCTGGTCTTTGGGCCCCCTGTACAGTCCCGCTTCTCAATCTATGTATTTTGAGTTAAAAAATGGTGCAAATGTTAATATTTAAATGTAAAACTGGTATTATTATGCTTAATAGATTACATCTTTGCATTGTGCTTGTTTGTTAAAAAACTCAATCCCACAATGTTAGGGTTTGGTCAGAAAGTTGCTATAAGTTTGCTAAGGTGTTCTGAGATTTTTGGCACGTTGCTATGCTGTTGCTAGGTTGTTTTAGGTGGTTTATTTAACAAATAAAACCAGAGTATATATTAAGCGTTTCGTTGGTAAATTGTGTTGACGATTTGAACAAAGTACAAGTAAACATTGTTGCAGTGGATGTTCAGGAATAATACGTCCTGTCAAGTGAACTGGAGTGTACTGGCAGTACTGCTGTTAGTAACACTGTAACTCCTGAAGTCCATCAATTTCCAGAGTCAGTCAAGCGAGAGCAACACCAGGTGAACATACGCGTGCATTTCTTATACAAATGTAACAAAATTGGTTGGCATGTGCCGGTGATAATTACCACATTTTTGTAGAAGAAATAGATGACCATGTTGGCCAGTCTTGAGTAGCACCAGTGTCCGTGAACCAGCAGCAGTCTTTGCAGGTGTTTAAAGCGAGTGATGGCAAAATCACTGGCCATGACGGCCTGCAAGACAAACACAGCACTTAAAGTCACCATGAAATCTATACTGACAGTTCTTTTCTTATGGAATGTTTATTATAAATGATTTATTTGTTTGCATCATTATAGTATTATTTTTAACTCTTTCCCGCCAGTGTTTTTTATTTTATTTTTTATTGCCAGCCACCAGCATTTTTAAGCATTTTCATAAAACTTTCCTGGCCCGAATATCTGAACATGCAATATATCAAAAGAAAGAACAGAGCCTCTTCTTTTAAACAACAACAACAACAAAACTGTTTTATCATATCTAACCTGTTTTATTCTAACTAACTGTGCATTATTATTTTTTATCAACACTTGAATGTTTTTGTCATGGATCCGCATAAACTTGTAATTTGGCGATGTCACTTTGTACAGAAAGACAACAAGCCGGGGCAAATAAGCATTCAAACGCGCATACCTATTGACTAAACATGTAGTATGCGTGTGCATGCCATCAGTGTTTTCACAGATTCACGTTTTTGAGATGATTTCAAAGTTTGTGTTCTCAGGCCACCAAACACCAGTGGTGTGTAAATGAATGGCCGGAATGCCTTAAAAGTTTTCTGTTTTCGGTTGAGGGCGGTGTCATGTAAGCGGACCCTAAGTTAATAACTAATGATTTTTACAATGGAAATAAATCAATCAAAAACGTACTTAAACTGGACAATGAGTTTCTTCTAGAGCTGCGACGTGACTTGAATTGATTGACTGTACAGTGTGTACAATTTCTGAGGACTGAGGAAGCCTCTGGAGCTCAAGTTTAGTTATGGTAATGGGCGATTCGCTTCTGAAACACGCTGCAAGCAGTAGACCAATCACAACAGACTGGGCAATCTGGCCAATCAGAACAGTGTAAGCTCACGGACAGGAGGGATTTAGAGAGACCAAATTATCCAATTAGTCATTTGAGAATCATTGAAAAATGTGGTGCAATGTATATTAAGAAAAAAATGTAAGTGTTTTTCTACTTTTGATGCATGTAAACCTGTAGTAGGAGACCTCCGAAACAAAATTAGGAACCTTTAAAAATAGCATAATGGGGGGGGGGGCGCTTTAAAAATATTAACATGACCATCCCTCATTTCCCAATGGACAAAATCAAGTCTAGCCCTATTTTTTTTTTTCTTGTTCAGGAAGCTGTTTCACTCAGACAGGGTTTCTGCAGGTTTCAGTAAGTCAAATTTAAGACCTTTTTAAGACATTTTAAGACCATTAAGATTGAAATTTAAGACCTACACGACGCATTATCCAAGTTAGATAGATAGTTAACTCGGGATCATTAGAGTATCTATCTATCTATCTATCTATCTATCTATCTATCTATCTATCTATCTATCTATCTATCTATCTATCTATCGATCTACCTATCTATCTATCTATCTATCTACCTATCTATCTACCTATCTATCTACCTATCTATCTATCTATCTATCTATCTATCTATCTACCTATCTATCTACCTATCTATCTATCTATCTATCTATCTATCTATCGTGTGTGTGTGTGTGAGAGAGAGAGAAGGAGAGGTAGATATTTTTTTAATAGAAATTGTACTTTTGCATATTATACTGTAAAAACACAATTTTTGTTGATTTTAGTTGATCATAGTTGATCATAACTAGAGAGGAAATGATGAGATGATTAAAGTGACCAAAATTATCACGGTTATCACAGAATCCTGTTCAAAAAGTACTAATACTACAGTCAATTCAACAAGTTTTATGTCGAAAAACAGCAAATAACAAATTGATTAGCATCAATATGCACTTTTTGTTTACATAAACATTAAAATACCATTAAAAATGATGGCTAGATTTTAAAAGAGTGTCTTGCAACATGTAATCTACTAACATGTACAAGTTCAAATAAAGTTTTGACAAAAAAGGTTTTATACAAAGTTAAACCTCATATTTCAGCCTTTAAATATTTTTTTTTTTATAAAAAGAATGAGTCAAAAAAAATTACGGACATTTACACATTAGCTTATATTTATTAGTAGTGTTTGGGTGAGCCACCCATCCTTCATGTTGACGGAGCTTTCAATGTTGTTATGCAAAGGGTGATTGGTTGGTTCCTGTCACATGACCTGCGGTGCGTGCATTTGCGGCATTCTGAAAAGTTTAGATTTTTTCCATCTCGTTGCGCCTGGTAAAAATAGCTCTGGCGAGCTATAGCTCATGTCAAGCCACGAGCTACTGGGGCACGCGAGCGACGTGTTGGAGACCCCTGCTCTAGAGCTCCGCTTTGTAGGCTACAACTCGATACTTTTTTGCTACTTTGTAATAACTTTCTGCGGCAAGCGTTTCTGGAAATGAACGAGGGTAAACACTTTTTTAGACCTGACTAAATGAAATTTAAGACCTAGGATGAAAATCTGGCCGTTTTTAAGACTTTTTAAGGCCTTAAATTTAAAGTCCAGAATTTTAGACTTTTTAAGACCCCGCGGAAACCCTGCTCAGATATTCGTCACAGGAAAGAAACATCGATCACAATGGAGATTTAAAACACACCCGATCCAGTCAATCAGAAAATCCCTCTTTAAAATGAAGGTCTTATTGATTGATACATTTCAGTGCCTTAACTTCACCAGGGAGTGGGTTACAAAACACAAAAACACAAACCTGCATTCCCTCTTGTCCAGAGACCCCAATGCCAACATCTGCAGCTTGAATCATGTTCACATCATTGGCGCCGTCACCTAAATCGACACAAATCATAATGCATCACAACAAGAAACCAATGTACCTCACAAAAGTAATCTTATAAATGATTTCAGAAACCCTTCCACCTCAAATCAAAGGTTTCATTACCTATAGCGAGGGTCATGACCATCAGTTTCTGCCGTATGAGTTTGACCACACTGCTCTTCTGCAGCGGCGTCACTCGACAGCAAAGCACCGCACGACAGTGTTTGCAAAGCTCCACAAACGCTCCACCAGGTCGTCTGACATGGCCATGCTCAGTGTCGGCCCATCTATCACCAGCCCGATACTGTGCTCCATCAGCGCAAACGCTGAGTTATTACCCCTGAACTGGACTTCCGCTCCGGGTGCCAGGGAACTCCGTCGCACCTCTCCCAGTGTGTCCTCTAACCTCATTTTACACACAGACTGCAATATATAACAAGGATTGTGTTAGTATTTGAACTTCAAAAACATAAACTACATTCACATTATTTATTGCAGGGGAAAATGGATGTGTTTGCAATACATATACTTTAACCTGATGATGTTTATGATGAACAGGTAATTCAGTGTACACACTTCTGGTCAAAAGTTTGGGGTCTGTAAGATGGTTTTAATGTTTTTGAAAGCAGTCTCTTATGCTCACCAGGGCTCAAAAATAAAGTAAACAGTAATAGTGTGAAATAGTATTACAATTTAAAATAACTGTTTTCAATGGAAGCTTGTTTCTGCCACAGAATAAAAATTAAATTTCTCAGAATTGCGTGATGTAAACCTGCAATTTTGAGTTATAAAGTCAGAATTCTGAGTTTATATCTCGCAATACTGACTTTACAATTGCGAGTTATAATTGTAAGAGTCAGAATTGTGAGATAAGAAAAAAGTTTTTAAAAGACTTTATAACTTGCAATTGTGGGTTTATCTCACAATTCTGATAAAACATGCTAGAAAAAAGTCAGAATTGCGAGATATAAACTTGCAACTACGGGAAAAAAAGTTTCAAGTTGGGCGCAATTGAAAAAATTTGCAATTATCTTTTAAATTGTTTTATTCCTTAGTGGAAACAAGCTTCCATAGTTTTCTATTTTAATAATAATAACAATAATAATACTGATTTGCTGCTCAAGAAACATTTCTGATTATTATCAATGTTGAGTTCATCTTTAGTGAAACCTAAAAAAGTGCAAACCTTTTTTCAGGATTCTTTGATGAATAGAAAGTTCAAAAGAACAGCATTTATTTTTTAAATGAAAATAGTTTGTAACATTCTACATGTTTTACTGTCCCTTTTAATAAGTTTAATGCATCCTTACTAAATAGAAGTATTCATTTCTTTTAAAAAAATCACACTGACCCCAAACTTTTGAATGGTAGTGTACTTTAACTACTATTGTATTCTTTTACATCCATTTTTAGTTTAAATGAAATGACATTTTAGACAAGCCAAACATATGACATGTTCTAAGCCAATGAGTTTTAAGCTGATGTGAGTAATTAATTTTCCATCATGCCTTCAGTTTGCTGTGAAGATCAACGGCAGCATCTGGTTCTGAAAACTGCAGCTGTCTTGTAATCACATGTGCATTGTTGAACACGTTAGCATGATGTCACATCAAGTTGGGCAGCATTGCAAATCTTATCTAAAATGAGATTCCGTGAATGGACAGGCTATCCTGCAATGACAGCATGACCTAATTAATATTCATGAGTTGTGACATCACAATGTCATGAGGCACCCCATACTTCACTGCTATATCTTATACATAACGTGACGAGAATATATTGGTTATGTCAAAATTAAATTTCAGTAGCTGCCCATTTCACTGTTATAAATGGCTTATGAGTCTATCATTTTCCACACAGATTCTATTTAGGGAATAAAATATGCAAGATGATGACAAATAAATCTTGTACCTTAAAATAAAATACTACTTAGACAACAGAAAGAGAGGGCTTTAGATGCATAAGATGAGGGATTTCATAATATGTGTGTGAAACAATATGTGAAAGTCTTCAGTAAGGGATTTAATGTTTAAATGAAACTAGAACGGTTTCCTGCCCTCCTCAGAAGTGTGAAAATGGGATTACAGAGCAGCAATATGAGCCATTCAGAATGGAGAATGCACTTTTTCTCAGCTCTCTTAAACACAGACTCAGGCAGACATGAAATGAAAAACAGCATATCTGACAAATTATTGCAAGCGTATTTATGTGTTTGAACACGCTATGTAGAACTTCACTCTTGAGGGGATGAAACTGTAACACTGAAGCCTCTGTTGTCCCAGATAAACCAATTAACCCTTTTCCTTGTGTGCGGGTTCAGTGTTTTAAATCCCAAACACATGAAAAACCATCAACACGCTCATATTGAGATATGGGATATGGTTGATCCAGTTGAAAAGACTCAATTTAATTATGTTAATGCGATGTTTAGCATAATTTTTTGACGAAGCTGGTTGACTAATGGAGGTCAAATCATTGGAAGGAGTGAAGGAGTGTCTGGTCTGCTCAGTTATAAAAGCATTAGTTAGTTGGCACCGAATGGCACAGTGTCAGATCAACTACCTTCCTGTTTGTGCTGAAGGTGAACACCAGGTCTTCATGGTCTAGCAGCTTGCAGGAGTATGCGATGTTGATAGCCGTCTCAGGTTTGTCCCCTGTCAGCACCCACACCTGCATGCCAGCCCGTCTCAGAGCTTGGATGGTTTCTGGGACATTTTCTTGGAGACGGTCCTCAATGCCTGTGGCCCCTGTTGGCATGAGAGTTAAACGAATTAAAGGGTTAGTTCACACAAAAATGTCATCAATTATGTCATAATTTACTCACCCTCATGTTGTTCCAAACCTGTATGAGTTTCATTCATCTTCGGAAGACAAATCAAGATTTTGTTTATGAAATCTGAGAGCTTTCTGTCCCTCCATTGACAGGTATGCAACTAACACTTTGACGCTTCAAAAAGTTCATAAAGAGATTGTAAAACTAATCCATATGAATTGAGCGGTTTAGTCCAAAAGTGACATTAAATTAGACAATTAGATTTAATTTAGGCTTTTCACATAAAATTCACATAAACATTGATCAGCGAACATAAACAGAAGCTCAAACAAACCTGAACAGAAACTCAAACGTGCTCCATAACACACGAGAATAAATCCTATTGGCTCTTGCTGAAGCTCAAACGTGCTGCGTAACACGAGAATGAACCTCATTGGTTCTTGCTGAAGCTCAAACGTGCTGCGTAACACGAGAATGAACCTCATTGGTTCTTGCTGAAGCTCAAACGTGCTGCGTAACACGAGAATGAACCCCATTGGTTCTTGCTGAAGCTCAAACGTGATGCGTAACACGAGAATGAACCTCATTGGTTCTTGCTGAAGCTCAAACGTGATGCGTAACACGAGAATGAACCTCATTGGCTCTTGCTGAAGCTCAAACGTGATGCGTAACACGAGAATGAACCTCATTGGCTCTTGCTGAAGCTCAAATGTGATGCGTAACACGAGAATGAACCTCATTGGCTCTTGCTGAAGCTCAAATGTGATGCGTAACACGAGAATGAACCTCATTGGTTCTTGCTGAAGCTCAAACGTGATGCGTAACACGAGAATGAACCTCATTGGTTCTTGCTGAAGCTCAAACGTGATGCGTAACACGAGAATGAACCTCATTGGCTCTTGCTGAAGCTTAAACGTGATGCGTAACACGAGAATGAACCTCATTGGCTCTTGCTGAAGCTCAAATGTGATGCGTAACACGAGAATGAACCTCATTGGCTCTTGCTGAAGCTCAAATGTGATGCGTAACACGAGAATGAACCTCATTGGCTCTTGCTGAAGCTCAAATGTGATGCGTAACACGAGAATGAACCTCATTGGTTCTTGCTGAAGCTCAAACGTGATGCGTAACACGAGAATGAACCTCATTGGTTCTTGCTGAAGCTCAAACGTGATGCGTAACACGAGAATGAACCTCATTGGCTCTTGCTTAAGCTCAAACGTGCTGCGTAACACGAGAATGAACCTCATTGGCTCTTGCTGAAGCTCAAATGTGATGCGTAACACGAGAATGAACCTCATTGGCTCTTGCTGAAGCTCAAATGTGATGCGTAACACGAGAATGAACCTCATTGGTTCTTGCTGAAGCTCAAACGTGATGCGTAACACGAGAATGAACCTCATTGGTTCTTGCTGAAGCTCAAACGTGATGCGTAACACGAGAATGAACCTCATTGGCTCTTGCTGAAGCTCAAACGTGATGCGTAACACGAGAATGAACCTCATTGGCTCTTGCTGAAGCTCAAATGTGATGCGTAACACGAGAATGAACCTCATTGGCTCTTGCTTAAGCTCAAACGTGCTGCGTAACACGAGAATGAACCTCATTGGCTCTTGCTGAAGCTCAAATGTGATGCGTAACACGAGAATGAACCTCATTGGCTCTTGCTGAAGCTCAAACGTGATGCGTAACACGAGAATGAACCTCATTGGTTCTTGCTGAAGCTCAAACGTGATGCGTAACACGAGAATGAACCTCATTGGCTCTTGCTGAAGCTCAAACGTGCTGCGTAACACGAGAATGAACCTCATTGGCTCTTGCTGAAGCTCAAACGTGATGCGTAACACGAGAATGAACCTCATTGGTTCTTGCTGAAGCTCAAACGTGATGCGTAACACGAGAATGAACCTCATTGGCTCTTGCTGAAGCTCAAATGTGATGCGTAACACGAGAATGAACCTCATTGGTTCTTGCTGAAGCTCAAACGTGATGCGTAACACGAGAATGAACCTCATTGGCTCTTGCTGAAGCTCAAACGTGATGCGTAACACGAGAATGAACCTCATTGGCTCTTGCTTAAGCTCAAACGTGCTGCGTAACACGAGAATGAACCTCATTGGTTCTTGCTGAAGCTCAAACGTGATGCGTAACACGAGAATGAACCTCATTGGCTCTTGCTGAAGCTCAAACGTGATGCGTAACACGAGAATGAACCTCATTGGCTCTTGCTGAAGCTCAAATGTGATGCGTAACACGAGAATGAACCTCATTGGCTCTTGCTGAAGCTCAAATGTGATGCGTAACACGAGAATTAACCTCATTGGTTCTTGCTGAAGCTCAAACATGAAGCGTAACACAAGAATGAACCTCATTGGTTCTTGCTGAAGCTCAAATGTGATGCGTAACACGAGAATGAACCTCATTGGTTCTTGCTGAAGCTCAAACGTGCTGCGTAACACGAGAATGAACCTCATTGGCTCTTGCTGAAGCTCAAATGTGATGCGTAACACGAGAATGAACCTCATTGGCTCTTGCTGAAGCTCAAACGTGCTGCGTAACACGAGAATGAACACGTAACACATCAAGCAAACATGATAGAGCTTCCGTTTACCACAACTGATGTGTGAGTTGATCAATGTTTATATGTAAATAATAAAAGCCTAATTTGTAATCTGTTCATCAGATAACGCGATCGCATCTTTTTAGAAAATTTTGACTAAACCGATTCATATGGATTTGTTTTACGATCTCTTCATGAACTTTTTGAAGCGTCAAAGTGGTAGTGTCGTAACTGCCAATGGATGGACAGAAATCGCCCCGATTTCATCAAAAGATCTTCATTTGTGTTTCGAAGATGAACGAAAGTCCTACAGGTTTGGAACGACATGAGGGTGAGTAATTAATGACAGAATTTTCATTTTTGTGTAAACTATCCCTTACAAAAAGTATTTCATGTCACAAAACTATCAATACTGTAACATGTTTTCAATGACACTGTGACATTGAGTGTTATTTGTAAGTTTAGGATGACACTCATTAGTACTGGACTGTACCCAGCAGAGTGAAGTTGTTCTCTATGTAGTTCGCAGTGTCCATAAGACGCTCTTCTTTCTCATCAATGGCTGACAATGCCTCCTGTCGGATAGCAAACCAGGCCTTGAACTCCTTTTCACTGATAACCTTCAGAGAAAAACACAGAGCTTTTCATGAGCAAGACTGTTAAACTGTTTTCAGATAGATTTAGCCTTACTACATTCTGCAAAACTTCTACCTTTTTGGCAAAGCAGAGCGTTCGTAATCCATCCCTGGCATACATGTCAAGGTCTTTTTGAGTTTTTACAGCAATTTGCTTCGCTACATTATCAACTTGTGACATATCTGTGGAAAACAAACGACACACTTGCATTCAAATCTGCCACATTGACTACATTTCAATTGCAACATATTTCAATGCTGGAGGATTTTCATGAATTAAAATGTAGCCTGTACTTCATTATCTTAATATCATATGACGTACAGGAGACTTGGAATATAGTGCACAAGCCATATGGAACATTATTATCATACATTTTAAAATATAGTCAAATAATATTTCACTATAAATGTAGCCTTACTGGCCCCAAACTTTTAAATGATGTATGTTGGTTAATGTTTTGATCAGGAATGGCCCAATCTAAATGATTATTCTTCTCAGTCTTTCATGCGCACCTGAAAAACCGTTCTCCAGTCTCTCCATGATGGCTGAATCAGCTCCTTTAGTATACATGATGATTTCATTGGTGTGTGGGTGTCGTACTATTATGGACATCCTCCTCCGGGTCGAGTCGAAGGTCAGGACGTCCAGCACCTCAAACTTCAGCAGCGTATCATCAGGCAGCTTGACGGTCACGTAATAAGGAGTGCGTTCCACCATGGTGAACCCATAAGCCTTTGCTGCATGTATCAGAGCGGCCTCATCTGGGCTGTGGGCCTCATAACACACCTCCTCTGTTCCAGACAGACTGTGTTTAACCTCTCCTTCACTTGAGATGACCTTCTGCCCTGTGGTTGAGTCTGAGGCATCGGAGCTGTGAAACACGTCAGGCTCGTCTTCATCTTTGGCGAAAGGATCTCCGAGTGTCTCCCCGCCTCTCTTGAAGAACTTCATGGTGCTGAAAACGTTCCTCAGAGAACCCTTTCTGAACCACTGTCCCATAATATGAAACGAACCATCTGAGTACGCAGAGTTACTGAGCTCTTTGACCTGGAAAAGTACATACATTTATTGCTTTATAGATGCTGTATACTAGAATTCACGCTGACTGCATTATTACAGCATTTTAACTGCCTTATTACTGCATTATTAAAACATTTTAAAGAGCATGTAAGACCTTGCCAAGTTGCATGTCAATTTAGTGAGTAGAGTTATCATTATATTTCGAGTGTGCTTAATTAAGTGCTGAATTATGTCTTTTTCAAAGTCTGTTCAAATGATGAATCAAGGAAGAAGTTACAAAACTATGGCTAATGTTATTTCACAAGTGCATTGCATTGTGGTATACAGTATCCGTGCAGTGCATTGTGTTACGCATTGACTTTTAGACAAATGCAGTAGCTATTTCTCATTCTGTGCTTAGTATACATGTTACAGAAATAGCATGCATAGTATGATAGCTTTCTAAAAATGCATGTGTAAATTGTATGTGCAGTGAAATATAAGATCAGCGTTCAAAAGTTTGTGATCAGTAAGATTAAAAAAAAAAAATTGACCTTAAAGTGACATTGCATTTATAATGTTACAAAATATTTCTATTTCAAATAAATGCTGTTGTTTTGACCTTGAAAAATGTATCAAGGTTTCCACAAAAATATTAAGCAGTTTTCAACATTGATAATATCCGCATATTAGAATGATTTCTGAAGGATCATGTAAGACTTAATCTGAAGTAATAATGTTGAAAATTCAGCTTTGCATCACAGGAATAAATTACATTTAATATATTAACATAGAAAAGTTTTTTTAAATCGAAATAAAATTTCACAATATTATTTTTTAAAGTACTTTCGGTCAAATAAATGCAGCCAAAAATTGTACTAACCCCGAATGGTAGTGTATTGATTATTTGTAAAATTACAAATCGATTTTCTGCAAATATAGCTGTAGAAGTAGTATTTATTTGCACTGTATGAGTCACAGTTATTTTAAATCAATAGTAAAAACCCATTTCTGAAATAAATCAGTTAAATCAGATTTCCTGTATAGCTGTGTTCTTTCTAATTATGATAAAACTGAAATACATTGCAAATATTGAAACGCTCTAATAATCCAGTTCTTCAGGTACTGTGGATCTGCATACATTGTGACTGCCTCTTAAGTTGTGATGGACCCAGGGTGATACAATCATGCTCCATTGGTAATCAACTTAATTAACGTTGACCCAATGTCTTTGAACGTCTCAGTGCTACAGGTCTGAGGCCAAATATAATTTCTACCCTGGACAAAGTGCTTTGCTCGGGTCCTCAAGTGCAATTTGGGAAATTAGCACTGACCAGCAGTGAAGGATACTCAGCTACACTAAACTTCTCTCTCAGACTCAACTCATTACAGACGTGTGTGGGGTGGACTTGGGGGACGCCGTCCAACCGACTGATGAAAAATCTAATTGCCTCCACCAAGTGAGCCATTGGCGCTTGCTTGAGAATTAAAATGTAGTAATTACAAAAAAAACATACCACTGGGCTGCGAAGCACTAGCCAAAGAAGAATTAGTCATGCAGGGGCAGTAATAAAATATCTCTGGGCAACGAGTCTGCGGCCACAGGTACTAATTTACATAATTTACATGGTGGTATATTATTGTTATTGTTTTGACATGAGGGCAGTTTTTGTGTTGTGAGTCAGAGCCCCCAACCCTCTCGGCTCCAGCAAGGTCAGTGCCGTCGCTCGCTCTCACCCTCTGTCTCTGGGCCGTCACTGTGGAAACCACAACTGTGTTGCAGATGGCCAAAGCCAGAAAAAAGTCCAGGTAGGGCCCGCTCAGGATGCTCGCCATCTGACGGTCCACCTCCAGCATCAGCTTCCTGTCTGGAACCACCACTGTTTCCTGTTTGAGGAAATATGAATGGTTAGGCTCGCATCCGATTACATCATTCACAGCAAGACCATGTGGTATGTTTCCATAGGTGGAAAATGACACGATCATACAACAACAAAAGACGCAACGTCATACGAGGAGGCAGCGGGACGCGAGACAATCTGTACAGTATCAGTAGCCCATGTTTAATGCACCCCAGCAGCCCCATATGTCAACAGATCGAAACATAGCGGATCCGAGCCAGCATTGCTGTGCTCATAACTGACACCAAACTGCTCGGCCATCTGCGGGGCAGACCGTGAGCATGCAGGGGAATGGAAGGAAGATGGGTCAGGGACGAGACGTCAGAAATTACACACTTCAGCTCTATTCAAGTGATTTAACCAGGGGGAATTTATGGTGTCGTTTCCATTAATTGATCATTTTATTGACTGGGTATCTGAGAGGTCATCCACACTGCAGCTAAATTTGGTTTGTCAGTTTACCTTTTAGTGCTTAATCATGTACTGTATGCACAGAGTTCAGTAGTTTACAACTGCATTCTGCAACAGAATGAACTCCTGAAAAATTCAGATAGTGACAACTGCATTTACAAAAATTGCTGAACCAAACTGAAGGACCAATTGTTAATGACTTATTTAAATGCGCATGTGTCTTTTTTTGTATGCACAACAAAAACTAGACTAGAGCCTCATTTGTGTTGCCAGATTCGGCTAGTAAAAAGAACAGGCCCGTCATAAGCCTTAACAAATACAAATGCTTTATTTTAAAAGATATACAAAACATCCACCTGCCTACTTTAATAGGTGCTCAATGCAATGTCAAATGACGTCCAGCCCCCCCTCTCTAGACATAATGGGTGTAGCTTAACCTAGTTTTGTTTAGGGATAGGATTATGGGTAGGGTTAGGGTGTGGCTGAACCTTTAAGCCTGGGTCACACTAATCCGACGTCAAAGAACTAGCGACGACGAAAGCTGACTGTGTTGTTACTCGTCGGCTGCGCTTGAACACACGTGACTGTCAAGTGAATATCTGTCTATGTCAATAGTCTATTAATTCAAAAAGAGTAACCGAATCTAGGACTGCAGAAATTAGCGTTATCGTCTCCGTGTAAACAACAAAAACACGAATTTCTGAAGCCAGTGATGTCATGTGTATGCGTATTATGTGTCTATAGGAGCGTTTTGTTGTGACATTGCCAACTAGTGGCCTGGCATAAATAATACAGCATTTTTTGTCATTCTCGCGGACAACATTGTCATTTCTGTACACGCAAAACACAAAGAAAAAACGTTTCAGTTTTTAGTTCATCGTTGTCGTGCAAACGTATCCTAAATTGCCATTACATCTAAATATCCAGCCAATTTTAGGTGAGCATGAAAAAGACGTTTCTTTCAAAACAAATCATCTTGAATTCCCAATCTTCCCCCTGAAACACAGATATCAGCCTCTTCTGATCTATGATCTCACCAGAGGAGTGCTGAAGGCCATGTCACTTTGAGCTCCCGCTGCCACTCTTGATCTGCGTCGATTGGCAGCTGTGACTTGAGTGTTGGCGTGATTTTTGTCTCCTGTGTGGCTGTCCTGTAATTCTTCCAGAGGGAAGAGAGGAGGAAGCTTTGTCTGTTGGTAGAGAGTGTCTTCCTCCTCTTCATTTGCTCCACTGACAACCGCCAAGCGAGCAGCTGAGGAATGCCAAAAATAAAACATGTCCTTATTATTCCTTAAAGTAATAATAACAATAAACAGCAAACAGAATGAAACTAAAACACAAAATATCATAAAAACAATAAAAGTCAAAAAAATAAATAAAAAAGATAAATAATTGTAGAACAATAAAAACATATAAAATATAAAGAAGAATGAAGCTCTAAACGCACCGTTCTCATTGTGACAGTATTCGGTGCCCACATGGTGCATCGTCTGAATACCATCTTGTTTTCTGTAAGCGTCCCTGTCTTATCTGAGAAGACATATTGGATCTGTCCCAAGTCTTCTGTGATGTTCAGAGCACGACACTGGACCCGACTGTCCAGCTCCTCGTCGTAAAGCTCCACGTCCTGAGTGATGAAGAAGATCTGCCCCATCTTCACCAGCTCAATGGACACATACAATGACACAGGAATCATCACCTAGAGAGAAAGTTCTGGAAATATTAGTGTTAAGAGCCAGATAAACACCTGCAATGTCAATCTTTGGCAATTGTCATGAACAGGCTATATAAAGCTTAAAGTTCACCCAAAAATGTAAATTCTGTCAGTAATTACTCTCCCTCATGTCGTTCCAACCCCGTAAGACTTTCGTTAATCTTCGGAACACAAATTAAGATATTTTGATTAAATCTGAGAGCTGATCACTCCTCCATAGGCTTCTAAAGGATTGAAACTTGACAGCCCCGAAAAGTTATTAAAGATATCGTTAAAAGAGTCCAAGTGAGTACAGTGGCTCAATCAAAGTTTATCGAGCGACGAGAATACTTTTTGAGCGCAAAAAAACAAACAAAAATAGCGACTTTATTCAAGTATTCTCTTTGGGCCTGGAGATTTCTCGTAGTGTTATTGCGCAACGCTTCTGGTTGAACGTCACACGCATCACACACACATGACCAGCGTCGGCCAATAGTGAGCCTACGTGTGACGTATAACCATAGACTGTAAAAAAGATGGACGACGCCCCTTCGCTCTTTTCCATTGGAGGGAACTGAAGCCGTCAGAGTCCCGATATGGCGCTGACATATTGGAACTTGAGTCTGCGCAGTAGCGTTTTCGGGACCAGTCATGCGCAGTCGTGAGCAGGAAGTAAAGCCGCGAAATCAAGGCTCCGCCCCCACTCGCGTTGAATCAGTCGCAAGCACACGCCCTGCACTTTTCTTAAGTGGCCTTGTCTGCTCCGTTCCTCTCCAATGATGTCTGCTGATTGCAGTACCTCGTTAAAATAAGATAAATACAACTACTAACCACATAGTAAACATTATGAAAAAAAGTCCGTTGGTGCTTCAGTGACTACTTCGCACAGAGAACCTGTCAATCACAGCTGTCAATCATGATGTCACAGCACCGTTTTTATAGCATCAAATAACTAACTAAAAACGAACTTATTTTAAAAACAAACATGAGAAATTACATCAACGTGATAGAAAATATAGTAAATGACCGAAACTATCTTTAGAAAAAAGATATGTGAAGTGTAATTTAATTATTTAATTGTTCTCACGTCCCGTTGAATAACATGGGGAGGCGGGGCTTATGACATATACTAGGACCGGTCACCGGGTGCGATCGAGACGTTTTGGCTTCACTTTTGAGGGCTTGTGCGGCACGCTTGCGTATAACACAGAAGCGCTGCGCTGTTACACTACGTCAACAGCTTAGGAGAATGACACGGAAGAGAAGAGATGGTTGAATAAAGTTGTTATTTTTGTGTTTTTTTGCACGCAAAAAATATTTCCGTCGTTTTATAAACTTAAGATTGAGTCACTGTAGTCACTTGGACTCTTTCAACGATTTCTGTAATAACTTTGCGGGGCTGTCAAGTTTCAATCCCTTAGGAAGCCTATGGAGGAGTGATCCAGCTCTCTGATTTAATCACAAATATCTTAATTTGTGTTCCGAAGATGAACGAAGGTCTTACGGGGTTGGAACGACATGAGGGCGAGTAATTACTGACAGAATTTTCATTTTTGGGTGAATTATCCCTTTAATAAAAATTGTATTAGCAGAAAGAAAATGCTTAAACTTTAGGAAACACTGAACTGATTGTCAAGATATTTATATTTTTTTATGAGTTTGGTAACTCTTGCAACATTGTTAACAAAATGTGGGATGTCTAAATAGAGCTTAAAATCATAATCAATGAAGGATCCAAAAGGGAGTTTTCGCAGTGATGCATAAGAGCCATTTTGGGTTCCCCAAATAACCTTTCAGTGCACAGTTCTTAAAATAACCATTTTATTCTTAGTGTGAAGAACATATGATAATCGAAAGAACCCTTTTCAACTATAAAGAACCTTTTGTGCAATGGAAAGATTGCATAGATTTTAAAGGTCTTTACCATCGATGCCAATAAAGAACCTTTTATGGTAAATGTATGTAAGAAACCGGCCATTACTTTCACTAAATGTCTTTAACATATGCCGAGTGTGACCGATTGTGTACCTGTAGTAAGATGATCATTGTGAAGAACATGTAAAATCCCGTTAGTACCGAAGGAGTATAATTGCCATTTCTGTCAGGGACGATGTACGAGGGCATGGTGGTAAAAGTTTCCAACCAGATAGAATGGCCTGAGAGACATTTACATTCATTAATGACATTGCTTTTGACAGTACTGTATTCCAATAAAGCAGATATTCCAATAAAGCATCGTTGAACTTGAATCACAGAGAAAGAGAGCGAGAATAATCAGTGCTTTCATAAGAGACCAGTGTACGAGCGAGCTATTCTGGGCATCTGTAGTGTCCTTCTTTGGCTCATGCCTTACAGAAGGAAAAGAGAGCGTGAGGGTTGTGTGAGGTTGTAAAAGCACTTTATACTTTAGACTGTTGTGAGATCAGAAGAACAGACGCAGACCGAACACAGCCTCGATTTTTTGGAGTTCAGAATCAAAGTGTCATTTTGGAGCTTGTATGTTGAAGTAATGTGCGTGTAGTGCGTTTTGAATTATCGAGGGGGATGTTCCCCGTACTGTACCCAGGGCTCCGATGAGACACATGAAAAATAGAAGAAGCACACAGTAGAGAACATCCGTATTCATCTTCCTCTCAATCTTGCTGCGTTTGTACCTGGGCCCGCTGTTGTTTAACATGGATTTGGTCTCCTGGCCTGTAATGAATAACTCACGATGTAAAAACAACAACATTTGTAAAATAGCAACACCCATTTACAAGCCATAGTGTGTATAATTCATCAAGAGAGAAATAGTGGGCTACAGAAAATGCCATTTTGAAGACACAAGTATATTGTGAGTGTGCGACGCGACAGAAGAAACTATAATACCCCCATTATAATCAACTAAGCTGTTACGCACGTTTGCACTATAGACGGCTTCATTGATTATAATGGGAGAACGTTCTAGTTTTTTGCGTCACTGCCAGTGTAAATGGGATGTTAAAGACTTAAGAGAATGGCTGTATAGCATGGGCTTATTGCACTATTAGATGTTAGAGTCACAGTATATTAGGCTTTATCGTTATGAATGATGATGAACGGAAATGTACAATGTGATTTATAAAAACAAAACAGCTTACAGATGATATATGGGAAAACTAAAGAAAAGAACGTGAAAGTGATTCAAGTTTGGGATTGGTAATATTTTTCAATGTTTTTATAGGTGTCTCTTATGCTCACCAAAGCTGCATTTATTTGAACAAAAAAATATACACAGAAATATTATTATAATTTAAAATAACTGTTTTGTATTCTAATATATTTTAAAATGTAATGTATTCCTGTGATGCAAAACTGAATTTTCAGCATAATTACTCCAGTTTTCAGTGTCACATGATTGAATTGAAACATTTCTGAATATTATTAATGTTGAAAACAGTTGTGCTGCTTCATATTTTTTTTGATAAAATTATATATTTTTCAGGATTCTTTGATAAATAGAAAGTTAAAAAGAACAGCATTTACTTGAAATCTTTTGTAACAATACAAATGTCACTTTTGATCAATTTAACGAGTCCTTACTGAATAAAACTATAAAAATTTTGAATGGTACAATACAGTTTACATGATCCAAATTACTAATAAATTTACTATGGTAAAAAATGCAATGGTATGATTATAATGGACATTTACTATCACAAAAAAATAAGAAAGTGCCATGGTTAACATTTAGCATATCCTTGTGTGGTACATCCACATTATTATAGTATGACGTTACTATGCTTCATCACTTTATTAAAAACAATAAATGTTTAATGTGCATCTCCACAACAATATTCTGTATATGTAGTGTATTTTAGTGTGGAGGGTGTGTGAAATGTGATGATGAAATGTACCTGCGTACACCACTATTCCCGCTGCGTCATCAGTATTTCTCACCGTGCACCCGCGCAGCAGAAGACTCTCGATGCCGAAGCCCGTTCTCCTCTTATCAGGCCTCTCCCTGTGACATCAAACACAGCATCTTCCTTAGTCACCCAGACTAATTACCTCAGTGTGTGCCACGTGAGTAACGGGCCCGTCTTTGAATGGAAGAGCAGGATAAGAGCTTTATAATGCTTGGGAACATCACATTCATCTCTCAGCGTGATAAACCAGTTAATATGACTGCAACGGGAACAAAAAAGGGCCAAATCGGTTTGTCAGCCTACTTTATGTCCAGGCTGTGTGGGGAAACTTTGCAACGGCAATTTAACCCTCTGATGTTAGATGATACATATGATCTCTGAGCCTTACCCATTATTGTAGACGAATGTACTCTTTATGTTTTGTATTTATTATTTATAACAAGATGAATTCAACATGGCGGATGGCAGGGCAACTGCTGATGCATCAACCTCTGAAATATATTGCAGTGGATTATGGAAGCCCATTTCATGCTTTGCTAGCCTAAATCATAATGACATAGTAAGTCATAATTATGAGATAAAAAGGCAAAATGATGAGATAAAAAGTCAAAGTGCTGACATACTAAGTCATATTTATGAGATTTAAAAGTCGAAATTATGAAAAAGGTGAAATTATGAAATAAAGTCAAAAGTCTAAGTCATAGTATGTCATAATTTCAGGTTTTATCTCATAATTAAGTAAGTATTAGATAAATTCAAAATTATGATATAAAAAGCACAAATTATGACATAATTTGTCATATATAAGTCAACAAGTCATTTTATGAGACAAGTCATATTATGAGATTAAAAAGTAAAAATTATGAGATAAAATAAAAATTAAGTCATATTTACGAGATGAAAATTAGGTCAATTTTCATTTTTTATGCCATATTGTGGGATAAAAAGTCAAAATTGTAATATACTAAATCATAATTATCAGATTAAAAAATTAAAATGATGACTTTTAAATTAAGTTCTTAATTTGTATGTCATTATGAGATAAAGTCTAAATGATGACCAAAAAATTTATTATGACATACTTACAAAGTCATAATTTTCACATTTTATGTAATAATTATGATAAAAAAAGGGGAAATTATGAGATAAAGTTTAAATTAAAGTCATAATTTTGAATTTCCGTCCCATAAGTATGACTTAGTATGTCATGACTTGACATTTTATGTCATAAATATGATCTACAAAGCATTTTTTCATATGTGGCATGATGGGTTCCATAGTGGAAAGGTGCGTACCTCTCACAAGAAAACTGGTAATGGTTATGTACTTGTTTTTAATTAAAAAAAGAGAGACGTTAACATGTTTTTCTTTGTGCTGCATCAGAGGGTTTAAGAAGTTTCCCTGATTAGGAAATGACAGATGTGAAGGCCAAACAAATTCTGCTCATTGGTGTGGATCTGACAAAAGAGGCAGTCACGATAGAGTCGTGATGTATTTAATCGAGCATGAAATTGAGTGAAATTGATTTCAGATACTCACACATAACCTTTGAACACGTTGAGGTTGTTGTTGGGGTTTTCACACACGACAGTACTGGAAAATGTTTGAGGTTGGAATGGTTTGCCCTGTAACACATGAGAAAGATGCCATGCGTGATTTTCTCCTTCTATATCCTCATTTGTTGAATTATATTGTAATTTGAACTGACTATCAAGGGCTGTCTAACAAGTCCTGTTTGACAGTAAAGCTACACGTGGCAAACTGAGCAGTCAGGAACACGTGGCCAAAAAAAAAACATCAACAAATCCTACCTGTATATGTTCAAAGACAGAAGGCAGTGTAACGTGTTTTGTGTCACTCAGACTTGTATGTCAGGTATGTGAGTGTTTTAGTTTTTAGTTATCTATTGACATCTGGCTGACTCATAATGAAGAGTTATGCTTTTATAAACTGTGACCTGACGTGAATTATAAAACTTCAGAAGCTGTCAATAATAAAGACATATAAAAGGGTGGGGATTTAAAAAACAGAAAATGATATACACTTCTCTTAAAAAGTTTGGGGTTAGTACGTTTTTTTTTTTTTAAAGAAATTAATACTTTTGTTCAGCAAGGATGCATTCAGTTGATTGAAAATGGGGGAAAAAAAAGATGTTACAAATGTCAAAAGATGTTATAATGTCACAAAAGTATTGTTTTTTTTTTTAATCTATCTGTTCATTAAATCATCCTGAAAAAAACGACTGCATTCCCAAACCGCCTCCAAAACCAAGATAACTTTATTGTGTTTCGTCTGCGCGCTCTCATTTGTTACATACAAAAATGATAATATACAGTGGCATCTCCTAATATTCTTAGTGAAATTTAGCGCCAGTTTATCGAATGTGATTTTGTTCTCTTCGACTCGCTTGGATGTACTGTAAAAAACCAAAACAAAGTTGCAGCCTTAAATTTTTAAGTACAACCAACTTGGATGTTTGAGTCATTTCAACTTAAATTACATTAAACCGACTTTTAAAAAAAGGGTTGAATCTTCGCAAATGTTTTATGCGCTTTTCCAATTTTGCATGGAAACATGGCAACTGACATTTATGAATATTTAACTGTGGCACACAGTGAGTGTCCTAATGGGCTCATTGTAGCTGTAAGCTTTAGACTTCTCCCAAAGGTATTCTGTGATCGGCGGCAGCGCACTTACCAGAGTAGAAAAGCCTGGCACCACCCTCCTCTGTTTGAGGTTGGTCTCTCCATCCAGATTGGCTGTTTCCATGTGGCACACTCCATTAGGGTCGGACGTGTGCAGGAGCAGGATGTCAGCTGGGATGATCTGGTTAGAGAGCACTCTCACAAAATCCCCCACCCGTACATCCTTCCATCTCCTCTTCACCAAACGCATCTGTTTCCTGTGAGAGGACGAGAATTAATGCCTCACACGGACCTCTTCTAAAGCTGCGTGGGGGTTCAGTGTGTGTGTAGTACATGTATTAATATGGGTAAGAATACACAGATGTAGACAGCATAATATATGTATGAAAAATTAATGGTTATGAAAAGCAATCCGGGACACATTCATTGCTAATTTGAGCATGTTATGCCTGGCATCTCAATCTACAGGTTTTTTTATGCGCAACCTAAAACAATAAAACTATGAGTTTGCATAGTCAAGTGTGTTTTAATGTCAGCTGTCAGCACAGAGCACACAGTGGAAGAATACCGCAGTCACGATGTGAACGTCAGGTATGCGGTTCTACACGCACAGCTGGGTTGGGTTGGGTTGGTTCTTCACAGACTGACGGCCCTCGTGAGAAAGGTCACTGTCACACACACCTCACACACAAAGCCTGATGTACAGCAGAGGAGAAGCTTAACTTCAGCTCCCATGTTCTCTTTACATCGCTGTCAAGTTGCATGAATGTAGTCTGACATTAAACATGTCCACGTCACATTAATTACATTCAGTATTTTTACTGTACCTGAATTTATTTTTTTCCAAATTACAGGAGTATGAGATTTTTTTGCACTGTGACATTATTTTTTATAACAGTTAAGCACAACTAAGGACATTATTGCCATTAATGTAATATGGTATGTTTACTGTATAAACAATTAAATATATTTATATTTTTCAAATTACAGTAATGATTTTTTTTCATTGTGACATTGTTTTTATTACATTTAAACACAATTAAGGACATTATATTCACATTAATGCAATATAATATTTTTACTGTATCACAAAAATATATTTTTCACATTACAGTGATATGAGATTTTTTTGTATTGTGACATTATTTTTTATAACCATTAACCACAATAAAGGACATTAGATTTACATGTATAATACTTTACTGTATTACAACAAAGCACAACTAAGGACATTTTTGCCATTTATGATAATATGTTTACTGAATTAAAAAAATAATATGGTATATATATTTCACATTACAGTAATATGAGATTTTTGTATTGTGAGATCATTTTTATAATAAATAAGCTCATTTGAGGACATTATATACATTTTGTTGTAATATATTTTCGACTCTATTACCAAAAATAATAATATATAATATAGTTTTTCACATTACAGTAATATGAGATTTTTTTCTTAACAAATAAGCCCAATTAATGAAATAAGATTTATATTAATTCAATGTAGTATTTTTTTTACTGTATTACATAAAATAATATTTATTATAATTTTTCACATTACTACTATAAGTGTCACAATACCAGACTCTGGAAATTCCCTCTCTAGTCACCAGAGGGCGCCCTCGCCCGAATATTAAACCCCTTCATTACATTGATCTCTCACAGCCGGTCTAACTAATCACCTTCTCCAGCTGTTCCCCATCTTCTGGCTTTATAGCCATCTCTCTCACCTCGTTCCTTGCGAAGTTTTGCATTCCTATTGTGATCAATTCCGAGCATTTATCTCCTGTAATCTGTTTCCCTGGTTTGACCCTGTTCTGTTCTTCGACTCCTCCAGTTTGCCGCCTGTCTCGACCCTTGCCTGGATATCTGTTACGGATCTGCCCGCCGCCTGTCTCGACCCTTGCCTGGATATCTGTTACGGATCTGCCCGCCGCCTGTCTCGACCCCTTTGCCTGTTGCACCTGGACTTCGTCTGACGTCAGACTGGAATCCTTCATAGCGAGGTGATTCAATTTTATGTTCTCAACAGTTCTCATGTCCCTGTCATTTTAGGACTTCCGTGGCTCCGCAAACATGATCCCCACATCAGTTGGAAGTTCAATCAGATCATCCGCTGGAGTGAAACATGTCACACCAATTGCCTCAACCATGTCTTCCCCTTGTCTGTACGAGCCCTGTCAGCACCCAACGAGTCTATCAGTTCAGAGAGCCTACCCCGTGAGTATCATGACTTGTTGGAGGCCTTCAGTAAAACAAGAGCGTCCAGACTCCCTCCTCATCGAGCCAGCGACTGCGCCATCGACCTGGTACCTGGTTCTACTATCCCTAAGGGTCGAATATTTCCCCTTTCACAACCAGAGTCTGATTCCATGAAAGAATATATTGAAGAGGAGCTAGCTAAAGGTTTCATCCGACACTCCACCTCTCCAGCGTCCGCCGGATTCTTTTTTGTAAAGAAGAAAGACGGGGGTCTACGGCCGTGTATCGATTATCGAGCTCTTAACGACATCACTGTCAAGTTCCGTTACCCCCTACCGCTGGTACCAGCCGCCCTTGAGCTACTACGTGCAGCAAGATTCTTCACCAAGCTTGACTTACGCTGCGCATACAATCTCATCCGTATCAGAGAGGGGGACGAGTGGAAGACAGCCTTCTCCACCAACACTGGGCACTATGAGTACCTGGTTATGCCGTTCGGCCTAGCAAACAGTCCCTCCGTCTTTCAGTCCTTCATTAACGACGTGTTCAGGGACATGCTCCACAACACGGTAGTAGTCTACATTGACGATATCCTTGTGTACTCTGACACACTTGAGGACCACGTGAAGCATGTTCGAGCGGTTCTTCAGCGGCTTATCCAGCATCAGTTGTACGCCAAGTTGGAGAAGTGTGAGTTTCACCAGACGTCAACGACTTTCCTGGGATATGTGATCAGTCCTGATGGAGTAGCCATGGATGACGGTAAAGTTCGGGCAGTCCTGGAATGGCCACAGCCAAACACCCTCAAGGAGCTCCAACGATTCCTCGGGTTCGCCAACTTTTATCGTCGCTTCATAAGGAACTTCAGCTCCGTGGCGGCCCCCCTCACATCCTTGGTGAAGAAAGGGGCACACCGTCTACTTTGGAATGAACCCGCTACTCAAGCTTTTAACCTCCTTAAGCAGCGTTTCACCTCTGCACCCATCCTGTCCCATCCAGACCCCGAGGTTCCCTTCATGGTCGAAGTAGACGCCTCCAATACTGGGGTCGGTGCCATTCTCTCCCAACGACAGGGAACTCCTCCAAAGTCTCGCCCTTGTGCCTTTTTCTCTCGAAAACTCAATGCTGCAGAGAGAAACTATGATGTGGGAGACAGAGAACTCCTTGCTATGAAGGCAGCCTTTGTTGAGTGGCGGCACTGGCTGGAGGGGGCGCGGCACCCTTTTACTGTCCTGACAGACCATAAGAACCTCGAGTACTTGCGCACCGCCAAGAGACTTAACCCCAGACAAGCACGATGGTCATTATTCTTCAACCGGTTCAACTTCTCCGTCACCTACCGTCCAGGATCCCAGAATGTTAAGGCAGATGCCCTTTCCAGACAACACGACCATGACTCCACACCAGAAGATCCAAGACCCATTCTCTCTCCTGACCTCATCATCGCTCCCGTCCGGTGGGACATCGAGACAGTAATAGAGCAAACTAACTCCCAGTCCGAAATACCCTCAACTTGCCCACCTAACAAACTCTATGTACCAGAAACCCTACGGAGCCAGGTTCTGGAACAGGTCCACTCTCATCCCAGCTCAGGTCACCCAGGGATTACGGCCACCACTCAGCTGCTGCAGAACCGCTTCTGGTGGCCTTCACTAAACCAAGATACCATCAATTTCATTCGGCGTTGCCGAGCCTGTAACACCCAGAAATCGTCACGACAACCACCTGCTGGACTGCTACAACCTCTTCCAATTCCTCAGCGACCATGGTCTCACATCGCAATTGATTTCCTCACCGATCTTCCACTCTCAGAGGGCCATACCACTATTCTCACGGTTATAGATCGATTCTCTAAGGCCTGCCGCCTTATACCCCTGGCCAAATTACCCACCGCTCTTCAGACCGCTGAACTCCTATGTAACATGGTGTTTCGGTTCTACGGCCTCCCAGATGACATCGTTTCCGACAGGGGCCCACAGTTCACCTCCCGAGTTTGGGGGGCCTTCTTTCAGACATTACAAGTCAATGTCAGTCTCACGTCAGGGTACCACCCCCAGTCGAATGGGCAGGCAGAACGCCTTAATCAAGAAGTAACCCGGTTCCTCCGCACTTACTGTCACGAACATCCTGAAGACTGGAGTCGCTACTTGTTATGGGCCGAGTACGCACAGAATTCTCTCCAGAAACATTCAACCGGGCTAACTCCTTTCCAGTGCGTCCTGGGTTTTCAACCACCTTTGTTCCCATGGTCTGGAGAACCTACCAATGTTCCGGCTGTTAACGATTGGTTACAACGTAGCGAGGAGACCTGGAACCAGGCGCATGTACACCTCCAACGGGCCATCCACCGCCAGAAGAGACAAGCAGACCGCCACCGTCGCCCCGGTCCCGTCTATCAACCCGGTCAGTGGGTCTGGTTATCAACACGAGATCTCAGACTGAGACACCCTTGCAAGAAACTCAGCCCCAGATATGTGGGACCCTTTAAGATCACTCACCAAATCACACCTGTTTCATTTCGTCTTGCCCTGCCCAGACACTATCGGATTGCCTCCACATTCCATATGTCCCTGCTTAAACCAGCCGAGGGTCCCGATGAGGAGGAACCACAGGAGTCTAACCCCCAGTCCATTCTGGTGGAGGGTGAGGAAGTCTTCCGAGTACATGAACTACTAGACTCCCGCCGCCAGGGCAGTACCCTTCAGTATCTGGTTGATTGGGAGGGGTATGGTTCGGAGGAGCGTTCCTGGGTCAACGCCAGGGACATCCTGGATCCCAGTCTCACCAGCGACTTCCGCGTACATATCCACACAAACCCGCTCCTCGCCCTCGTGGACGACCTCGACATCACCAACCCCCTCACGCCAGGAGTCGTTCGCAGAGGGGGGGCTCTGTCACAATACCAGACTCTGGAAATTCCCTCTCTAGTCACCAGAGGGCGCCCTCGCCCGAATATTAAACCCCTTCATTACATTGATCTCTCACAGCCGGTCTAACTAATCACCTTCTCCAGCTGTTCCCCATCTTCTGGGCTTTATAGCCATCTCTCTCACCTCGTTCCTTGCGAAGTTTTGCATTCCTATTGTGATCAATTCCGAGCATTTATCTCCTGTAATCTGTTTCCCTGGTTTGACCCTGTTCTGTTCTTCGACTCCTCCAGTTTGCCGCCTGTCTCGACCCTTGCCTGGATATCTGTTACGGATCTGCCCGCCGCCTGTCTCGACCCTTGCCTGGATATCTGTTACGGATCTGCCCGCCGCCTGTCTCGACCCCTTTGCCTGTTGCACCTGGACTTCGTCTGCTCGCTGGCTGCCCCGACCCTTGCTACATCTTCTCTAATTTTCAATAAATACACTAAAAAGCTGCACATGGATCTCTCTGTTTCTGATGACCCGCAACAATAAGATATTTTTTTTGCATTACAATAATGAGCAGGAAAAATCATACTTATACTTTTCCTTATGAAAAAAATATTTCCTGGGGTTTTTTTTTAGATTTTGAGGTACAGTATGACAACTTACTGCTGTCAAATTATGGATAAATGTACTATTCAAACCCCACTGCTGGCAAATATTGCCCACAAAACCACTTCTTTTACTTCATGCAAACCTAAATCAATTTCAATTATACCACCAAATGAAAGAAAATGAATTAATTATGATGTTTCTTTACTAATCAAATGGCTGACAAAAGAATATTAGTTCCCCAAATCAGGCAATTCTTCTATTTTGTGCCAAGCAAGCGTTTCTCTGAATGAAGTGCCTGATGTCTGTTTCAGATAGTGGCGTGAGATAAATCTTGCGAGAAGCGCTCCTCCAGAAGGACTCACTGTTTGCAGTCTGTGATTAGCGAGACGTCTATTTCTGGCATTTAACTGTCAGTCAAAATGTGTGAGTGTGAAGAAATGATGATGTGTGAGACAAACACCTGCTTTTGAATACTCTATTTTGAACATACACCATTTCACAGCATTCCACTGCACGCTGAATTTTAACTCGGTTTGTGACGTTCACACAGCGTCTCTAAAGTGAAAAACGACAGTGGCTGAAGATAAAATATGATCGTGCGTGGCAGGCAATTTCATCATGATCATGATCATTATCATTTCATCATAATCAATCATAATCACCGGTTCTACTCTCTAACAGAAAGTCCTCATCCTATCATCTGAGATATGTTTTGAATTCAAGTGTCTCTGGTTCGATGTGAACTATGAACGAGTAGGAGAATCCACATGCTTTTGTGAGCATTTCAAAGCATCTTTTTTCAATCTAATCCACCAATATCTCTGCATTCCTCCGAGTTAAATGGCAGGGGAGAGACCACAATTTCTTCTAGTTCTCATGACGGGCATCAGGCCAAAGAAATGCACACATGAGGTCATGTGTGCTATAGCAGAAGCGTGACGACCCATACAGTATGTGGGAAAGGTGCATGTACTGTGCTGAAGCTTAACCATTTGTACAAGGACGGCGTGACTCAACAGGAAGGGAGGCATTACTTAAACTGCATCCTACTCACATTTTTGTTATACAAATGCATGCCATGTAAACTTCACAGCTCGTGAAGTCGGCCAGCCTGGCAACTATTTGTTAAAGTTTACCATTGTTTGCAGCAGATGAATTTCTTAATGAAAGTTTGGGGGCAGTGTGTTCATCACAAGGAGAGGGAACTATAAATAACTACTGCCACACTCCTGACGATTCTTCCTGCATCCCTCTTGCACGCCAACTGCCCCTCTCCTCTCCACACATTTGTCCAGGAGCCTGATTATAGACTACAAGCCCAGACCTGCCTTTTTTTAGGTATTAGGAGTGTTTGGTAAAGCATGCATCTCTATTTATGTCGGGAGGCGAATTGATTTTGAATTGAACTTCCAAAGGTTCACGATTGTGAGTTTATTGTACGTACAAAATTAATGGTGCCCCAAAGTCACCTTTTTTGATGAATTTCAACATTTTGAAGCCAAAATATTTCATTTTTTAGTGATTTTACAAATATAAAGGGTTACATTTTATTTTAAAGGTGTAATAATACATTTAAGTACTGAGTAATTGCGGAAGTTCTGAAATTTCTAACCGTTACACCAGTGGCCGTTAGAGAAACTGCAGTCAGTCTCACGCTCGTTCTCGGTGCGCACGCTCGTTGGCCGCACTAGATAAGGCTTTTTTTTTTACTTACGAGGAGTTTTCGTGGGTGTCTGGATTGTGCTGGAGGCTGATCGCTTCTTTCCGTCTGCAGAGTCCATTTGAAACACTACTGCTAGCGATTGCCGCTGCTTACTGCTTACTAATGGCTGCCGTACGGATGTAAGCCCAAGTAGACGAGAACACGCTTGACCGTGACGTCACATTTTGTGAATTTTCGCGCCAATTCGGACCCGACTCCTCCACACTCAATGGACTATCCGGTTGTTAAGTCGTGACGTAACCACTCTCCGATAATACTGTTTCCGGGTCCAAAGGCCGGGTCCTCTCTACCTACCTACCACTTTCGCCCGAGTTTTAACGTGTTCCCTTGTTGTTTAAATAGATCGGAGTTAAAAAAAACAAGTGACATTTAACTGTCATCTACCGCTTTCCCTGTGACGAGAAAGATAAGAGAAAATGGCTGCAGTTGATTAGGTAAGTTACAAATCTTAAACGAATGAAGAAACTTTGGCGCCAGTGGGTGCTATCCCTTAATCCCTAGTAACACCCACTGGCACTGAAGCGAAAAAAGCCCTTTAAGAAAAGGTTTATGTAGTCTAGGATCTGAAAGACGAGCAGAGCGCTTGGGCCCGGAAGAGGCTAAACCTCACGTGTGACGTCAGACTAAACAACCGAATACAGGCTGATAGAGGCAACTTTGGTGGACAGACAAAGTGTCATTCTTTCTATTACATACATTATGGTTGGCTCGTAAATGTAAAAATGAAAACTCTTGTGAAAGAGTTGAAACTTGATGAAACTTACTAAAGGAAACTTAGTTCACCAAAGGGTTAGTTCACCCAAAAAATGAAAATTCTGTCATTAATTACTCATCCTCATCTCATGTCATTGCAAACCCATAAGACTTTTGTTCATCTTCGGAACACAAATGAACATTTTTTGATGAAATCTGAGTCTTTCTCTCCCTCCATTGACAGCTATGCAACTACCACTTTGACGCTTCAAAAACAGTTTTAGTAAACAGAAGCTCAAGCATGTCGCTTGACGAGCAAGAACCAATGAGGTTCATAGGTTCTCGTGTTACGCAGCTCGTTTGAGCTTCTGCAAGAAAAGCGATCGAGTCTCTTCAGAAAATTTGGACTAAATCGCTCAATTCATATGGGTTAGTTTTACGATCTCTTTAAGAACTTTTTAGTGTAGCTGTCAATGGAGGGACAGAAAGCTCTCAGATTTAATCAAAAAGAAACTTAATTTGAGTTCTGAAGATGACCCAAAGTCTTACAGTCTTAGTTGGATTTTTGGGTGAACTAACCCTTTAACTACTTGTAGGCTACTGTCATGATTCTGCCATCAGGTCTGTGAGTTCTAGTATTGTGGCAGGATCATGACAGACCCATGTTCTGTGTGCAAGCACATGGCCTTGTGTTTTGGTCATGTGCTTGTGTTGTTTCGTCTCGTTACCCCGCCCCCTTGTTATCCTGATTCTGTCATTAGTGTTTGCACCCGTGTCACCTGTTATGTTTGATTAGTCTTCCTATTTAATCCCCTTGTGTTTGCTGTCTTGTGTCGTTCATTGTTATATGCTGATCGTGAGTACCCTGTGTACATCTAGTCATTGTTAGCATCTCTTGAAGTCTTGTTTGTTTTCTTGTTCATTCGTTTCCCAGTTTAGTCTAGTCAGTCTGGTATTCTGTGTTCCATCTGTTTTGCCCCCTCGTGGGTTTTGTTTTCCTGTTTTTGTCATTAAACCGTGTCTTATTTTATACTGTCTGCGTTTGGGTTCATCTCCGTGTCTTCACCGTGACAGCTACTTACTAGATGGTTAGGGTTAAGATTGGGGTTATTTGCTTGTAATTATAATCTATAGTTATTACTATAGTAACTACATGTAACAAAGACACTGGTAAATAAAGTGTTACTAAATAAAATCACTATAAAAAGAACCAATAATTTTTCAACACAACATAACCAAAGGAATTTCGCCTTTAATTAAATATGTACCTTAAAAAATGTATATTCTCACTTTGGCTGAATGTAAGTTTAATTACAAATAATAATAGCCGAGAAGTCGAGATCACTCTAAGTAGGCCTATTACACTTCATTGAGTAACCTATCCCATATCTAGACAGCAACCACCTAGCTACCATCCAGCACACTCTAGCAACACCCAAGCAACCCCAGAACACGTTAGCAACTGCATAGCAACACCCTGGCAACCATCCACAACACCCTATCATGGTGGTTAGATTTGCATGTATAAGCATGACTCAAGCTTTCTTCAGAAACTGTAAAAATCCTGTTAACTAAATCAATGTGATAACTAGCTGCTTATTTTCTTAAACATTCCACAGCAGTAAAAATTCTCAGCAGGAGAGAATTAAACAGCTAAGATGGAATAAGCATCACTTTGTCTGCCATGGGCTGTTTTAATGAAAGGGGGTTCGACTATGTGTGTGAACAATATTATAAAACACTCTCCCTTTGGGGTAGAATAGGAACTAATCAATCATAACCGCTGGAGGAAAGCACCACGGTTCATTCAGTCCGAATATGGGAGGGAAACGTGCACATTACAAGCATTAGCAACACTGTACAGTGTAAAAGCGTGTGAAGTATTAGATTAGCGTAATGATATTGTTGCTTTCAGACAGACGGTTCCCTTGTGGAGCCAGTGGAACGAGGGATTGTCTGACTGCTGGGAACCGTTTGAAATTGAATTGTTTATTTATGGGTATGAAACTCCAGCATGATAAAACAATGTCATAAAGAGAAAGCAGCCCTAGCAAAGAAACTGAATGAAAACATCGCTACTGGTTGTCATGCATCATGGTGCATAAGCACAATAGATGTTGCTTGTACATTTATTCTCTTGAAATCACATGCAAGACTAAACAATGCATTTTACTTACGAAATGTGGCGTACTTAAGCAATATGACATTATTGTGATTTTAATATTGCTTTTACGGCATAACAATTCGATAAACAAGAACTTAATATTGAGCTACTTCCATTTTAGACACTATATTGCCAGTTACTTTGTCTGTTTTTATCCCGCCAACAAAAACACTTCCAAGCAAAGCCTCAGCAGATTCAACTGACACTGTAAGCACACATTGTACTGGTATTTCGTTCCAGGACGAATCAGCGAATGAACCGGTTAAGTAAATTATTCAATGACTCACTCATATATGAATTATGAATATGAAGTTTTTGAACGAAATGAAAAAAATGACGATTTAATGACTCACTAATAAAGTTTGTCAACATTAAAAGTGAATGAAAATCATGATATTGCAAACTGGTGTTTGTTATAATAATATTTTAATTTATTGTCATGATCATCAACACATATTTGTTGCTCAAATAGTTTTACAGTTTACTACACTTGTTATTCTTTTAGTTATTTACTAGCTAATGACGGGAGAAACTGGGAATTTTTCAGACTGATCTCATGAAATAGCGTATGTATAACACGCCAATTCGTATTTCCATTTTTGGCGTGCTATCAACACGCATAATCGCTTTTCAGCGTGTTTATGAACGCCGTTGACTTAACGTTACATTACTGTATATATAAATATATGAGCTACCCCAACCCCGTCCCTAAACCTACCCGTCACTGGGGTTAATACCATTAATAAGTGTTCCCCTACCATCCTAGGACAAAAAATATCGCTCGCCAGATGTAGATCTAGGTTTTTCTTCGTTTCGCTCGGACATTTAACGGCGTGTACATACACGCATACACGCGGATAGCTCAAAATGCGTATAGATAACACGCCACTTGACTTGAAAGTGGCGTGTATGTTTACGCAAAAGTCATGATGTCATGTTGGAATTTTTAAACACTGAATCAATTGAACCTATTGCTTCTCAGAATGATTCAGTGTTTCAAAGCGCTCAAAACACTAGAAGTTGTCGACCTGCAGGTCAAAACAGTGTAAATACTACGAAAAATCAACCCAAACATGCATACATCTTTTACTAACCAATTGCAAATGTTTTCTTGAAAGTCTAATCTATTAAATGTGATTTACAAAATCATCAAATTACTTTAAATATGAAATGTCTTTATAATATTTGTTCTTTTATGAATTTAGAGGGCTTGGCTAATCAGGCCAACAAGAGACAATTACTTACTACTCTTCCCCTTTTCTTATACAAATACGCCATTAAAATGTCCAAAACTGGTTCAAGGGTTACCTGCAATGTTTCAAAAGATTTTTACGTAACTTGGAAGCTTCACAAAGCAGTGTTTCAAAAGCACCCATCACTACCTATTAGCAGGGACGGATTAACGCACGGGCCTACTGGGCACTTGCCCAGGGCACTGGGCCAGCAGGGGGCCCTGTAAAATTTACTGTGTCTATTCTTTTCAAATAATTATTTTTATTTTATTTTTATTTTCAGTAAAATTGTGTTAAATATTGAGGAATAATGTGATTTTTTTTGTAGTTGCAAAGTATTAAAGGTGCTATGTGGAACTTTTCTACTAAAATGAATCCTTTTTTTATTGCCTGTGTGTGAAGGGGTTGTAATCACACATTACAATGATCCACTTGTCGAGTTTTGCTATTACCTCTGAAGGCCAATATTTATATTTTTATGTGAAGTCTCCGGGTCGGATTTACCGCGAAATCCAACGGATGTGACGTGCATGCGCGCTCCCGACCCTCTCTCCTTATATACAGTCTATTGTAGACGGTCAGGGAGTTACGTCCGGTTAAAGGCGCACGTTTTTCGGCTTATATCTCGGTCAATCTTTGATCAATATTCCCAAGACTCTAATCGTTTGTAGTGCTGGACGGGGCCTTTCGAACGAGCCCACCCCGAGGTCCAACTCGCCCAGCTCCCCGAGTTATAGCCGTTCGAAATCGGGGGTCCCAGCGGTATGGGGCATCCCCGAGCCCCGCCACTCTAGCGTTCGGGCAAGGGTCCCCCTGGGACCTCCTCCCCCGAATTTGAGCTCTCTGGGTCTTTGCGTTCCGGAGATACGAGCGATTTCTTCTGAGATCGTGACGTCACCGGCGTCCGCAATGTTGCAGCGCGCCCGATGGTTTTCTGCTAATATCTCCGCGAAAACACCACCAAAAACTATGGAACTTATATGATTCTTTTCAGCTCGTCTAGATGGTCCCAACGAGCTTGGTGCTCCCTGAATCCGCCTAGTATTCGCCGAGATATTTGCGTAATAGACGGTATTGTCTATGAGTACGAGCACGAGCGCTCTTATAAAAATTGGTTGCAATCTGAAACATCACCACTAGAGGCCGCTAATTGTTACATAGAGCACCTTTAACTAGTAAATAAATCAAATAAATAATTTTATTGTATTTCTGCGCTGCTGAGAAGGACATCTAGAGGCGAGTGAAAAGCATTGCGTTATATAAAAGTTACGCGTATAAGACGGTTACTCAAAAACAAAAATGAGTTTAAAACCACAAGCAAGTGGATCAATGAAAAGAAAGCACAAAAAGGACAAAGAAGCAAGAGAAGCTCAATTACTACAAAAGCTACCAACAATCTTCAGCTTTTTTAAAAATGCAAACACTGTCTGTTGATGCTAACAACATGCTGTTGATGAAATTATACAAAATCCAAAAAGTAGTCAAAACGCAGAACATCTAACAGAACATAGGCTAAGTTGTTTATGTTTTACAATAGTAGCCTATGGGCTTATTTTTAACGAAATGTCAATCTTCATCTTTATAACAGAAGATAAAATACAATACAACAATCTTCACGATACAGTAAATCTTTAAATGTGTAACGGATTGTCACCTTAAAAAGTGTCTTTTGTGGTGGAACAAGCAATGCTATATAGCATCTTGATTTAATATTTGTTTTATTATTTTAGTTCATTAACTAATTGTTAACTCAACTAATTTAACGTAAAGACCTGGATAGAATTACTAATTAAATAAATGTCAAATAGCCTAAATGCATTGATTAGAATTGCAATTGACTAAAGATTTTTCTAGTCGACTAGTATTCATTCATTTAAGCAATTAGTCGAGTAATCTCACGTTAATATTAATTTCTGCTTAAATACTGAGTGCATGGAGGCACGCGCTCAAGCACATGCATAAATATTGCCGCAAAGCACCGGCAAAAGCAGGCTAATGATAATATATGTCTGGAAAAAAAATAGTCATTTTTATTGTTTAATAATAATAAAAAAATAATTTAATCAGTGTCGGCTGCAAACATATCTCCACTGTAAAGTGGATGCGCCTTTAGAGAGAAATGCACCTTTCATATCATAGCCTATCAGCCTAATCAGCCGGTATTTGCTTTCGATTAGTTTTCTTTCGTTTAAAAGTGGACATTTCAAGCTTTATATAGAAATATTCATCACGTATCTGAGGCAATACACTGTGTTTCAGATCATTTTTTAGACGCGCTCCAATTCACGCCACGGAGACGATGAAAGCGCGCCCTGTTTGTTTTATTTTATTTGTTGTAAAAGCACAACGTTTTCTTGTTATTGTGAGTTTACAAAAATAAAAGTAGCTACTTGCGACTGATGCATTATTCTTTTCTGTATAGGCCTATGACCAGAAAAGATTGAGTATTTCAAGTTGTTTCCACTGTTGATAGGAAAATGCAAGTGTTCGCGCCGACGCCTGCCATGCAGTGCGCGCTGCACACTCCGCACAAACACTTTGGATATGCAGTTATCTAGGTTAAAGTTAGAGCGAGCTGCCATGCCAGACGGATAAGTCCTTTTCATGTTCAACAAATCAAATCATGCATTTTCTACCTACCGCGAGTAAACGCTGCACCAGTTTGAAAAAGGTAAAAGCATAACGAGCGTAACGAGAGAGGGGGATAAGGGGGATGCAGAGATGTTGCTGCATCTGTATATTAACATTTCTGATTGTTTAAATGACCAGCCCTCGGGGGTCCCCTTAAAATGCCTGGCTTGCCTGCCCTATTGTGGCGCCTGTGCATACAGGTGCAACACTGTTGTCCAAAAAATTGGGGAAGGGGGCCTTTGAGACATCCGTGCCCAGGGCACATCATCCCCATAATCCGTCCCTGCCTATTAGGGGTGTAACGAGACGCTTATCTCACGAGACGAGACAGACACGAGATTGGGTTCACGAGAACGAGACGAGACGAGATTTTTGCACAATTTTACAGAAATCCTCAATGACACAATTCATGACTGGAAAAGTATGCAGGTGAATTTTGCAATGTTTAACTAATAATCTTATTAAGTAGACCTGAAATGACATGCATTAGGAGTATGAATTATCAAATGCATTGAAAGAAAACAATATACAACAATATAACCTTTTAATAATAAAAGGTTTTTATTGACTGGCTTTTCTCCTGTATGATTTCACATTAGTCTCTTCAGACCTTACTGTACATTTAAGAGCTTTCAGAACTTCTGATTGAGGCTGTGTGTGACCTCCTAACTGATCTCTAGAAGTCTTATTAAGTGCAAGTGCAACCATAATCAAAGTTAGCGCACAGACTCTTTATAATTGTTTTGAAATTGCTGTTTTATTTTGCACCGGCAGTTATAGGGTTAATGCAGTGAGTTCGGGAAAGGCCGGTAGAGAAACGAGGCTGTTTGTTTGTCTCCACAGTTGTTCTTGCGTTCCGATTATTAGTTCAGAAACAGAGCCTCCCTTGTCTGTTGTCTTTAAGACATTACAGTACTCTCTCAATATTCGAAGTGCAAACTGAGACGATAGCCGCAAATAAAACAGTCCAGTGATGGATATTGGGAGACGGACGATTGTATGTTCGCGGCCTAATTTGTGCGCAATGCACATCAGCGAGCTTGTGTTTTACTTTCACTTTTGTGATCACGCGTACTCTGTGTGTATAGCAGCGGTGCTGAGCATGCATTATACAACATAAGATCAGACGTTTAGTCTATGTTGCGCAACGAATCCTCCGCCATCCTCACGCGATCAGTGAACTGTGATTCGTGCTGCACTGATTGCAACGGCAACTCGTGCTGGATGAGCAGAGCAGACTTTTACATTAGTTTATAATGGTTTTTAATTATTTTTATAAAAACAGCAAAACGATAGTTTAGGCGAATGTGAGTGTAGCGGTGGAATATTCTATGGTAATAGAAATCGCGAGAGACAGCTTTTCACTCGACGGGAAATCTCGTCATGTTTTAGTCTCGCGAGATCTCGTGGCATGAGATCTCGTTACACCCCTACTACCTATGCAGCTAATGAATCTGAAGCACATCGTTTATACTTTCACATAGAAAAATAAGGTGAAACATTCCAAATTCTAAAATAGAATTTATCAACAGCTGGAAGAAACTGCTATCCAGGCATTCTCTGTACCTCGTATAGGCTAGCATTTAATACAATCATGCCAAAATGCTACATTGGTTGATCTGATCACAGATTGGGTTACAGGAATGAGGTCTCATCTCTAACTGAATGGTGCTGTGCTAATAACCTTGTGCTGAAATGAACTTACATCATCAAAAAAGCTCACCAAAGGCTCTTCTTCCTATGACAGCTCAAAAAGTTTTGAGGTATCAAAGACCGATGGAAAGCGTATTAACTTTTTCAATCACATTGGTATGGAAACTCCACAGATCAGCAGAGGAAGATGGAATACGGTATTGTGCTCGCTGCGTCAAAAAAGTATTGACTACGATCTCAAAATAAGGCCGGAAAATTCAGGATTCTACACACAATAATACCTACCGCAACATATAAGACTGTCCAAAATCCTAATTCCTTTACTTACACTGTAAAAAGGGGAAACCTGCAGTTGTTACCGTAAAGAGCTACTTACTGTATACTGTACCTGATTTAAAAAATAAAAACCAGTTTGTTTTGTATAAATAATGGGTCAAACTTAAGTTTAGGGTCAATTTATTAACTAGTTGCTTATTAGCTTGCATATTACTATGATATTGGATGTGTATTTGTAAAGAATTAATGCCTTATTTTGCATGACCATACTCTACATCCTGTAATCCTACCTAATAGCTTAACAACTACCTCACTAACTATTAATAAACCGTAATTAGAAGTTTATTTAGGCAAAAGTTGTAGTTAATTGTTAGTTAATAGTGAGAATTGGACCCTAATCTAAAGTGTGACCAAATAATGCATTTAGGTGATGTTATAATGATATTTTGACCATTTTTAGGTTACCATTGTTTTCAGTGTACGAACCTGGATATATTTTATACAGTGGTCAGAATTATTGGCACCCCTGGAAAATATGGTCAAAGATGTAAAAATAAATTGCATTGTTTATCCTTTTGATCTTGCATTCAAAACATTCGCAAAATCGAACCTTTCATTGAATTAAAAGAATTGAAAATGGAGGTACATCACATTATGAAATAAATGTTTTTCTCCCAAACTCATTGACCAAAATTATTGGCCCTTTTATGAAATACTTTTTGCAACCTCCTTTTTCTAAGATAACAGCTCTGAGTCTTCATCTATAATGCCTGGTGAGTTTGGAGAACACCTGACAAGAGATCAGAGATCATTCCTCCATACAGAATCTCTCCAGATCCTTCAGATTCCCAGATCCATTGGTTCTATAATGTTCAGGTCTGGGGACTGGGACGGCCATTGCAGAAGCTTCATTTTCTGCTCAGTGACATATTTTTATGTTGATTTTGATGTTTGTTTTGGATCACTGTCCTGAATGAAAATCTAACCACAGCCCGTTATAAGATTTCTTTTCGATGCCATCACTGTTTTTATTTTTTTTTATCTGTTGGTATTTGCTAGAATCCATGATACCAAGTATCTGAACAAGATGTCCAGGACCTCCAGCAAAAAAATAGGCCCACAACATTAAAAAGACCCAGTGGTATATTTAACCGTGGGCATGGGTTATTTTTAAGTTTCATCTGACCACAGAATCCGGTCCCGCTGAAGTTCCAGTCGTGTCTGACAACTGAATATACTGGTGTTTGTTTTGGACGAGCGAAGAGGATTTTTCTTGAAACCCTCCCGAACAACATGTGGTGATGTAGGGGTTGTTTGATTTGTATTTTTAGGCTTTCTGACCCCAAGACTCAACTAATCTCTGCAATTCTCCATCTGTGATCCTTGGAAAGTCTTTGGCCACTCAAACTTTCCTTCTCACCGTGCAAGACATTATAGACTATAGACATAGACATTATAATCTTCATAAATCTAGATAATTCCATGCTCCTAGTCACCCATGTGCTAAAAACAATTGTAAATATTAATGGGAATATACTTCAGAGATCTTTTACTCATAAAAAGTTATAGGGGCGCCAATAATTGTGGCCAATGTGTTTTGAAGAAAAAACATTTATTTCATAATGTGAGATTCCCCCCACTTTCAATTACTTTACTTCTATGAAAGGTTAGATTTTTGCAAAAAAAAGTATGAAAAATCAAAAGGATAAACCATGCAGATTTATTTTACACCATCTTTGTTCATATTTACAAGGGTGCCAATACTTCTGACCACAACTGTATTTTATGTACCTGCATCTGTATGATTACAACTTATATTTAAGCTAGGCTGCATCCACCGTAATGCCACTCCATTTTACTGACAAGACAAAAGATTTGAAGACAAACAATCTTCTTTGGAATAACATGCACTGATATACTGCTATAAGACCAGAAACAAGTAAATCTATATGGTCAATAAGAATTCGTGTTAAAATTATCTGAATATAATATAACCCAGCTGTCCAAAACTGAGGCATGAATAAAACAACAGCAAAGCACATATTGTGAATAATAGAAATGGCAAATGGGGTAGTTTTTCTAACACCCCCTCTGGGCATGACCGGCACGTCAGGACAGTTTGAGTTTCGACTGACCCGAGCCCAGTTCCTGCCCCTGTGCTGCTGGGCCACCTGGGCTCCCCCGTATGGAAACACTTCGGGAATCACAAAATGGAGCAGCGGCTTAGCTCAAAATAAAATGAAAGAGACTAAGTAACCATGGCAATAAGTGATGGATTTGGAATCTCTTTTGGAAGTAAAAATATATCTCAGGGTGTACCTGTGACTGCTGTGAAATCTCTCTCTCTCTCTCTCTCTCTCTCTCTCTCTCTCTTCTCTCTCTCTCTCTCTCTCTCTCTCTCTCTCTCTCTCTCTCTCTCTCTCTCTCTCTCTCTCTCTTCTCTCTCTCTCTCTCTCTCTCTCCTCTCGCTCTCGCTAGCCCTAGTCTCTCAGTCCTTCCACCTCTCAAGTGTGGTGAATTACTCATTTTTTTCCCACCAGCTATTCAGTCATTTTAAAATAGATCTAAATGATGCCTCTCTGTCTACCCCTCTGATGCAACACAATGATGAGGATCTCGTCAAAATGCACACAAAGCGTTGGATGCAAGACATTGTGCTGCTCTTCAAAAGAAGGAAAAAAATCTCCCACACAAATTTTATTTCTAGGTCAAAAATTCCCATGGGGTTTCGAAACACAGATGAAGTGAAACACAAACTCAAGTGAGCCTGCACCACGACACAGCTCACAGAAAGATGGGGAGAGAGAGAGAGAGAGAGAGAGAGGAGAGAGAGAGAGAGAGAGAGAGAGAGAGAGAGAGAGAGAGAGAGAGAGAGAGAGAGAGAGAGAGAGGAGAGAGAGAGAGAGAGGAGAGAGCAAGAAAGAGTGCAGAGAGCAAGAAAGACATTTGATGTAGTCACTGTATAGTCAACTTCATCTTATTTATTTTTATATATTTATTAAAACCTCTACCAATCTTCCAGTGTAATACACCTAACAAGGAATGCAGAAACCGTTCTGTTCAGACAGCTAAATGATTTATGAGCTGTTTCATCCATCTGCACTACAGTATTCATTAATTATGTTAGTCTATGTAAAAAAATCCCAAACGGACGCATTTTTAAGATGCTATGTAGGCTTATAGTGAAAAGATGATTCACTTTTTAAAATGTGTCTTGCAATTGACCCTTCGCGAAGACCCCTCCCCCTTAGTTACTGTTGCTAGGTTCGACAAGCCATGATGCTCTCTCACTTCATACAGAATTTTCACGCATGCTGTGAACAATACTGACAACGCACCGACAGACAAGACATAGTTACTTCTGGTGTGAAACAATGTTTCAGCTTTCAAAATATGTCACATCAAAACAATAGCGGGGAAACCGGGATGGTTGTAACATTTTTTTACATTTCTGGCTGTATCTTTGAGTTCTTTTTTGTTTAAAATGGGATTCAAACTAGTTATGAGTGTCAGCTATTAAATGACAGCTATTATATTTGCAGCACAAACAGAAAATGCATGGTTTGGATTCAAACACGAGTGAAATGTTACAATTCCCCCCAGAGACGAGTTAGTTTGGGGTGAGATGTAACATAATGATATCCACCGTTGTGATATATAATATTGTGAAATTATAATTTGGTTTTGCTGCTCCAAATGATTGAAATGCGCTACAACAGTCATTGGAGTTTGAGTCATTTATTTCAATCTCTGCATTAAAAAAGTGTGTTTTTATCACAACTTGTAAATGTTTTAAGTGAATCTATATGTCTGTCTGTGTGTGTATTGTAATATGTTAGTATGTATTTCAGGAGATTTTAACTCTCCTGCCAGGCTGCTATTGAAAATAAGTCTTGTTCTTAAATGACTTGGCTGGTTACATAGATTCAATTAAAATGAAATAAGGATTATGGGGGGAAATGTGTTTTGGGATCACTTGCATTAGCATCATCATATTAAAACTGAATAATCTGCATGTGTGTGTGAGAATGTACAGACTTTCCCAGCTCTTACACAGCATCTGATGCTCTCTTCAAAATGCTGAGAGACGCCCCTCAGTTTGTCTTTCTCTTGCAAGACCTAGGCACACTGAAATTCATAAAAAACATATAAATACAACTAAAAATGTACTTGGGGTAGGTTTTAACATGCTGCATTGATGTTACAACTAACCCATGTCTTGTAGCCATGAACTAGCTCACCTTACATCTGACAGCCCAAACATTAGTACTAACAAGATACGCTATAAACATAGTGAAAAAAGTTACTTTCTTACATTAAAATGAGTTTTTCTGCTTTAAAATCTGTTGTGGCTGCCACAGGGCTCTACTTACTCACATGTGGAATAAGGACTAAACCGAGCATGTGTGAAGTGAATCAAGTTAACATTGTTACTTGTTCCTGATTGAAGAAATTGGAAGTGTTACGATTAACCCGTGTTACAACCATCCCGGTCTCCCCTAAATAGCGTTTTGTGTTTCTTGGGACAGATCGCTGTAGCACCTCAGTTCAAGCGGCACGTGAACCAATCATCTCTTCCTACTAGTTATAGCACAAAATAAGCATGAATGAACATCAGAAGGTATGTTGTTTTCAACCGCGAAAATATGTCAAGACACCATTTTTCACATTTAAGTCTACCAATCGTTAATCTTTGAACTCTCCTGTCTGGTTTGTTTGTGTGTGTGTGTGTGTGTGTGCAAAAAAAGTATTAACATTATAAGTGAACCTCAAGGAACATATTAAGACCCATTTAATGCAGTTTTTGAATGTGTTGTGTAAATGAACCATTTAAATATTGCATCTCACTGTTTGTTAGCATTCGGCATTATTTTTAAGTACCTTAGCAGTTTTTCAGCATTTCAGAATTGATCCGATGGTAGGAAAGTGACTCATGGAATGCAGGGTGCATGAAAAAATAAATTTTTATAGTGTTCATTTTGCTTGTTTTAAAATAATTTTGTTTTAGTTCAAATGAAGCATGGCAAATTCATTTAATACAATAATTTTATTAGCTACATTAATTCAATATGTCAATAAAAGTTTGAAAATAATCAGCTTTATCATAATTACAGAAGAAATAGGCCTAGTTTAAATATCTATTTTGAATATTATGTTCTGCAACAGGGGGCAATAAGGTTGAGAACCACTACATTAAAGTAAACTGACAAGCCTATAATATATTTGACTATTTTATGAATATTAATCATACTGTATTTTCAATTCACAATTATTACACCAATGACGTGCAAGCTGTCTACCTGCTGAATATGAAGCAAAGCATATTGTTGAGCTGCTGGTCACTCTGGTACCTCCGGAAATCCTCCCAACCATCCTTGACAGCGGTCAGCGCCAGGATGACACAAATGGGAATGAGAGCCACCTCCGGCTGGAACGCGTTCACCACCGGGACGAAATTCAAGATGGCCAGGCCCACAAAATAAACGTTGGCCATACGGTGGAACTGCTCGAATAAGTTCATAGGGATGAAAGACCAAAGTCTGTATTTGTTGGTTTTGATGGCGTTGCCCTCATACTGGCGGTTCGGCTGGTCACGTTTCTTCAGATCTTCAAAGGGCAGGTTGGAGACCACCATCCTGATAGGTCTGTCCCGGTCCCTGTGCCTCGCCCAGCCCTGCCGAAGAAGGGTCAGAGGGTTTGTCCAGGTCATGATGTCTCAGCCAAAATAAACCTGCCCTGCATGACACTTTAATATGAATCCTACAGTTTTGGGGGTCCTCCTGCACAGCTACCAAAATGTATAAGAAGCTGTCCTGTATGCCTCTCACATCACCTGTACGAGTGAGAAATGCGGAAAAAAAGAAAGAGAGAGTGAGTTAGAAAGCGAAAGAGAGAGAGAGAGAGCAAGAAAATGTGGGTTGAGACTACACCTGTTAAACTCCCCTGACCGCCCTCTATGGGAACAAACACCTGTCTGAGGTGAAGGTATGCTGTCAGAGCACCGTATGCCACAGATACAGCGCCAGAATCAAAGCTGGAAATAAAGATTCAAAGACACAACGGCACCCCAGTGACCCAATTACATTAATCAAAGCTCTGAGCAGGATATACTCAAGCTCACTGCAGTCATCCGCATAAATAATAGTGCATTTTCACTGCAGACACAGTGTTCACATTACCGGCCAGATGCCTGGACATTTTAATGAAGTTAAAAAGAAAATTATAAAATGATTTGCTCTGAAGATTTATGCTTACCTTAAAAAAAGGTACAAAAGCTGTCACTGGGGTGGTATCTTTTCAAAAAGTGTGTGTTAAACCCCAGAAGGGTGCAAATGAATACCTTAAAGTCATTTTTAATGATTTTTAATGGTCAATTTTAACATTGAGCTCATTTTTTGGTAAATTTGGAGTGCTGTCAGTACTGAGAACAACGACAAAAATCGGTGTCTCCTACACCGTGTTATTTTCTTTTTAAAATTTGCACCCTGTTGACTTCAATGGTGCAAGTTTTGCAGTAGATGTGAAAGATATTAATAAAAATGATGTTAATTCAGCCAGCTCACATACCTCTATTTTCTTCCTGTTTTCGGTCAAAGTCCAAAGTAGTCGATTATCGAGTTCACGCGCGCGACCAGGCTGTATGAGATCCCTTCTCCCAACTCGATAATCGACTACTGTGGACTTCGACCGAAAACAGGAAGAAAATACAGGTATGTGAGCTGGCTGAATTAATATCATTTTTATTAATATCTTTCACATCTACTGCAGTCAGATTGACCGTGTTCACTCTTAATAACACCACTCACATGGCTGTGCACTTGTAATGACATATAAAGGATGTTAAGAGGCTAAAAGCAGATTTAAAACTTGCCCCGTTGAAGTCAACAGGGTGCAAATTTTAAAAAGAGGATAACGGTGTAGGAAACACCGATTTTTGTCGTTGTTCTTTGTACTGACAGCACTCCAAATTGACAAAAAAATGAGCTCAATGTTAAAATTGACCGGAGTTCTCCTTTAAAGGTACATAACAGTGTACCACCCCAGTGACAGCTTTGTATCTTATATATATATTATAATTTTATAATTTAATTGAAGATAGTGAAGGAAAAAAAAAAGGGAAAAAAAAAAAACTCTTGTCTGCATGTGAACTCTTTCAGTACTGTTTCAAATGCATCCCAGGATTCACTTTGTGATGCTGGTTAGAGAAAGAGTGGCTGCATGTGAAATCGCATACTTCCCTTCTATATAGTGGTTGAAAAACAGTATGTGACAAAAGAAGTATTCATAAAAGAGTAGGCAAAAAGTACCCGGATGACCTATTACTTACGGCGAGATTCTGAAGTGTGCATATGATGGACACTTTAGTATCCCATGAGGACACAGGAGAGCATTTGTGAATGGAAGTGAAGCAACATAAGGTAGGTAACATGACAATGACATGGCGAATGTAGTACGTCCAGATCATATTCATACTAAATAGAACATACTTATTTTTTGGTCGTGAAGTAATTGCTTATTTAAAATAACACCTACTCAAAAGCTTGTTTACACTTTTTTAGCGCTACATTATTCACATAATTCCATTTTCGTTTGATACTTCAATGACTTTACTATGATTAAAAAATGTGAATAATAGTCATGATGAATAATTAAATGTCAAAACCTTTTTCTAGCTGTGTATTTTAAGGATTAAGCCAGTCAGTGATGTCGTGCCCATGCAATGAAGACAAACTTGTTCGCAGGCGGATGTCATCATTTCCTGCAGTACTGTTAAGACCTATGTGTCACTTCACCTGAAACGAGTACAAAAATAAAAATCCTGTCTATCATCACCTCCACTCGGCCCATACTAATACACAACATCTATACATTACATGTGCTATAATGGTGAGGTTTGTCAAGTCTTACATCGAGAGAGGAGTGACGGATGAAAATTTAAAGAGAGATTTGTTCTGACATGCATTGGTATGTGGTTGCTAAAGTGTTCTGAGTGGCTTCAAGTGCATTGCTATGCAGTCGCAGGTTCAAATTGAAAGATAAATGACTTGCAACTGAAAATTGGCAATACTTCACAATTTGTTTAGTTAAGGGGTTAGTTCGCCCAAAAATTAAACATTACTCACCCTTATGTCATTTCAATCCCGTAAGACTTTCGTTCATCTTCGAAACACAAATGAAAATCTTTTTAATGAAATCTGAGAGATTTCTGTCCCTTTATTAACAGCTACACACCTACCACTTTCAATGCCCAGAAAGGTAGTAAAGGCATCATTAAAGTACTCCATGTGACTCCAGTGGTTGAAGCTCAAGTTTATTACTGCAATGCTTTTTTCCCTTAGTTGGTCAGAACAAAAGTGGATGTTACTTACTTCTTCAGATGACATTTTCCAGTGAAAATTCTCATGTTGGTCATACTTCCATAAAGTTGAATCAGTGATTCCGAATGCCAGTATCCACTCCGGCGCGGTGACTGACAGCCGCACAAGTTGATAATTACGCGAATAAATGCAATTGCAGATTTCGAACTTAGATGGCGACAAAGAGAAAAAAAACTACTCAGTCAGCATTTGCTAATACATTATTAAAGCCATGTATCTGTTAATATAATTTTATACTAATAAACTTGCTCTAACATGAACTATCAATGAAGAGTTGTATCTTTATTAACCAACATTATCAAAGATAAATACCATAACAAATGTATTTCTCATTGTTAGTTAATTACTAACTACTGATCACTAATGAGACCGTATTGAAAAGTGTTACCAGAAAAGCAACTGTGCACCAATTCAATGCAATCTGTGACACAAATATATGGGACATGTTAGCAAAGTTTAGGCCTAATATTTTGACTTATGGGTATGTTCAAAGTATGAGCAATGGTGATGATGCCTTAGCAAGAACAACTGCTGAACTGTGGTTAAGTATAGACCTTATGTAGCCCCAACCCCTTTTCATCACTTAGCCATTTAGCCACTGCAAAAATGTAAAGAAGCTGTACACATGTTTCTAGGTCTATAGACAGTGTATATGTGAGCATTAAAAAGTTACACCTTGACTGCACCTAGGTGCAGTCACATTAGCTACATTTTGGCAAAATTTCACTCACAAAAATATATATTTTGGCTATTGTCAGTAGTGTTGTGATGTACACTGATCAGCCTCAACAAGTCAATGACACTGATTATTTTGTAACGTGGAGGACATTTTTAATTAAACAACTAACATTTATTTCTCCTGCAGGAATAACATTTATATGCTTTTGAATACTAAGTACCCAAACACTTGGACAAAGTTAGTGTGTCTGAATATAACAAAAGGGGAAACTGAGACAGCTGTCTAGTTTTGATATCTAACTTCATGACCCGAACAACAAGCTGAAATATCAAGGAATCTAACTTTGCTTTTACCTAGTAACAGACAGTTATACATGTGAAGAACAAATCATATTGGAGAAAAATTACGTAATGAGTCATGTCACATTTGCCATGCTCATATTCTATAAAAACTGTTGTACTCTTTATGGATTCTCTCTGAAATTAGGCCGAGATCCTCCCGTCCGTGATTAAAGCACAGTGAAAGGCATTGTCTAGAGTCTGTCTGTCGTCTGTGCAGCAGGTTAGTGGAGCACTAGAGACCTTATTCCCAAGTGATAGTGTTCATAAGGGGCGAGACGTCGTCCGACTCAGCAAGACATCGATCAGGATATGCACTAGAGGATAAATTTGTAAGCATTGATTAGGAGACTCTACGCTTGGGTGTCGATTAGGAGATGCTTTAGTCAGGTGTGTTGGGGAATTTATACCACAGCAACAATGGCACCTTTCAAGGGGTGAGATAGACTAGGCAGCAAGTGAACAGTCAGTTCTTGAATTTCATGTGTTGGAAGCAGGTAAATTGACCAAGATCTGAATGACTCTGACAAAGACCAGAGCATCTCCAAAACAGTTCCTGGTCCGAATGAACACCCATTCAGCTACAGCAATATTATGATGCTCATAGGGATTTCCTGGAATGACATGCATTATCTACTTCTGCGGGGCATATTTGGTCGCGCGAAAGCCGTGCTTCACTGACAAGCTGCGCATAAAATAATCGCAGCCTTTACCAAATCGTGTGCGGTTTCATTTCGATTAATCGTGCAGCCCTAGTTAGTACCTACCAAAAGTGAAAGGAAGGACAACCAGTGAACCAGCATCAGGGTCATGAGTGCACATGGGCTAGCCCGTCTGGTCCTATTACACAGAAGAGCTACTGTAGCTCAATCTGCTGGCAAACGTAATGCTGTCCTATGGGAATAAGGCAGTCTGGTGGAGGGAGTGTGATCCTCTAAGCAATGTCCTGCCAGGTTACTTTTTCACGTACCACCTACCTAAAGATTGTTGCAGACCATGTACACCCCTTCATGACTATAATGTTCCCTGATGGCGGAGGCCTCTTTCAGCAGGATAATGCAGCCTTCCACACCGAAAAACTGGAATGCATTGGTTTGAGGAACATGACAAAGAGTTCAAGGTGTTTCCTTGGCCTCCACATTCCCCAATCTCAATCCATTAAGCATCTATGGGATGTGTTGGACCAACAAATCCGATCCATGGAGGCCCCACCTCGCAACTTGCAGGATTTGAAGGATCTGCTGCTAATGTCTTGATGCCAAAAACCACAGGACACGCTCAGAGGTCTTGCGGAGTCCATGCCTCAACACATTAGATCTGTTTTAACAGCACAAGGGGGACCTACATGATAACAGGCGGGTGGTTTTAAAGTCGTGGCTCATCAGTCAGCTCACACAAAAGTCATTTTTAAATTACAAGCAGCTTTCTTTTCCACATGACTAACTTTCGCCCTAACTCGAAACTCCTAATTCACATGGATTCCCAATAACAATGACCAGATTTCACCTGCAAAAATTCACCGAACAACGCTAAATGTGACCTCACCTTTTCTCTGCGAGGAATCATGCCGACATCAACCCAAGCGTTTAAAATCCAGCAACTTCTGCTATATAATCACTGCACCTCAAGCTACGGCATTCACATGTTAAGTGACTAATATATAAATACCATACTGTGATTAAAAGCAGTGAGCTCATATATCTGTCTCGGTGCAAGTATAGCAACGACACACACACACACACAGAGAGAGAGAGCCCATTCTGCAGCTGTCACTAGCTGACATGGCCCTGCAGCGCACCATGTGTTGTGTAAGTCTGATGAAAGCAGAGGTTCAGTAGTGGAGCGTACGGCTGCCTCGTCCCAGGATGCCTGGCCCTCTTGTTTCGTGCAGCGCGGTGGAGCAGCTGTTATAGTAGAGCATCACCCCTCTCCCTCCATCCCTCTCTCTTTCTCTGTTTCCTTCCCCTCTCTTCCATCTCTCCACTTCCTGACAAATAGGACAAAGATCTGTGAATCCTTAATTCCTCCAGTGGCACAGAAGCATTGAAGAGAGGAAAGCATCTGGTTATTCTGCTTTTCTCTTTTTTCAGCCCTCTCGCATCTCAACAACACTAGGGCCCTTTCAGAGAGGAAAATAAAAGAACGAAAAGGGGAGGGAACGAGATCTTAAATGCTATATATATATATATAGCACGTACGATGTTGTGTGTTGAAGGGTCTCTTGTTTTCCCATGTTTTTGTTTTGTTTGCTTATAGGTCTCATGTGCATTTCTATCTTCCCTGAGGAAAATATTATTGCTCAGAGGTTGCTCTTTCTTAGCCCAGGAGACAGCTCATGTGCCATTTATTTTGAACACTTTCCAGTTTAATACAGAGATGACGATCAATAAACCATTATTGATTATTGAGGCTGCAGGATTGCCGAATGACTAAAGAAACGTTATCAGCATGATGTTATAAAACTGTACATTTCTTGTCTATTACCACCCACTTATACTAACAACGGAAATAAGTGCAGTTATAATAGCAAAATATGTGGGAGAGCGTTGCTACTAGTGACGATATAATATTGCAATAGGTAACACATTAATGTTATTACTGAATCAAAACTAGTTAGAAAGTGCTAGCAAAACTAGAAAGTGTAGAAAGAAAGAGACAAAGAAAAGAGGAGGCAAAGGAAGAGTGTCCTAAGAAAGGGACCCAGAGGTAAAGAAGAGTCCGCGAAAAGAAGAGATTGAGCAAACAGTGACAATCTTCTTTTATCCCTTCCTTGCCCATGTGACTGAAAACGTACTCGGTTACTAACGTAACCTCGGTTCTCTCTAGAGAGGGAACGAGTACTGCGTAATATCTTACGCTATGGGGAAAACTCTTTTCCACGAGATATTGAAGCCAAAAATTATCCTTAATTTTTTACTAATGTAAAACGCTTTGCAGCAGCAAGCAGACCTAGGCGAGACAGCTCGCGCGCCTATTGGCTGCTCTGCGGCAATAGCAGCAGCCTATCGAGAGAGGCTCTGCGTGACGTCACGACGAATGGGGGCCTTTCGCGCCCATATCGTCACGTCCCGCCAGAAAGGGCGTGGTCTCGCCCTATATCTAGGCTCGATAGCTGCTCTTACGTCGGTTTTCATCGCCGAAGCGAACCAGAGCGTATTCCAAGCACGGCAAGATACGCAGTACTCGTTCCCTCTCTAGAGAGAACCGAGGTTACGTTAGTAACCGAGTACGTTCTCTTACGAGAGTATCTCTCGTACTGCGTAATATCTTACGCTATGGGGAACACAATGCAACACGCCGTGCTGGTAGGGATCCAACACCAAAGTCCCAGGGGCCGAAGCCCGGGGCGCATATAGTGCATAATCACCATAAACTCACAGAGAGTGAGGGAAGAGAGGCTAGAAGCATCATTCCCTGTAAATAGCCTCCGAAAGGAGCCAATCATGTGACAATAACCATACCGTCAGGGTGAACATTCAGCCTGAACTGGGTGGCCACAAGTGTGTCAACTTTTAAATGAGCTGCTGTACCGGTCAGTGAGCAATACGCAGGTCAAACTCAGTATCCGAGCCGCACAGCGGGCAGATAGCACTGAATTTTATACCGCCAAAAGCTTAGCTTGTAAGGCGGGGACCTCCAGATTATAGTATTTTATAAATGTAGACGGCGAGGCCCAGCCCGCGGCCATACAAATATCTTGCAGGGTAACCCCGCTAGACCATGCCCACGAGGAGGCCATGCCTCTCGTGGAGTGCGCTCTAACACCCAAAGGGCACTGTAGGCCCTTAGAAGTGTAAGCCAGCGCTATGGCACCAACTATCCATCTGGATAAGCTCTGTTTCGACGCGGCAAGTCCCTTAGTACTGTAAACCCCTTACAGTTATAGATAAACACAGTAATTTTCCACACACATACAGACAGACGGAAGCATATCTCCATCGATTATGCATCTGACACATTCGGACCCACGTCATGACCTTCCAGGTCGCAGATTTGGGTTGTTGAGCGCCAGCATGTCTCGAACAACAATTCACTCAATCTCCAATAATGCCAGTGGTTCTGTAACCAAGAAGACTAACACACACACCGACACACAGCTTTTCCAAGGTTGGATTTAGCCAGGCTCAAACTATAAACATGAGAGTCATCTCAAAACATCAAGATAATGCGTTCTTTCTCTTAACTTTAGTATAACTGGAAAGTAAGGCTTTAACAAAGAAATGGTCCATTAAACTATAGGTTTTAACACGTTGAAGATCTTTCTCAAACACAAAACAAGTCCCTATTTCATTTCTGGAAGCTGGGATAAATAAGCAAGCACTTTTACTGCATTCAGATATCAAATACATACATTAAAGAATACATGAAAAGAATATTTCAGTAATTATACTGGTAACTTCTATAACAAAGTGAAATCTCAGAAGCCTAGAGAAATCATTCAACTCATTTAATATTTAGAAAGAAAAATATTGATTAATAATTTGATTATAATTACTCATCATTACATATACATTGAAGCAGCAGTGGATTTCAATCCACCCCCATCAGTACGGCCGCCAAACGAAACGAAAAGCTGCTCAGTCTGTCTGAAACCAGACGAGCGGGACACATAAGCCCTTAGTGCCCTGACAGGGCAAAGGAGACTCGCGTCCTTCTCCTCATTGAGAACCGGAAGGGCAGACAGGGAAATCACCTGGGCCCTGAACGGTGTGTTGAGGGATTTCGGCACGTAACCGTGCTTTGGTTTGAGTATGACCTTAGAGTCGTTAGGTCCAAACTCCATGCATGACGCGCTTACTGAGAGCGCTTGCAAGTCCCCTACGCGCTTCACTGAAGCGAGAGCCATAAGAAACGCTGTCTTGAAAGACAAGTGTTTCATGTCTGACGACTGGATTGGCTCGAATGGGGCGCCTTTCATGGCCTCCAGGACCGTGGAAAGGTCCCATGTCGGGACTGAAGGGGGCCTGGGAGGGTTTAGCCTCCGAGCTCCTCTAAGGAAACGCACGACTAAGTCGCTCTTTCCTAGTGACTGGCCAGACACCGGTTTTGCAAACGTTGCTATGGCCGCCACGTATACTTTGAGCGTGGAAGGGGACCTGCCCTTATCCAGTAGCTCCTGAAGGAAGGAAAGCACTTCCGTAACCCCGCAGTCTACAGGTGAAAAGCCCTGCGCTTGACACCAAGCAGAGAACACAGACCACTTCGAGGAGTAGAGCCGTCTGGTAGACGGGGCTCTAGCCTGCGCGATCGTGTTTAACACTCCCTCTGGGAGGTCAGCGGGTACCCGTTGATGGCCCATGCGTGCAGGGACCACAGATCCGGGCGAGGATGCCAAATCGAGCCTTCCGCCTGAGAGAGGAGGTCTCTCCTCAGCGGTAAAGGCCATGGAGCAGCGCTGGTCAGCTGCATCAGGACAGGGAACCACGACTGGTTTGTCCAGAGCGGAGCTATGAGTAGCACTGGGCATCCCTCCCTCCTGATTCGCTCCAACACCTGAGGCAGGAGTGAGACAGGGGGAAAAGCATAAAGGGGGCGGCGGGGCCAAACATGGGCCAGCGCGTCCCGGCTTTTCGAGAAGAATCTCGGGCAGTGAGCGTTTTCTTGGGACGCGAACAGGTCCACCTGCGCTTTGCCAAACGTTTCCCACAGCAGCCGGATCGTCTGCGGGTGCAGAGACCATTCTCCTGCTGGAACGTTGTTTCTGGACAGCCTGTCTGGTCCCACATTTAGGTGACCAGGCACATGCGCCGCTCTCAGCGAGAGCAGGTTGTGCTGAGCCCAGACCAGGAGGCGTTCCGTCAGCCTGTAAAGGTTTAGGGACCTGACGCCGCCCTGGCGATTTATGTATGCCACCACTGACATGTTGTCCGACCGGACCAATACGTGGTGGCCTGTTATCTGGGGACAGAAGCGCCTTAGCGCTTTGTCGACTGCTATCAATTCCAAGCAGTTTATGTGGAGGAGCTTCTCCCGCACTGACCACAGGCCAGCCAGCGGTCTGCCCTCGAGCAGCGCTCCCCACCCCGAAGTGGAGGCGTCCGTAGACACCACCTTCACACTTGAGGGGATCCCCAGACTCACACCTGACTGATACCAGTCGGTTGCTTTCCACGGTTTCAGAGCCGAAATGCACTGAAGGTCGACCCTGAGGCGAAACAGACCTGCGGTCCATGCCCTGGGGGGAACTCGTGCTTTTAGCCATAGCTGCAGTGGGCGCATGCGGAGCAGGCCCAACTGGAGTACAGAGGCTGCTGAGGCCATGAGACCCAGCATTTTCTGAAACCTTCTGAGCGGGACTATAGAGCCGTGGCGGAAGGATTTAGCGACGTGCTGAATATTCAATCCGCGCTCTGGTGACAGGCGTGCCGTCATGGATAGCGAGTCTAACACTGTTCCCAGAAAGGAAATCCTCCGACTGGGGAGCAGTGAGCTTTTCGCCCAATTGACTGTAAGGCCCAGCTCCTCGAGGTGCTCGAGTAATGCGGCCCTGTGTTCTAAGAGCTCCGTTCGTGAACGAGCTAGAATCAGCCAATCGTCCAAGTAGTTCAAAACTCGCATGCCCCGAAGTCTCAGGGGGGCGAGGGCCGCGTCCATGCACTTCGTGAACGTACGGGGTGCTAGGGACAGGCCGAACGGCAGGACTGTGTATTGATACGCCTGGCCCTCGAAGGCGAATCTCAAGAATCGCCTGTGATGGGACGCTATTTGTATTTGGAAATACGCGTCTTTCAGATCTATTGACATGAACCAGTCTCCTTGGCGCACTTGCGCGAGGATTTTCCTGGTCGTAAGCATCCTGAACTGGCGCTTCACGAGCGCTCTGTTCAGCAGCCTCAGATCTAGAATGGGTCTGAGCCCACCATCTTTCTTCGGTACCAGAAAATATCTGCTGTATAAGCCCCCTTCGCTCTGAGCCTGAGATAAAGGTTCTATAGCCCCTTTCCTCAGTAGTTTCGCTATCTCGGCTCGAAGTAGATGAGATACTTCGCTTTTCACCGTAGTTTCGACGCGCGCCGTGTAGCGGCGAGGGCGTCGAGCGAATTGTAGCGAATAGCCTCTCTTTATAGTGTTCAGCACCCACTCTGATACCCCGGGAAGCCTTGACCACGCATCCGCGTGAATAGCTAGGGGCAGAATGAAATCTGGGCTCTGGCCGGGGAAAGCGGCGGCACAAGAGTCCGTGTGTGCTGGGAACACAGCGCCGTGTTTACGGCGTTCGAGGCGGGGGGCGCGCTGATCACAGCGGGCAGCCTGGCCGCGCTCATCTCCTCTGAGGCGGGTAGCGCCGAGAGAGTGAGCGGGGCGAATCCCGTGGGATTCGGTGTGTCTGTGAGGAAATGTGGGCGCGGGACCACGGGCACATTTGCTACACTGAAAACACTGTCGTTTAGGGCCGACTGAATGTGTGTTGGTTTCGTTTTTACAGAAACCGAGGGACACGCAGCGTGTAGTGTAAGCGGGCATGGGGATATGGGCGCGTTCACTACAGTGTTTGCACAATCGACCGGAGTCGATTTTATTTGTGCGAGCCCTGCACCGTGGCGGGCTGTGTCTGGGTGTGGGAATGGGCACTGGGGCGTGGGCATTCTTACAACACTCATAACACCATCGGCCGAGGCCGGAACACCAGAAAATACACTCTTTATTGGATTTATCTGGGTAGCCGTAAAAACAGCTTTTGTGTGCAGGCAAGCGGGCTGAGACACCGGCTGCTTCACTGCAAAATACACTGGGACAGTCACAACGCATGGGGCTGAACGAGCGAGAAGTTTTGGTGGAAATCCGGCCGCAGCGGGATCTGAACACCGTCGTTTTCCTAGAGTGGCTAGGAAGACTTTGGGGCCTCGGGCTTGATCTCAATCCTCGGCCGGGGCCCGCGGTGAGGGGGGCGGCGTCCGGCGGAGCGAGACCGCGGTCTCTGATCCCGGGCCTGGCGGCGCTGTGAGGCGGCGGCGGCGGAGGGCGGTGCAGGCTGGGGCTGAGAGCTGCGAGCAGGCGGCTTGGTGCGGCCTGTAGCGGAGCTCGAGCGCTTCGGCAGGAAGTGCTTCATAGCCTGAGAAGTCTTCTGCACCTCAACAAACCTGTCCGCGAAGTCCTTGACGGCCGTTCCGAACAGGCCCTCCGGGGAAATGGGCGCGTCGAGGAACACAGAGCGCTCGGCTTCCGTCATCTCAGACAGCGTCAACCATAAGTGTCTCTCGGCAACGGCAACGGCTGAGACTGCTTGCCCGGCTGCGGTGTAAGCGCGTCCGTGCAGCGATGATGTCACTCGGCAGGCTTTGGACGGGAGCGTCGTCTGAACCCGCCGTCCCGCAGAGGGCGGGCAGAGATGCGACGCGACAGCCGTCTCCACCGGAGGAATGGCGAGGTAGCCTCTACTTCCCGCACCGTCGACAGCGGAGAATGCCGCGGAGGTAGAGGTACGCATCCTGGCGGAAAAGGGGGCCTTCCACGACTTTGCAACCTCCTCGTGAAGTTCCGGGAGGAAGGGCGCGGGCCTAGATTTTGACGGAGCCTCGTCTTTCCCGAGAAAGCGCCCGTCTAATCTGTTGCGCGGCGGCAGCGTGGGTGCCTCCCAATCGAGGCCGATGCTTTCTACGGCCTTGGTGAGCAGACGCATCAGCTCAGTCTCAATGCCGGCTCTCTTCCCAGAGGGTTGGCGGGGAACGTTAGCGGAGGGGAGGTCCACAGAGCTCGCCCAATCCTCGCTATCCGAAGCCAAGAGAGAAGACGCCTCGGTGTTGTCGTCCAACTCGATGGCGGACGCGGCGGCGGACGGCGGCCGCTGTCCGTCGGTGAGCGACTCGAGCGAAGCCGGCGAAGCTGGCGGGCGAACCGGCGAGCTTTGGCGGGCTGGAGATAGCTCGGGAGCGCGCTGGGCGCGGCGCTTCTTGCGACGCGGCGTCACGGCAGGCTGGGATACGGGCTCGGAGAACGAAGCTAGGCGAGTCCGCAGAGTCACCATAGGCAAACGTTCGCAGTGATGGCATCCGCCGTCAGCGAGCGCGATGGCCGCGTGATCCTCACCCAGGCAGGACACGCAGATGACATGTCGGTCCTCGTCGCTGAGTGGGGCTCGGCAAGAACCACAGGAAGGCATCTTTAAAAAGACGCCGCTCTTTTAGAGGGGGTGGGAAAAAAGCAGATATGCAAACACACACACACTCTAGGCAGAGGAAAGGATATAACGCCGGAAAGCACAGCAGGTACGGCGGCTGAAGGCGGCGAGGCCAGCGACTCCAGACTCAATGGCACGTCCCGCTGAAGGCTACAGGTCGACGGCGCGGCTTCTCACTCTGGATCCAGCGATGCGGGAGGCTTCGCTGAAGAGATGAAAATCGACGTAAGAGCAGCTATCGAGCCTAGATATAGGGCGAGACCACGCCCTTTCTGGCGGGACGTGACGATATGGGCGCGAAAGGCCCCCATTCGTCGTGACGTCACGCAGAGCCTCTCTCGATAGGCTGCTGCTATTGCCGCAGAGCAGCCAATAGGCGCGCGAGCTGTCTCGCCTAGGTCTGCTTGCTGCTGCAAAGCGTTTTACATTAGTAAAAAATTAAGGATAATTTTTGGCTTCAATATCTCGTGGAAAAGAGTTTTCCCCATAGCGTAAGATATTACGCAGTACGAGAGATACTCTCGTAAGAGAACCAAATGTGAGACATTCAAACTGACCAATCAGAAGATTTCAACTTCCCCCACTGTACTAAAGGTGTGACAATTAGCAGTACACACGTCTCCATGTACACACATCTGCATGTACACACGTCTGCATGTACACACGTCTTAGCAAGCCTTGATCATCAACACCTCTTTGTCTTTAGGAATTCAAAATGGTCCTTGTGGAAAGAAATAGAGAGGATTGAAACAGTAAAGCAAATGTATTTGTTCCTTTTCAAATATATTTAATTATTTTTAACACAGTGTGAATACTGTGACTCTGACATTGCTCTGTTTGAATGAGCATCCCAACCAGCCTGACACAGTAAAACACAACAATGGGGTTATCTATCTATCCATGAGGTTCGGGCTATCTAATTTGACTTGGGAAAACCATATTTATTTGATGTTTAATGACTGTACTTCTGCATACTTATTATTATTTATTACTTATTTATAGTATTCTTACTACTTATCTAAGATAAATAAATGAGATATCTAAAACAATTCACAAGGGTAATCTACGGCTATGACGTGGAGGCAAAGAACCACTTGACGCAAAGCGAAGTGGATTATCCTGCTTATACCATGGTCATTTGCCAACATTGACAACTTAGGTTTTCAGCGCAATATTTGAGTAGAAGGATCAAATTTACGGTTATTTTCATCAAGGCTGGTTAGATCTAGCTTTCTGTCCACTTTGAATCAGACATAGAGATAAAGTGTGGTAAGACTGCATTTATTTGAATGAATTAATTATAGCATTTATTTTGATTAACTATCATGAGGGGAGAGAGAGAGAAGGAGAGAGAGAGAGAGGAGAGAGAGAGAGAGAGAGAGAGAGAGAGAGAGAGAGAAGAGAGGAGAGAGAGAGAGAGAGAGAGAGATGTGTACACATGATATATTTTTCAGGATTCTTTGATGAATAGAAAGTACAAAAGAACACAGCGCTTGTTTAAAATAGAAATCTTTTGTAACGTCATAAATGTAGTACTGTTACTTTTGATCCGTTTAATTTATCCCTGCACAATAAAAGTAATAATTTCTTTAAAATAAACATTTTACTCACGGCAGACTTTTGAACGGTAGTGTATGTATATATTATTTTTATGGGCCTACATTACTTGTTCTCATGGAAAACAAACATAGTTATTACAGGACAAAGTGTTAAATCTGCCATTTTAAATAATAATGGTGGCTGTCAAGTTCAGCTGATATTTTGCTCGGTTTATTAAAAATAATATATATATGCTCATGGCTTAAACCTGGGTCTCTTTGCACACTGTATGCAATATAAATCACTAGACTAGTGGGAGATTAATGGGATTTTTTCTCTGGTGAAAAAAATATGAGAAGCAGGAGAATCATTACTTTAAGAGACACAATTGAGATATTAAAGAGAAAGTCACAGGAGTCACATCAGCGACTTTGACTAAAATGCTGTGTTTTGAGAAGACTAAGTCATCTGAGCACAGTCTGTGATGATGGTCCCGCTGTGGCAGCGGTTCAGACGTGACAGTCTTCCTCTCGCTGGCCCGTGTGCAGACTTTTACTATTTAATTACCGCAGCTCCCGTCACACTGACTGCCAACTCTAGGGGTGAACGTGCAACCCTGTCTTTAAGACAGCCGGCTTGTTCTCTCACTTCCTGGCAGAGAGATCTCCATGGCAACTACACTTGACATTGAGTATGGCTGTGTGTGGCTGCGTTGTGCAGGTGGACTTCTTTAGCATAGTTCGCTTCAGGGCTATTAAGACAGAGGAATTTAATCCTCAGGAGTAAAACCATGGCTGACTGAATACGGAAATACACTGTAAAAACTGATTTCAGTGAGTCGAAAACAAAACAAAGATCATTGGAATACTTTTTCAGTCTTTCTACTTCACAATGTCATTTCTTTGTAATAATATGTTGAAATTTTCAAGAAATTTCAGAGTGAAGTTTCAAAGTAAAGCCTACACCAAAATATTTCTGGGTATTTTCTCACCTCTTATGCATATAGATAAAAGTATATATATAGCAAGGGTTGTTAACATTGTTCAATCTGGACATTTACACTTTTTTTTTTTTTTTACTTTTTTTTTAAAGTGAGCATATTCATAGTCTCAAAACAAAAACAAAGTTCTGTCATGAAACTCTAGACGGCGCAGGGTTGTAATCGCATCATTCGCTAGAGGGCACAGCTGATTGGTTCCTGCTGTATCAGCAGCCAATGAGCTCGCTTCTCAACCTTCAGTTACTTGGTCTACATTTGCATAGCACTTCAGAAACCCTCCACCGTCCCCAGCTCCACTTGTATAGATCTGCTACGGGTAATTTATGTATGCTATCCACCTTATTCCTGACGAGCTTACTGCGTTTTGAATTATGGGTGGCACTTCCGGTTTGGGAAACTTCCATTCAAAAAGACTGAAACGAATAATTTCAAATCATCAGATTGCCTTACAAATAAAGCTGACCTGTCAGTTTGACTGGTCAATTTTCCTTCATGATTTATTTTCAGACATCATGAGAATAACGTAACACTTGGCATTTTTAACGTGACGTTATAACAGGAATATCTATGGCAAGAGCTCGTTTCAGTCGCTGCTTGCGTTTCCTCGTGTTTCCCTTTTCATTTCGCTGTAATAGTATGAAAAATTTACAACATATAGCCTAGGTACTGCACATTTGTGGTCTGATCTCCCGATTTAGTTTACGATATATCCCATTAATAATTCACTGGAATGCACGAAGAATCTCTCATTTTTCTCCTCAAACCTAACGTCTCTTCTTTCCAGGTTTGTTTTCACGCAATGGTAGGCTAATAAATATTAGGCTACCACGTAATGCTGAAGAAATTAGCATTTTTTTATTAAGGCAACATGTGTTACATAATATGTATTACTGATATTTAACCCGTCTGTTATTACCGTGGAAAGAATCCCGCTTTTGGGGTTATTTATGGTCTCTTGTTGAAAGTACCTTGTTAATGCTTTTACACATGTCCTTTTAATGTTCGATGGTTGAAGGGTGAGTAGAATAATATCATCTCATTGTACCCAGCGTACAGAAAAAAACATTAAAAAAAGAAAAACGTATGTAATTGCGTTCATAAAGTGAGCCTTTCACTGCTTGTTTACAGCTTAACGGAAGTTACACCCATAATTCGCGCAAAGCGTCATGGGGCGTAGGAATAAGGTGGATATTGTACAGCATCAGCAGCAGCAGCATGTCTTACTTGCTCACACAGCAATGCGTCGTGTGTGTATTGGCAGTAGCAAGTCCCGTACTTGCTCTGCAGCAGCAATAAACAACAGCAGCAGCAATAACATCAGGATCTACAGCAATAACATAGCAGATCCATTCAGGAAATACCACACATTTCAACATTTTCATATCCATTACCGTGCCAAACATTCTGAGAGCTGTCATGACAGAACTGCATTTTCCACTTTACAAGCACTGAGAGATTAAACTGATAATAAAAGCATATAAACATTGATTCCTTTCACAAAAAGGTATTGAATTCATTACTGTAAAATATTCACAAAATAATTATTTAAAGCTATAAGCATAACTACAAAATGTATATTCACGATAGACATTTTAGTTTCTCCAGGCCTGGAAATCACCATTTTAAAAATTCATGCATGTTTGTGAGTCAGTACGGGTTCTGTTGAGGTGAAAAATCTTTATTTCTGATCTCTATTTCCGCCTAGCTTTCATTTAGCTGCTCCTTTGGCCTACAGGGCCATTCTTTTACACCGAGTCCATAGTGTATTGAAACGTTCATGCTTTTCTGCCTTAATGTCCCCTGTGGCAGCCTCCATTGCCCATGAGAACTGCATTTCCCCCCTCTCTGTCTATCAGAGGAGTGTTTTCGTCCATTATGCATTCTGGCACCCAGTCAGTCATAGCGTGAGCACAACACCCCACTCCACTCGCTCCCGAAGCACACACACACACCCCAGTCTCTCAATCACCTGGCGACAATAACACATCTTAATCTCCTCCTCTCCTTTGTATGGAGCTCACATGGATTTATGGTAATTTAAGCGTAATATGTCAACGCACATTGAAGGGCTATTGAAAATCTTCCAAAGTTATTAAAGTGCTCATCATTTTCCAGGGATCCATAAAGATATTAGTCCTGTGCTGTGTTAGCAGAATCCATATTTCAAACAAACCAGAGATAATGAACTGTGAGCAACGCAATCATGTACACGTCCCAACTGGCCTACAATGGGGTTAAACGCACAACATGACTGAGAACAAATTCAATATTGTTATTCTGCTTAATCTAATGAGCTGGTGGATATGTTCAGAATAGTACACTACCATAATAGTACTATTTCTGAAGTACATAGAAGGTGTGCAATTGGTTCCGTATGCATAGAATACCCATACATCCGCCAAAAGGCGTAATACACAACAGAATAATGCAAAGTACTCAACTTGACTTTCCTTTTTAGTGTGACAAATGAAATAATTACATATTTAGTGTGAGCAGAAATAATTACAACTGTGATTTTAACATCTCGTCAAGGAAAGACTTGAATATGACCAAAAAAGGGAATGAAAAAAAAAAAACCTAAATTGTTATATTTTAATTAATCATAATTCAATTGAAAATGCTAAATAATGATATCTAGACACCACTCAATGTGCAATGTGAAGAGGTCAAGTGACAACAATGAAGCATACAATGTTGAAATGTTTATAGTTGTATACTGTTAACTGTTTTACTAGAAAAATAGTAGGCAGTATACAATATATAGTGTGCACTATTAGTAAAATAGCAGTTTTGGAGATAGTTACTTTTAAAAGTAATGCATTACAATATTGCATTACTCCCTAAAAAAGTAACTAGTTTCGATAGTTACTTTTTATGGAAAGTAATGTTACATTTGAGTTACTTTTTCTCCGCTATTTATTAACAAAAAAAGTTATATTTTTGGAAAATGTAAAGGCCTTTTCATACAAAAAGTCCAAATTAGAAAAGGAAATGCAAATTCATGTCTGTACAGTAGAAAGCGCAGCTCAAACAAACCTTTCAGCTGTGGATCACAGAAGAATAGGATGCAGGAGAAGAAACACAAATGTGTTGTATAACTAGTCATTTTAGCCTTTTAGTATGGTTGAATAGTTCAGCAGCAAAGACGTTGGTTAATAAAGTGAGATTAAATACATAAAGTATATTTGTGTTATTTAACATTTAATTACTGCAGGTTTGCGTAATAACCTGAGTTTGCATTTCACATTTTTTGAGGAATACTGAATCTGTTTTTGTGAAAGTGAGATGAGTAAACGCATGTCCACATTTAGCTGTAAAACCATCATATACTCGCGATTTCTCTCCAGGAGAGCTGTCAGTCAATTAATGGGAAAACAAAGTAACTCAGATATTTTGTTGTGAATTTAAAAGTAATGCATTACTTGTTACTTAAAGTAATCTGATTACGTAACTCGTGTTACCTGTAAGTACCGAAGTCGCCGTTAAACGATAAGGAAAATTCTGTAAGATAATGGTTTAAGAGATATAAGCTTCATTAAGCTTTAATAATTTAATTTAGATACATTTTCATTATTGTTGACAATCATTACACAATATATATATTTACAGGTCATTATGAAATATCATTATAATTTACAGGATTTTATACAAAATTGCCTGACAGATGCCTTGATTGTATGATCCAGATCCTTCACATATTGTTAGTCAACTGAAGTGATAGTTACCATAAATTTGAGAGTAGCAATGATCGGTTTCTTGCTTAAATTCAACCGGTACACTTTGAGGCCTTTGAAAAAGATTCAGATCCTTTGCCCAATTTTTAAGAAGCAAGATTTTTTTCTTCAACCAAAGTCTTCAACATTAAGAAATCTAATACACCAAAAAATACGTTTAAATAATGAACCATAACATTAACATCTGATATTATAACTATTGAATCAGAAAGTTTCCTTTTTTTTTTTTACCATGATGTAATATCAGCTACTAGTTTTCAACTTATATCTATCGATAGTGTTAATGGTTTACAGATATATTGCGTCTTTCTTCGTTGAGGTTAACTGGCCTCATCCAATACACCCATGTATTGAAAAACACTTGAGAGATGTTAAACAGCCGTGTCCCCTCCCCAGCGGCTCACCACACAAAGTTTATACAGTGTAGAGATGAGGACTGTTTAGCATTTACACGGCCAAGGTACTGTTGACACAGCTGGAGTGGACAGTGAGTCCAACCACCAGGGTAATGGTCCATGTCAGTCCGTCCTTTCCACATATGTCCTTAGTCGTGGCCCAGCCTGTGCGTATTTCCCCTGCATCAGATAAAACCTTCGTTTTAATAGGGCTGAGTTTCCTTGTTGGCCCAACGTCAAAAAAAGAAGAAGAAGAAAAAAAAACAATAGTAAAAGGACCTGTTTTGAAAATACCCTGTATGGCTTCCTGACAGCGTCTTTGCATTGCATCCTGCAAACTCATTTGAAAGAACAGAAGAACCTTTAAAGTGTCAAATGAAAATGCATTGTGCTCCAGCTCTCTGCAAGAGATAAAGAAAACAAACCAAAGCATGCTTTTAAAAGATATCTGATATACAGCTTAACTATAGGAAAATAGACTTTCAAGACCGACTCCGTTTGTAAAGCTTTCTTGGATGCAGTTGGCTACGAAGTAAACATATACTAACCCAAAAAACAAATCCCTAAAATATATGCAAAGACAAGCATAAATATTTGATCCACAGAGTAATCTACATATGACAAATATAAGTGGTATACTGAAACTCTGGAACAAGCCCTGTACTGCATGTTTTTTCTCCGGTTACGCCGCCGATGTGTTTCCTCAATGTTTATGTCCAAAAAAATCGAAAGAGAGTCCATCCTGATATTTTTATTTTTTACTTTGACTGTCTTTCCTTAGTCTTTCCACTATATATTTGAAATAAATCAGCAAAAGGTGTATTGTTTTATTCTCTTTTTTACTCTTCTTTGTTTTCTTTTTTGGTCCGTTCCGCTCTCCGGATCCTTTTAATGGACGTAGTAAAGCCAGTAAACTACATTGAAGAAGGAAAAAACGGTGGGGAAGATCATTCTCGACCACTTGTCAATGGAGTTGACATCGGACAGGTCTGGGATGTTGACCTTGAGCTGGGAAGCCCGTCTCCTGAGCCTGCTTTTCTTCTGTGTGGCGTGGCGCTCCAGGGCGCTGTGGCCGTAGTTTTGCCGAGCCATGGCCGCCCGGCGGTATCTGCAGGGTAGAGCTGTCGTAGGCTAGCATGGTGTTGCGCGGGTCACCAAGACCCCTGGACAGATCGGACGGCCCCATCTCGTTCTTCATCTCTACCGTGGTCAGCCGTATATCATCAGCGGTCATCTGTAGAGAGAGGAAACATTGTAGAATCAGGTCTAAATATCAATGGCATGTTATTGAAGCCATGCTAAGGAGCCCTTTATAAGTCAACACTATATGTGCAAAACCAGCATTTTTCTGAGATCTGTGGGTAAGACATTTTCAAAACTCTCTTGGTGTAACTGGAAGCCGCCTTTACTTCCTGAACGTCTTCGTTTTGAATCACAGACCGCAGGCTAATGCTGTTTTTTCCATAAGTTGGAATGATGTACAATGATGGGTATCATGAACTAGATGTTGAAAAATTGGACTGTCCCTTTAAAACTATGATGAATGCAGTACAACCATAGTTGGCAAATATACTATAGAGTAAATGAATCATCAGCGATAGTTACACTGCACTCATAGTAAGCTGTGAATAAAGCTTTTCAGACAATAATATCCAGAGTTATTTCCGAATTTCAACCATAACATGGTTAAAATTCTGTCTGCATATAAATAAGCCAAATAAATGCAAATAAAAAAGGCAAAAACATGAAGGCAAAAGTCTAGATCAACAGTGAGGAATCAGGTTGCAGAGATGGAGGAAAGGAAAGGCCGGGGCGGGAAGGAAAGCATTTGGTTTGCTTTCACTTTCCACGATAACCCTACTAAAACACTGTTTTTACTGTTACATTGTTACAAGTGTTAATTTTAAAGTCTAATTTTAGGCTTTATTATATCTTAATAAGCTAATCATCAAAATGAACCAGCAAAAGCTGCCCTTGAGATGTAAACATTGCTAATGCGGTTTGCTAATTGCTAATGCTACTGTACAAAGTAACAAATGTTGCCTTTGGCTAGTGAGAATGCGATTTATTAGTATACTCAAATCATTTAGATTTCATTGAGACTGAGTAATGCCTATTCGACAGATTAAGTGGAACAGATTTAAAGGGAACTAACCCCTTTGTGCTGATTAAAAAAAAATCTAATGATAACCTTGAAAATAGACTTTCAGAATTTTCTAAATATGGTCTAAAAGAAGTTTTCACTTCATTTTAACATTTTATACCTCATTTGATTTGAATTAAACTATATCATATACATATATCTGCAGTTTATCAACAATTGGCCACTTAGGTTTTAAATAAAGATAATAATCTTGGCTATTTTTAAATTTTATAGAACTTATCTTGGGCTAAAAATGACCCCAAAAAATCAAACTCTGCACTCTAAATTTCCAAACAGTTAAGACCCGTTCACACCAAGAATGATAACTATAAAATACATCTACATGTTTTGCAATCTGCCTCTTTAAATGCTTGAACTCTGTTGGAAGTCTGTTGGATTCTGATTGGATGTCAATGTTTTTATCGTTCATCACCTGCGAAAAAAATATTCTGAAAGTGACTCCAATTATATAGTTCCTGTGTGTTGTTATCGTTATATTTGTGGAATAATGAGAATATAAACTATTATTAAAACTTATCTTTATGCTTGGTGTGAATGGGCTTTTATGCTAACAAGCGTACGCTGCTCAAAACGCCACGCTCGCCGATCAAACAGGAATGGGCGTTTGGGAAAAGGCTCGGGTGCAAACAGTAACTGAAAAAAGGGCAGGACAACGTAATGGTGGAAATGATGATGGCTACCATCATTACTCTAAAGGAATAACAGAAAGTCATCCAAAGAAATAATAATCAAACAAAAAGAGCTTGGGTGTGTTTACTTCTGGTTGGTTATCGATGCAGAGCCATTGCATTTTTTTGACTTCAGGTCAAATATTCAGTACCTTAAGTCTTTGATCGCCTAGTCCTAATGCTGCATCCTCCGCAAAGATCGGATCCCACATCGAGTCATACCCGTCAATTTCCCTCTGTTTCATTCTGGCATAGAGAGCATCGTCTCTCTGAACTACACTTCCCACCAACCACTGCAAGCATACAAAATCAGCACTGTTATAGAGGTCGGCCGCACTCGAGAGAGAGAGACACAACTCTTTCAATGAGATTAGAAGGAAAGCCCTAGAGGCTCCGCCAGCCACGAGCTCGGACGCGGCCGGCCCGGCGTGAGTGAGCGTGTCTGTTGTTTACAGCTAACAAAAGTCTGCGCAGATCTCCCGGATATTTCATCACATGTTTCTGAGGGTAAAAGCCCATTAGCTTGTGGTTGGTGAACAAGCTTATGCCAGTGGAAAAAATACAGCTATACATCCGGTGTTTTAGCAATCTCCAATGACCACTGACCCTGAAAGGACACTGATAGAAGTCACAACATATTACCTCAGAGAACTGACCACCTACTGACCAGAGGCCTTTTTTCAACAAACCCTAATGATGCACGGCGTGTGTGTGTGCGGTCAGCTCGGCAGTACCTTGTTGGGGTCGTTTCTGAGTTTCTCATTGTTGGCCGTGGCGGCTTTTTCCGCCGCCTTCTTCTGCCGCTGAGGGCCTCTCCCGAAGAAGATATAATTGACGAAGGCGTACTCCAGCAGCGCCAGGAACACAAAGACAAAGCAGCCCATCAGGTACATGTCTATGGCTTTCACATAGGGAATCTTGGGAAGGGTCTCTCGCAAGTGAGTATTAATGGTGGTCATGGTCAGCACGGTGGTGATACCTGGAGTTCAAAGAAAGTGTTCAAGGATAATTAAGCACAGCACTGTGAAGCTCAAGTCAATTGCAGCTTTATATAACAAGAGACGTAATTATCCAGCAAGTACTGAGTAGGAGCTGCCAACTAAGCAATTACAGAGGTTATTCATGTGTCATCTTCAAACTTGAAACCATTGTGAAAACTTTGACAACAATAAACTTGAACACAATGTGCTAATGCAAATGCAAACTGAAATGATGTGCTGCAAGCTACAGCACTCCCAGAGAGAAGCAGTAAGATATACTTAGGCCCTGTTTACACCTGGTATTAAGATGCGTTTTGGTCGATCGGATCACAAGTAGACGGAGTAAACGGGGTCTAAAACGTTTTGAGCTTGTCCACTTTCAAGCACTTTCCGAGGTAGTTGAAAACGCATTAGACCGGATTGCTTTCGTAGTGCAAACGCCCATGTGGTCGAATGTGTTCGAACAGCCACAAAAGAGCGCCTACTTTCCTCCTACTGACCTAATGCGCAAACATTACAGGAATTGAACCAACCAGACGGGATTTAAACTGTGTCGCCTGAAGACCCAGATGTTTGAAGATGAAAAACTTACCAAGCACAATGTTCTCTCACCGTTCCTGATTCTTAACACACACTCACAGTGTTCGGCTTGGTCTTGTGGCTGTCAAAGCAGAAACGAAAGCTGATGTTCTCCGTATGTTTTTCCGTCGTCTCCGGGTGCGCTCATATGTAAATTGCATGAGCTTATTTCATCCATTAGAACGAAAGATCTGAAAAAGCCCATACATTTACCACCTTCTTGAAGAAATCAGGACAGAGTGGTTGAAAGTGGACAAAAGATGTGGATTAAAACACAAGGTGTAAACGTAATGTGTCTACCACGTCTACTTGTGATCCGATCGAACAAAACACATCTTAATACCAGGTGTAAACAGGGCACTAGAGATGTGTTCAGTGGCACTATTTTTATCTTACACATGGTTATGGATTTCAACAAAGGATGATTTCAGGTAGCACTCATGTGCTACGAACATTGCGGGATGAGTTATATGACGAAGATTAATACTTGGGTTTAGGGGTTTGTTCGATCTTTTTTAAATTTCGGTACGCAATGTTTCGCTACATCAGTGATTCCTCAAATCCTGTGACTTAAGATATTCACCTGGTAGATTCTTTGAAGAATAGAAAGTTAAAATAAACTGCATTTTTGCAAGATTATAAAGATTTTACTGTTAATTTAATGCATCCTTGCTGAATAAACGGATTCATTTATTAAAAACAAATATTGCGGTCCCCAAACAACCTAAATAACGGTAGGGCAGAATAGACCAGAGATTTGAGTCTGGGCTCTTTTGACTTGAGCAAGTAAGCAGCTGCCTAGCAACCACTCAGAACACCCTAGCAACAAGCTAAAACAGTCTACCCAGAACACAGCAATGCTAAAAAACACCTAGACCCCCATCATGGTGGTGACTTTTGCACAAGCAAGCACCAACGACATTTTCTTAAGAAAATGTCAAAATCTAGTTATATGATGGATTTCCACCTCTAACCATGTGCCAAATTAGTCAAAAACAATGCATCAGCATTTTCCCCATATTCCCAAATGTTTAATTTGTTCAGCATCATCTCTGATTTCACACATTAAGCTTTAGCACACGTTCACTGAAGAAAGCTCAAGCAATTCATTTCGAAAAGAGAGAGAGAAGGACGGAGATAGAGAAAGAGCTGTCAAGTCTGTAATAGAGATGCTGTATTTCTGTTTAAACAATACAGCAGGGTTGAGACATATGTTTCCTTGTCACATGCCCCTCACTGCAGACAGATTAATTCTGACAAGTTCACCCAAACACAAAAGGCCCGGCCTTCCTATCATCAGTGATCTATTCTCCCCCCTCCCCCCAGTATCAACATCAGAAGAAGCCATTTTGTCATAATGGCAGGAACATGGCCCTGGACATAAAACACGTCAGTAAAGACCGACCGGAGGAAAGTTTGTCAGCTTAATCAGCAGTAATACATCAGCACAGATCAGGAGAGGCTACAGAGCGCTTCTAATAGAGTTTGGAGCGGGAGGGAGGGGAGCACTGGCAGCGCAGCATCTTCATTGGAGTGAGGCAGATTTAAGACCCACTCGAGTCCAAGCATCATACAATTTCATTTGCAATTTGAGCTTCCTCTATTGGAGCACAGGCAGGTACTGCACGAAGGAAAGCACAACCGCAGTGTCTCACTAGTTTGGAGATGGAAATTAAAAAAGACCCTAGTAATCTCATTTGTCTCCTCTAGAGTTTCTGGGGAGATGTCTCAAACCTGTCCTCAGAATTTGCAAGTCTATCAAAAGATCTGTGTCTATCAATATGCATTCAATAATTTTTCTCTACATTCTTCTCAACAAATATTGGGAGAGTTGATACTTAAATAAAACAAAGGAGCCCAGTAGGTCTAGGTCTCTTGAGCAATGAAAGAACAACCTCTGAGCAGTTCTCGTTCTGGGAACACATGTATTAAGGTCACCTTGATTTTGCCAAGACATGTTTCTGTATCAGTATCTTTGTCGATCCTGAAACAACATTCTTGCCTACATGGAAAACTGCAGTAAACGTTCGCCTGATGCACAGTAAACTGGAAACACTTTCACAAAGTCAGAAGTTTAAATCTGATTGGCAAACGGATTTCCGGGAGCCTGGTGTGTGGTGGCGTGTAATGGTTTGCCAGGAGACAAATCAGTGCTCACTAAGTCAGTGTATTTTTAGTGCGTGTTCACACTTGACATCTTTGGTTCAATTAAACCCCTGTGCGATTGCTCTGTTAGTGCTCTGTCAATTTAAATAAGTGAGAACACTGCCATCTTAAAAGATGAGTCTCTGTCCACTTCCAAGCAAACTCTGGTGTGGTTTGAATGATATATGAACAACACAAACCAAAAACTGGACATGATGTCACAAGATGCGACCCTAAAAAGGACAGGCATCAGAACCGCGTCTCCTCACAGCAGATCTTATAAGCTCTTCACAAGTTCTCAGCTGGTCAAAACACTATCATATGTAGCTATGCACATACAACGAGAGCATTTTGCCCTACACACAGCATTGTTTCAGATGTTCTACAAGTTCCGTCGTAAAATCAACGTCATAAAAATGACCAATCAGGTTGTGAATGAATCCCTATGCCTTTAGGTGCGGTATCTTTAGGTTTGGTGTTAAAATGCCAATGGGAATGCTTAGTGGGACCAGGACAAAATGTTTTTTTGGTCCGGACCAAACAAAATCAAGTGAACCAAACTACAAGTGTGTACACACCCTTAATCACGAAAATTGCTTGTAGGCACTAAAAAGTGTAGAGATGTGCTTCAAAAACTACGTGTACCGGGAGCGCCTGATGGCTTTTAACGAAGTAAACGCCATTGAAATAATCAGTGCTTATTTGTTTCACTCGAAAATAAGTCACAATAGGGAAGAAAGGACACAAAACTATTTTATGCCGACTGTAATTTTGATGACAATCTTTAAGGAATGATGTATGGTTACACTCTATTGTTATTGAAGTGACCTTTAACCGTACCTAAACATGATGTTGTACAAATTAACGTTACTGGTCGCTTTACAGACAACATCTTCCTACTTGACTCTTTCGCCGCCCTTGATGGAATTTTCCATCATTTATAAGACAATGCTTCTCCGTCATACAAAAAACTAAATTCAGAGTTTTCACGGTTATATGATAGGGGGCGCTGTTCGCATCTTCTGAAAGAGTAGAAAATCTCCAGATCAAAACATGGGCAAAAAAGGCTTATAATTTATAATTTACATAATTTTCCTAGCTTTTAGATAAAAAACAAATTGCTGAAACATCCACACTAGGGGTGGGGGAAAAAATCGATTCTTAGATGCATCGCGATGCGGACGTGGACGATTCTGAATCGATTCACAAATGTCAAAAATCGATTTTCAAAAAAAAAAAAAAGTTTTTATATATATATATATATATTTATAATAACGTAATATTGACGGAACGCAAAAGACGGAACTCTGAAGCGCGGAAGTGCAGTGGCCGGACCGTCTGTGGCGTGCACATAACAGAGACGCGATGGCGCGGAGATCCAAACACACTCGTTAAAAGCTGACGTGTGGAAATATTTTGGCTTCTGAAGTTGAAGGGGGAAAGGAGCTGGACAGTCAAGAGTCACACTAGTTGTAAGCTTTGTAGAATAAAACTAAAATATTTCGGAAACACGACAAATATGAGAAGCCATATGACGCGTTTCCACCCAGGAGGAAAAACACTCGGCTGTAGGCTACCGGTCGTTGTTATATTATTCATTTACTACAAGTATGCTGCTAGTTCAGGCACACATTTATTTTCCTGTTGGTTCAATGTTAATAAAATATATTGAACGTTAATTCTTTATGGGTCATTACTTTGTACTTTTAAAGCAAAGTATTTATAGTCACACACACACACACGCACACACACACAAAAAAGATTCAGATAATCGATTTAGCATCGAATCGCAGCCCTCTGAATCGTAATCGAATCGAATCGTGAGGTGCCTAGAGATTCCCACCCCTAATCCACACCCATATTTTGTTTGTGATATTCATATGAAAAAAAAATTCTGGGGGCCATGAAACTTTAATAAAATTATCAAAAAAGCTGCCGGTGGCTGGCAACTTTTTAAAAAAAAATACTGGCAGGGAAAGAGTTAAGTGGGCGGTCCTTGGCCAACTGAAGTGAGATACAGTACCCCTCGCTGCAGACTGTAGCGCGGTGACGTTACGTTTGTACGTCGTCGTCACGTATGTACGTCACGTATGTGTTACCACGCATGCGCAAAGTATAGACCCCTTATCAGTTGGTAAACATGGTGACGTTTTTCTGTGGGCGGAGCTTAGTTGGCTGCAGAACGATCCCTCTGGCCGCTTCCCTAACGTTATTTTGCAAGTTTTGTTAGTTTGTTTTTTTAACAATGACTGGAGAAAATCCGGTTTTATCTTAATGTGCAAGGTCACTCAGTGTCCAGGACCGCGATTTTTATTTGCAAAAGTTAATTTTAACGGACGGAACCAGACGTAAAAAAACGTTTTACGGCTGGACCCGTACACGCTCACTCAATGGACGATCTGACAGGATTAACGTTACCTCGGTTGAGTGGCCTGACTTCTACACCTACCTGATAGAGAAACCGCGTAAAGAGAAACTGAGGGCATATAAATCTTTAGATGCCTATAACTATGTGCTGAATGGTCATGTACAAGACTTGTGTGGTACGATCCGCAGTTCTGCCGAGCCAGCGCCGAGAAGACGACAATGTAAACAGTGACAGTACGTGCAATGTTAATGATGTGAATATTTTCGAGATATAAAAATTCCAGATACAGCATACTCATTTTTCATTGATTCTTGCACCCAACAACACATCAAGATGACATTTAACAATAATAATAATAATTTAAGCTCCTTATTATGTAGCTGAATCTGTGCTGGTTTGTATTAGCCCCCTGCAGTTTTCCGTTTGTTTTGCCTTTTGCTAGCGCCGTGACGTAACTGACGTCGGCTGATAAGGGGTCTATTCGGTAAAACTTCAGACCTTTGTTTACAGATGGTCGATTCTGGCAACCCACTGCACCACACGACATTTTCCAGGGTTTGTTTCAGCGCCCAGTGCCCAGCTTCTGCTGCCGACATGCGCAGTTGCACCTGCGTGACGTCAGTGTGACGTAGTGTGATAATTCCCCTATATACGCATGTGCGCACGCGCAGTTAATTACGATCACCTCCGGCGATGGATTCGATAGCACAGCAGTAAGTCAGCATTATTTATGATGTTTTAACAATTGTGTTAACGGCTTTTAATTGTAAGATACGCCGTAGAGCGCGTCATACATGTTTTAGGTTTAAAAAAAAAAGTTATGACATGTTTTGATATGTGTTGCATTCAAAATGACAGGGTTTCAGCGAGTCTTAAAATAATATGCAAGTCTTAATTCGCCTTTAAACAAATTAAGGCTTGAAAGATGTCTTCAAACAGAGCAGAAATACTTAAATTAATGAATGTTAACGTTACATGCATTGAAAAATAAATGTTGTTCCTCAGTATCAGGTCGTACTGTAAAAGTTACATTCCTGAAAGTAGTGATCAATGTACTACTGTTAAGTTATGTTAAATAAATTTGTGGTAAACTGAATTAAATGTAATGAAGTTGAACATTGTATTTTGCTAAAATAAAACTCATTGTGATTCTCCTTATTTTTTTTTTATCATTTAGAGAGCATATTAATGTTTTTAGTTCCCTTAGATTTATTCAAGACATTTTCTTTACTCTTAAAATGTGTTAAATGAAATCTTAAATTGACCTTCATGTGACTGGCAGAAACCCTGTACATATCAGATATAGAATAAAGCAAACCTTAACTTGATTGTTGATGTTCTTATCTAGATGCATGTTAGTGTCCGTACAAAAAATTACTTGCTCTTAATTAAATTAATTAAATTAATTACTCTGTACTATTTTAATGCCTTTCTTCAAAATTATTCAATATTGTTTATTCTGTATTTTATCTAAATTAGGTGTTGTGAACTGGAGTGCATTTTCCAGGCAATACAAGGAAGAGTTCCGGGTGCCGTACTCGTTGACTGTGTGCTTGCACTGCGATGCAATATACAAGGACTGCCCACCTGGGTATATTGGTGATGGCAGAAGGGGAGTCCTGCGTGGATTTTATTCTGATAAGGAGGTTGAGGGCTATTGCTCGGTTGATTGTTTTTTCAATGATGGAGGGGAATTTCAAGCTGTGTGTGTGTGTGTGTGTGTGTGTGTGTGTGTGTGTGTGTGTGTGTGTGTGTGTGTGTGTGTGTGTGTGTGTGTGTGTGTGTGTGTGTGTGTGTGTCAAACCCTACATTATGGGGACAAAATGTCCCCATAAAGATAGCAATATCTGAAATCCTTGTCCTTGTGGAGACATTTTTTTGGTCCCCATGAGGAAAACAGCGTATAAATCACACTAAGTGATGTTTTTGGAAAATGTAAAAATGCAGAAAGTTGTGTGTCATGGGTAGGTTTAGGGGTAGGGTTAGTGTAAGGGGATAGAATATACAGTTTGTACAGTATAAAAATCATTATGCCTATGGAGAGTCCCCACAAAGATAGCGGACCAGATGTGTGTGTGTGTCTGTGTACAGATGTATGTGATTAATTGTATGTGTACATATTTCTTTTACACTATTATCTTTGTTTTGAAATAAAAGTTATCACTGTTATGAGTTTGGTTTTTTGAGTTGGCATGCATAATATGGGATACAGAGATTGACAATGTACTGTATGTATTTATTTTAACTTCAAACTACTTTTTTTGGAATAAAAGTTATAAAAGTTAAAAGTTATAATAACCTATATAATACACAAAAATAAAAAATTATTAACTATGAAAGGGGAATGATTAAAATAAGAAATATATAAGGTGTCATTTATGTTTACAGTGATTTTGTAATTTACACAGTGAAGTGCAACATAATGTGAAAATAAACTTTAAATAAAATACTACACTGATATCATATTGCACTATATATATATATATATATATATATATATATATATATATATATAATATATATATATATATATAAATATACACTTATAAGGAAGTTCAGAGTAGGCCTATACTCTGAAATTCCTTATCTTAAATCAGGCATAGTTAAACTATGGATGTACGCTGTACTACTTTTTGCTGCTTTCATTAATACTTTAGAGTTTTTTAAATACATTAACATTTTTTAAAATATGTCAAATTTGCGTGCGTTTTAAAGGCGCGGGACGTCAAAACACGTGACGTAACCGCGAACGCGCATGCGCTGTCACCGCGACATGGCGCATGCGTGGTAACATACGGGTGCATCACGTTCATACGTGACGTACATACGTGACGTCACCGAGCTACAGTCTGCAGCGAGGAGTACTTGACTGAAGTGACTATCGAGCCCTAACCTCTTGGCGTCAGTTAAAAATCTGGCTACGCAAGACTTTTGGACTTCAAACTATTAAACTTGCGTCACAAAAATGTGACGCCACTCTGGAGTATGTAGAAAGTAATGACATTTAAGCAACTGCAAAGAATCAGTGAGTCAAGGCTCCAACATTATTAGATATAACCGACTTAGCAAGTGTTTGAAAAGACAGATGTGTAAAAAAAAAAAAAAAAAAATTGTGCAGAAATTTTCACACCTGCAAAATGAATGTGTATCATCACTTATTCTCTGCTGATTTCTTGTTTCCCTGTACGTCATCTTTCGAGTGGGGAGTAAATGGAACACCTCTGGAAATCTGAGATATCATCCAGAAGGAATATCCCAGATTTGACTATAAATGTAACCTAAAATCAGATTTGTTAATCGAGTGCTGCAAGCATGACTCCTAAATCCCAGAAACGAGTTAGCATTTTAGCACTTCCGATTCCATCGTCCCGAAGTCAATGGGTTTTTTAATGGGTTGTTGGTTAAATGCCTGAAATAAAGTCGCTTTTACAGCCTCATTACGTTTATAATCACACTCTGACAAACTATTACACCTTAAACTTTCATGGAAAAATGTTTTTAAAATAAAGACTGAAAGTTGTCTGAAAGTCATCAGACTGTGATGTAGTTCGTTTATATATATGTTTAGCTTCAAATTTAAAAATGCTAATTTTGGAAGATTATCATGATTAACAAAATGTGTAAGAATCATAGACGTTTGTTAGTCACGGAGCTTATTTTCTGCAATAATCCAAAAGCCAACGAAAAATAAATCCTATTGGTTTTTAGTTGAGGGAACCAGAGTGACAAAAAAAACATCATCACTGCAGCACTCAATAGGAATGTTGTTCCAGGACCAACAAGGATGTTGATACAGAAACATGTCTTGGCAAACTCACAGTCACTGATGTATTACTCAACTGCAATGAGAGGCTGTAAAACAAGTACCAGAAATCCAAAGAACCACCATAGCCAATCCCTGAGCATAGAGAATAAAGATAAAGTACAGAGTGGTCACCATGAGCCCAGCAAACATCTCCAGCAACTCAACTCGCATATAGAGGGTATGCAGTCAGTCAACACACATCACGTGATCAGATGTCCCACCTAAAGCCACACGGGCAGCAGAAGCATCGTAGTTGATCCAGAAGGATACCCAGGACAGGATTGTGATTAGGATTGAGGGCATGTAGGTCTGCAGGATGAAGTAACCAATGTTCCTCTTGAGTTTGAAACTCAGAGACAGGCGTGGATACGAACCTGGTCCAAAAAACAGAGAGAAGGACAGTTTCATTTATGCTCTATAGTCAAATCTAGAGATGCTTCATTTTGGAAATTGCAATAATCGTACACTACCATTCAAAAGTTTGGTATCTATATGTATTCTTCATTTTAAAGACATCTCTTATCTTCACCAAGGCTGCATTTATTTGTGACCCTGGATCACAAAACCAGTCTTAAGTAGCACGGGTATATTTGTGGCAATAGCCAACAAAACACTGTATGGGTCAAAATTATCGATTTTTCTTTTATGCCAAAAAATCATTAGGATATTAAGTAAAGATCATGATCCATGAAGATATTTAGTAAATTTCCTACCTTAAATATATCTAAATTGTATTTTTGTAAGTGGATGCAGCACAACACCAACAGAAATGGAAACCTTTAAAGGCGATTTTCTCAATATTTAGATTTTTTTTGCACCCTCAGATTCTCAATTTCAAATAGTTGTATCTCGGCCAAATATTGTCCTATCCTAACAAACCACACACCAATGGAAAGCTTATTTATTCAGCTTTCAGGCGATGTATAAATCAATTTTAGAAAATGGACACATAAGACTGCTTTTGTGGTCCAGGGTCACATTTGATCAAAAATACAGCGATTTTGATCCAGTAACAACAATATTATTACAATTTAAAATAATTGTTTTGTATTGTAATATATTGTAAAATTAAAATGAATCATGTGATGTCAAAGCTGAATTTTCAGCATCACATGATCCTTCAGAAATCATTCTAATATGATGATTTGCTGCTCAAGAAAAATGTCTTATTATTATCAATTTTAAAAATGTTTTTTATTTCTGCTGCTTATTTTTATTGTGCAAACCTGGACAATTTCTTTTCAGCGTTATTTGATTAATAGCATTTTTTAAAGACAAATATTTTGTAACATAATAAATGCTTTACTATCACTCTTAATCTATTTAATACGTCCTTGCTGAATAAAAAAAAATTATTGTTCTGACCATAAAATATTTAACAGTGATGTCGAAATAACAGATTATCAATAATCTGTTTTTTAACATCAGCCTCTTTGCAGACTGCTGATAGCTTTAATTTGATAAATCAATGCATTGGTCCATCTCTAGTAAACAAACAGGCCACCACAAATATATATTAGGTGGCAGAACAGGTCACAATAATAAGCGCAGTGTCTGAGAATGTGGGTAGAGTCAGACAGCCAGACTGCATTACTTTATCTGTTCCTGAAAGGCAGACCAGTGATGATAATAAGACTGGAGAAAAACACAAATTATGTGCACTTACTCACATGCTTACTCATCGCATACATCGCTTCAAGGTTTAGCAAAAGGACACTGTAACTATATATACGCATGCAATAACATCTGCACCACAGCATTTCAGTTTGTGATAATTTCATGGTTAAAGTGTAGGGATCATACCAGGACGGGGCGGTATCACAGTATTTTGGCCTTGTGTGTGCTCACAGATCCGGCCGTACGTGAAGCCTTTCAATGCGGCTCAGAAACAATTGAAAGAATTCACCTATCCATTTTATAATAGTTTAGCTTTTGTCTTAAACTCGAGTCTTGAATAATCATATCTTTTGGTTTGTGTCCTTCAAGGTTCAAATGAAAAATAAATGAAATGAGATGAAATACCTTTCATTTGTAAATATATAATTTGCAGGATGATTAACCGTCATGTGTACCCTTCTCGTAATAAAACTGCTCATGCTGTGATATAATATTCTGGTCATACCGCCCACCCCTACAGTAGATCAAACATTACTTTTGAACAGATCTGACTCATGCTCCCAACTGTACAACACACAGAAAAGAGAATAAATTCAACCTGTAGAGAAAACCACGTTCTTGGAGATGAGTTTGTAGTCCACGATGGAGAACTGAGGCAGCTCTATCCTCTCCACCCCCGTAACGGCTCCGTTTCCCCCTCGCCAGTAAAACTCGATATCATCTGTAGTGTAGCCATCTGGAAGATCCCAAACACATGTGTGTTAAAACAAACCTCACATCTCCATACATATGAGGAACAGCAGCAGGAAATGAGCTCTGGATAAAGACTGTATTACTTCCGTCTGCAACCAAGCTTTGAGGGACTTTAAACCAATACAGAACAAAACAGGGCCTAAAAGGATTGTTTTTTTTTATCATCACATTTTTATCCAGTCAAAGGAGGTGGTTATCCTGCTTTGTTGATCATCATCCTCAGAAAACAATAGTCTTATAATATATAATATTTAAATTAAACTCCTATGAATTTACATTAATATATTACTTTCAATCCTTTTTTTCAACCAATATTTGGGGCATGTATAAAAACATACTTAATAACTATGCAAATACGGGTAACATGGTTTGTAGCCCACGTTAAAATGTCACTCAACAACTAGTTGAGACCAAAATATTGTTTTTTTTAATACTGATAAATTAAACCCCACCCCCCACCCCAATTTTTTTCCTTTCAATAACTTGGGTAACAGGGTCGAAGGCTGAGATTTAACAAATGTAATCAACAAGAAAATGGAATGAGGTTGTTTATGTGTGGAAAACATCCATATTATGTTATTTTTACCACAATTAATTTAAAAATAAATTTTAATATTGTCAAAATGCCGATGTACGTTTCTTTAACAGTTTAACCAAGACGGTTAACCTCTGGGCCAAACCAAAATTTAAAAGGGGGAAACACTTTTTTTTATGGTTTTTGATTAATCGTTTTAACCTTGTTAGGTTAACTGTGTTAACTGTGAGTTAGTAATGAGCAAAATATATATATATATATATATATATATATATATATATATATATATATATATATATATATATATATATATATATATATATATATATATATATAAAATAGACGTAAAATTCCTTTAGTTCAGCCTGACTTCGTCATACTCATATTCTAGTCAGAATATGAGTCTGATACTGCTCCATAGGGCTTTGATTTTGAGGCGTGTCTTAACCAAACCAGGAGAAGAAAAAAAACTGCACTCAATTGGATAGACCTACTGTCAGGGTTGGTGCAGGATGACCGAAGACGAGGACACGGAATTCTCAATATAAGAGTTTTAATAACGAAATGAACTTTTTCAAACTGAAACAAGAACAAAAACTTCAGGGCTTCAGGGTTTACAAACAACCACACATAGACGACGATCGACAAACACTGGGAGAAAACACAGGGCTTAAATACACTTGAAATGATGGGATAATTAACAGAACACAGGTGAGAAAACTGAACACTAACGAGGAGCGGGAAAACTGAACAGGACTAAACCAAAAACCACAAAGACAGGGGAAACCAGATCTTAAAAACAGAACTCAAACACATTGAATAGTCACAGTACCTCCCCCCTCCCCGAAGGCGCGATCTCGCGCCGTATAATATCCAAAGGGGTGGGAGGGTGGGCGCCCTGGAGGCTGACGAGGGCATAGTGCAGGTCCAGGAAGCCTCCAGGGCGGAGCAGGCTGTGGGCGTGGCCAGGGTGGAGCAGGCTGTGGGCGTGGCCACGATGGTGCAGGCTGAGGGCGTGGCCAGGGTGGAGCAGGCTGTGGGCGTGGCCACGATGGTGCAGGCTGAGGGCGTGGCCAGGGTGGAGCAGGCTGTGGGCGTGGCCACGATGATGCAGGCTGTGGGCGTGGCCAGGGCAGTGCAGGCTGTGGGCGTGGCCACGACGGTGCAGGCTGTGGGCGTGGCCACGACGGTGCAGGCTGAGGGCGTGGCCAGGGCGGAGCAGGCTGAGGGCGTGGCCAGGGCGGAGCAGGCTGTGGGTGTGGCCACGACGGTGCAGGCTGAGGGCGTGGCCATGGCGGTGAGACCCCTTCGGGTGGCCATGGCGGCGAGACCCCTTCGGGTGGCCATGGCGGTGAGACCCCTTCGGGCGGCCATGGCGGTGAGACCCCTTCGGGCGGCCATGGCGGTGAGACCCCTTCAGGCGGCCATGGCGGTGAGACCCCTTCAGGTGGCCATGGCGGTGAGACCCCTTCAGGTGGCCGTGGGTCCTTCGGCGCCCACGGCGAGGGCCTATGGCCCCCCCCCAAAAAATTAATGGGGAGAGTGACTGGAAAAGGGACAGGCTCTGGGACAGGCTGGGCAGACGTGACGTGACAGACGTGGACCAGCGGTGAGGGCTCGGCAGGGCTGGACGGGACCAGCGGTGAGGGTTCGGCAGGGCTGGACGGGACCAGCGGTGAGGGCTCGGCAGGGCTGGACGGGACCAGCGGTGAGGGCTCGGCAGGGCTGGACGGGACCAGCGGTGAGGGCTCGGCAGGGCTGGACGGGACCAGCGGTGAGGGCTCGGCAGGGCTGGACGGGACCAGCGGTGAGGGCTCGGCAGGGCTGGACGGGACCAGCGGTGAGGGCTCGGCAGGGCTGGACGGGACCAGCGGGGAAGAAGTCTCTGGCAGGACGGTCTCCGGCTGGACGGGCTCTGGCTCTGGGTCAACGGGCTCTGGCTCAGGGTCAACGGGCTCTGGCTCAGGGTCAACGGGCTCTGGCTCAGGGTCAACGGGCTCTGGCTCAGGGTCAACGGGCTCTGGCTCAGGGTCAACGGGCTCTGGCTCTGGGTCAACGGGCTCTGGCTCTGGGTCAACGGGCTCTGGCTCTGGGTCAACGGGCTCTGGCTCTGGGTCAACGGGCTCTGGCTCTGGGTCAACGGGCTCTGGCTCTGGGTCAACGGGCTCTGGCTCTGGGTCAACGGGCTCTGGCTCTGGGTCAACGGGCTCTGGCTCTGGGTCAACGGGCTCTGTGAAAAAGTCTATTAAGTCCATGCTGGCAGAGGCCAGCGGTAGGGTCTCTGTGCTGGCTGGGACCAGCGGCGAAGGCTTGACTAGACTGGCCGGGACCAGCGGCGAAGGTTCAATTGGGCTGGATGGTGGGGTTGGAGTGGGGCTGGTGACATCATCGACGGTGAGAGATGATCCACAGGATACCAGCACCCACTCCACATAGCCCTGGAAGTTCCCCCGAGGCCCGTCCCCGGGCAGGCGTGCTCTGGTCTCTGGTTGAGACCTGCCCGGAAGAACACACAGAGGCTGGTGTCATCATAATGCACAAGGGGTACCAAGTTCAAATACCTCTGTGTGTGTGCCTCGAGGGACTGGTTCTCCTGGGAGAGAAGGAGGATCTCCACTGCTGCAAGATCCATTTTGTGGTCGATCGTTCTGTCAGGGTTGGTGCAGGATGACCGAAGACGAGGACACGGAATTCTCAATATAAGAGTTTTAATAACGAAATGAACTTTTTCAAACTGAAACAAGAACAAAAACTTCAGGGCTTCAGGGTTTACAAACAACCACACATAGACGACGATCGACAAACACTGGGAGAAAACACAGGGCTTAAATACACTTGAAATGATGGGATAATTAACAGAACACAGGTGAGAAAACTGAACACTAACGAGGAGCGGGAAAACTGAACAGGACTAAACCAAAAACCACAAAGACAGGGGAAACCAGATCTTAAAAACAGAACTCAAACACATTGAATAGTCACACCTACAACCAATCAGGGTGGGTTTCCCGAAAGCATCGTTAGCCAACTATGGTCGCAAGTTCCGTCATTACCAATAGAGTTCAATGGAAATTGCGACCAACTTGCGACCATAGTTGGCTAACGATGCTTTCGGGAAACGCACCCCAGAGCAACGCAGTAAGTGACGTATGTTGAGCGACGCATAGTTGTCAACAGAACTCAACTGCACGAACTCTGGAAAAAGTATTAAAAAAATAATGAGTGTTAACGATCTTTGCCGGTGTTGTAAAAATAATTTAAGGATTCGCGGAGTACTTGCAAACACGAAAAGCATTTTTGAAAGAAATGCGTTTGATGACGACGTGATGATTACGTACCTGCAGATCATCTGTCCATCATCGTATAAAGCCCACCCTGGCAATTTGATTGGTCCGACGATTTCTGAACCGAGCATAATTACTCCTCAATGGATCGAGTCCAGACCGAACTTCCCGACCAAAAAATGTTGTGGGCGGGGTTCGGGCTGGCATCCAGGCCACCTTTAAATGTATTCTTCTCTTATTTCAACATAAATTTACCTTCAAAATGGTTTTGGGCCATGTGGCCAATTTCACACTCCAATTCTTAAATCCTACATTTTGCAACACAAACCAATAGTCCGCGCAACCAAAAACATGGTATCTGTGTTTTTAATACTCAACGGGACACCAAAGTGCACCATATTTATGGAAAGTGCAGTATAAATATTGACGGTGACATTTAGATTTCAAAACAAGTAATCATTAAATTATGTAAGGGGACAGCTGGTTATGAAACAGACACGGATGCACATCCGTGAAGGAATTTGTGTGTTTGCTTGTTCTCCGTCCTCGCTAAGGTTTCTTCTCCGTCTGTACCAGTTTGTCTGCGTGCAACTTATAATGAGAACCAGTGACCTATTTAGTGTATTGAATAATTAAAGATGAGCTTCAGATTTCTTCATATTCAAGGGAGTTATCTCTGCATGACTTAGCAACCAGGTACAGACTTAAAAAGGCCAACAAAGCTGCAGGCCTTATAAAGCATTAATGAACTACTCAGCGACAAAGATAACAAATACAGCTTTTTCCATTCGGTTTAATGGGCCAGAGAGCATGAGATGTAAATACGACAAGAGCTTCAGCCATGTGACAATCATAAGATATGTCTTCTTAGCGTGGGAGCATTTGGAGACCATAACCACGTAAGGTTGAGTCGTGTTCACCCCGCAGTCTGAAAAGGCTTTTAAACGGCGAGCAGACGAAAAGCACGAGAGAGAGAGAGAGAGAGAGAAAGAGAGAGAGAGAGAGAGAGAGAGAGAGAGGAGAGAGAGAGAGAGAGGAAGAGAGAGAGAGAGAGAGAGAGAGAGAGAGAGAGAGAGAGAGAGAGAGATGAGAGAGAGAGAGAGACTGAGGACTCTAGAGAAAACTGCTGCTGGACTGGGAAGGACTGGTGTTTCACTTTCCATTAAAACTATTATCTCTGTGCCACCGCATCTGATTCTGTCAATTGACTGGCTGATTACCGTCAATAGATCACATCACTTTACTCTGCTCTGAGGGGTTACTGCTACTGCTCCGATATTCCCTCAGGGCCTCCAAAGAAAAGGACGAGAACAAGGCGAGCTGGGATCCACATCAGAGGTGACTGACTCGAGCGGAGAGCTGCTACTTTGCTATGCTTTAAAATCTGTTTCTGAATCGCGGCCATTAAAAATGTATCAAGAATCAAGTTTATCAGGGAAAAGTAGGCTTAGGCTTGTGTCTCATTAGCCTGCATGAAATAGCACAGGCTGACACAAAACATTTCTCTTCCAGGATGTTACATCCCAGCCCTCTGCTTTCTGACGCCGAGCACAGATATGCAGATGAAAATTATGAGGAAAAACAGGCGATTGTGCGTGCAGTGTGTGTGCATGAGAAAGGGCTGAGACGCTGGAAAAGAGAGATCGATGAGAAACAAGAGTGTGGGAGAGAAAATGAAAGACAAGCAGGGTTGTGCGCCATGCGGGATTTAATCGAGAATGCCAAGTTTATGCAAGTTGAATTTGATTAGCCAAAAACAGGATGCAGTATTAAATTATTATACATTAAAATTATACAAACCAAAAATGATTCAGACACCATGTATCATTTTTGATTTTTTTTTTTTACTAGTGGGAGCAGGACACTATAGTTCATTTATGCAAGTTACGATAGCAAGTTGTCTGAATTTGGGTTTGACTGTGTGTGTATGTGTGTATATATATATATATATATATATATATATATATATATATATATATATATATATATATATATATATATATATATTCAATTATCTCATTGGCTGCAGGATCGGTAGAGGCCAAATCAACTTGTGCCATGTGGTAGTGATGTGATTGCTTAGAAACTAGAATTTCATGACTGAACTTGATATTATACACACACAACACACACACACACACACACACACACACACACACCACACAACGTTAAGTTAGTTAATTCTCCGTTTCTAAACTAAAACGCAGTAGTGTGGATGGGGCCTAAAATAGGGACATTCCATAGACGTAATAGTTTATATACTGTACAAACTGTATATTATATCCCCTTACACTAATCCTACCCATAAACCTATCCATCACAGAAAACTTTCTGAATTTTTACATTTTTTAATTTTTATACCAGATTTACAAATTAGGACATCCTTAAGGAAGGTTTTTGGAGATTTTGTCAAATTTTGGACACTTCTGGGTACAAATTTGTCTCCAAAATACAGTTAAGTAGGTACACACACACACACACACACACACACACACATACATACATACATACATACACATGTTTGTATGTGTATTTGATAATTGTATTAATCGCTTTAACCGTGTTGAAGTTAGTTATGAGAAATAAATATATTTTACATATAAAAAATAAATATGCATATTTAGCATATCACATATACTACATATTATATGCATATTCCTTTGACTGTTTTCCACTCTTACTTCAATTCGACATGCTTTGTGGCCATTCTCCAATTCAATTCAAAATGAACACTCATGGAATAAAAGTGAGCCTTAATTCTTAAATGAAAAAACACCCTGAAAAGAAGAGAAGGAATGAGTTAAAGAAGTGGGAAAGGAGGCAGGAATGGAGGGATAGAGTGAGAGAACGAGGGAGAAATGTGTTAGTAGCTGAAGGAAGCCAGGCCTGACCCTCACTGTTTTTGTGCTGCTTAACGCTTCTGGCAACTTAATGATCAAACGGAGGCAGCCTGCGCCTGAGCATCACATCACAGCGCTGTAATCCATGACTCCAGGGACGCAGATAACACACTGAGAAGACCTCTCATTCTTCTCCTATGTCTCGCACTTTTTATTACAAGAAAAATTGCGTTACACACAATTACAGGCAATAATGACAAAATAGAAAGCCCATTCATCTTGATAAAGAGGGAGATGATTAGCTTTTGTTATGGCTGTAAATGCATAATTTACCATTGCTGTCATCGCACAGCTGAACAACCACATCATCTGTGTTTAAAGGTTCTGGCATCAGATGGGTCTGTCTGAGAGATAACCGATTAGCGCTTGAACCGGTTTTTAACATCCTTTTCTATTTAGTCAGTTGTGTTATATAGGGTTTACAGATCAATGGCAGCACTTCTACAGGACCCGACAACACTATTAAACCACTGTGCGTTCGACAAGAAACAACAGTGTTCACAGGTAGAGTGACTTACTAGCTACATAAATTATTCAGATGTTTACCTAATAGCCGATCGCTCTCAAGAGCGTAGCATTTTAAGCTTAAAGGAATAGTTCACTCAAAAATGAAAATTAGCCCATGATTTACTCACCCTCAAGTCATCCTAGGTGTATATGACTTTCTTCTTTCAGACGAATACAATCACAGTTATACTAAAAAATGGCCTGGCTCTTCCAAGATTTATAATGGCAGTAAATGGCCGTTTCTAGTCCATAAGTCCATAAAAGTGCATCTAACCATCATAAAAGTGCTCCACACGGCTCCGGGGGTTAAGAAAGGCCTTCTGAAGCCGGAAGCTAGAATTTTATTTTGTAACGTGTTAAATATAGATATTTTTCTTACACAAACGCATCGCTTCCGGCTTCAGAAGGCCTTTATTAACCCCCGGAGCCGTGTGGAGCACTTTTATGATGGATAGATGCACTTTTATGTACATATATAACTTGATTGTATTCGTCTGAAAGAAGAAAGTCATACCTAGGATGACTTAAAAGTATCATGGGCTAATTTTCATTTTTCGGTGAACAATGCCTTTAATGTTACATAGTAGTTACAGCGTTACATAAATATGAAATTACATTTGTGATTATATTATTATTATCAATATATAATAATAATAAAAATAATACCATTATATTTATGGCATTAATAATAATGAATCAGTACAGTACAGTAAATAATTAATAAAAAACTTTAATAATAATATAATATAATGGTATAATAATATAATATATATATAACGTAATACAATGCATTATTATTATTACATATTTTATTGTTTTTAATAATATTTTTTCATTATTAAGTGAATTTTTTTTCATTATTATAATAAAATAAATAAAATATAATAAATTAAAATAGTTTAACATGAAAATAAATGCTAGAAAAATCCTGAAAACAATATAATTTGACCACTAGTCGTAGCATAAATACAAATTATTAACAAAAAAACAACAACAAACTATTTTATAATAATACAATCATTTATACATCTATTATAAACAATAATATTATTATGACATATTTTATTGTTTTTAATCATTTTTCAGAATAATTTTATGACATATTTTATTGTTTTTAATAGTGCTGGGCAACGATTAATCGCATCCAAAATAAAAGTTTGTGTTTACATAATATATGTGTGTGTGCTGTGTATATTATTTTATATATATATATATATATATTTATATTATAATAATATATATATATATATATATATATATATATATATATATATATATTATATAAATAGACGCATATGCATGTATATAATTAAGAAAATATGTTATTTATATATATAAAATATTATATTTATATATAATGTTAATTATGTATAAATATATATACAGTATATACATGCAAATGTTTCTAAAATATATAAATGCATACGTGTATATTTATATATAAAAAATAATTATACACAGTACACACACATATATTATGAAAACACAAACTTTTATTTTGGATGCGATTAATCGCGATTAATCGTTGCCCAGCACTAGTTTTTAATCATTTTTCAGAATATTTTTTTTTAAAACACTATCGGTTGACCTCTAGTCATGGTGATGATGAAAAGCAGATGCATCGATCTGGTACAGTGAGAGAATGTGAGCTGGGTCAAGAAGGATGAGAAGGTGCAGTACTCACAGCTCTCGATCTCCAGCGTGCAGTTCTGCTCATCCAGCGGGTACCGCCTCAGGTCCATCATACAGGCAGCGGTGGTGGTGATCCTGAATGCAAAGCAGAGACAAGGGACTGTGGGGATTACTGACGCTTCTCAAGGACAACAGAGACAAGGCAGGGCTAGAGCAACCCTCCTCCCGTTCCCTCCATCTATATAATCAGACCAGTCTCACTCATCTAAAGCTCAGTGGGACAGGAAAAAGACTGCTGGGCCACAGCCGAAAAATGGGTCGCAGGTCTGTTTGGAATTAGATGGTGTTTAGAAAAATTGTTTTTGCTAAAAGGTATAATGAGCAAGAATGGGAGAGGTTTTGACGTTCATCTGGAGTGGACAAAGTCCTCATTACCTGAAGGAAAACATTCGGTCTTTTGAGGCTGACCCAACATTTTCACTGGAAATTAAAAAGAGGTCTGGAAACTAAAATTTAATAGATGTCCCTGAACTTCATGTGAGTTGTTAAAACTTAATCTGGAGAACTGCTTATCATTAATAATTTAGTTCACAATTCAATTCGAAAACCTTTTACATGAATTCTCCAATGGATGGGAGTGCAACTTTGTTTTCGAGTTTTTTAGGGTGGCTTTTTCTTTTTGCCGGAGAAATGCGAAAATAGTCACCCTGGTTTTAACCAAATTGATTGCAGGAAATGATATTTAGAAAAGCAAGAAAAAATCCATTTTAGGTCGGCGTGAAACAGAAGCTGCAATAGTCTTTTTCTTCCCTATTGTGATGAATATCCGAGCGAAAGAGTTTCTGGAACGAGGGAAAAGTGTAGGGTGGTACTGGATTTCGTCCTGGGGAATACTGTAGTTTGGATGGTAGGAAGTTGGGCGTTCTGAATGATCTGAATCTGAATGCCAGTTTGCAGTCAGTTGAGGAGGATATTTAGTCCCACCCTCCGTCGAGACACATAATGAGGAGAAGAGATGCCGTTTGGAGCATGAATTTTAAAATAATGATGTGCATAGATAAATCATTTATAATAAGCACAGCAACATGCATAACAACAACAAAACAATTTTTTTTTTTTGATTTCACAGTGACTTTACAATCATTTTACACTTCTTTGTGACATTTTAGAGTTATTAAATGTCATTTGGATGTAGAATTGTATTTTCATTTTTCCTTTCATAATTAAAGGCGTGGTGATTAATATTACTAACAGCTGATTGTACTCTAGATGACCTGTTCTCAAATGTGCTTGCATTTTTGGAAGGTTAATTTAACCAAAACGTTGCTCATTAAAATAGTTTAATGATTTTTCTAGTTAATTGTAATTTCATCCAACACACCTATGATTGATTCAGGTGTGCGAGGCAGTATATATATTTTTGAATTTTTGTGGGTTGCAATTTTTAATCATACAGTCAGCATTGTCAGCATATAGTGAGAACAAGCCTCATCTCTTTCTTTGTTCACAACTCTACGGTCATAAATCAGCATGCTAAAAACATCAACACTCAGGAGATTCCTAGTGCACCAGTCGGCAATCGTAATTCCACAGGAAGCGCTGTGGAAGTACTGGGAGCTCTGGGAAATCAGGAAATTAGGCCAAGATGGCAGAGGTAAAAATAACGGGCTATTTATAGATCGCTACATCATCAGCAAAAAGTCTCTGTGCATTTCTGATGTCTAAAAGATGGATAGATTAGAGACATATTGGTCCCTGTAGCTGACGAGGTTTGGTGTCTCTGGAAGCGTGTTGTTGGAAAGCTGTGAGAAGTGTTAGAGGAGGAGAGACACATGAAGTCTCGATGTCCCTCAAGTTGATCAGTATGATCTCTCTCTCTCTCTCTCTCTATCTCTCTCTCTCTCTCTCTCTCTCTCTTCTCTCTCTCTCTCTCTCTCTCTCTGAACCCCTCTTTTATCTTCTTCGTCTCTTTCCATCTTACGCCTTTCTTTCACTACATACAGTACGTCTCTTTTTCTCTGTGCTAGGGAAAACCGTTGGCCGTTGTACCGGGTTCAATTATAACAAACTAAATTTAATTAATCATACATAAGCTAGAATGATGATGCTTATTCAGCACATGTCATTGGTTTTCCATCGTCTAAGAACAATGATTATACACTACCGTTTCAAAAGTTTTGAGATTGTGCTTTTTTATTGTCTTTTTGAAAGAAATTAATACATTTATTCAGCAAGTATGCATTTAATTGATCATGTGACATTATAGACATTTGTAATGTTGCAAAACATTTCTATTTCAAATAAATGTTGTTCGTTTGAACTTTCTATTCATTAAAGAATCCTGAAGAAATGGTTTCCACAATAATATTAAGCAGCGCAACTGTTTTCAACATTGATAATAATTTAAGAAATGTTTCTTGAGCTTTAATTAGCATATTAGAATGATTTCTGAAGGATCGTGTGACACTAAAGACTGGAGTAATGATGCTGAAAAAACAGCTTTGACATCACTGGAATAAATTACATATGAATATATACTACAATAGAAAACGGTTATTTTAAATTGTAAAAATATTACTGTTTTTACTGTATTTTTTTATCAAATAAATTCAGCCTTGGTGAGCATAAGAGAATTCTAAAAAAAAAAAAGTTGTTTTCAATTAAACACATTATTCAAAAAGTAAATATATAAATTAGGGCTGTTAAATGATTAATCGCGATTAATCACATCCAAAATAAAAGTTTGTGTTTGCATAATAAATGTGTGTGTACTGTGTAAAAATATTTGATATATTAAATACACACACATGCATGTATATATTTAAGAAAAATGTGTTATTTAAATATAAAATATTAATATTTTTATATAATATAAATTACATATAAATCTATATACAGTACATGCAAATATTTCTTAAATATATACAAGCATGTGTATGTACGTATATATATCAAATAATTATACACAGTACACACACATATATTATGTAAACACAAACTTTTATTTTGGATGTGATTAATCGCGATTAATCGTTTAACAGCCCTAATATAACCTACATATTAAAGCAATGACATTATAACCTAGATGTGTGAAAGTGGGTTAATATTTATTTGTCAGGTGTTGTAATTGCCCCCAACCACCCCAAATACTCTGGATTCTTCTATTAAATCTGACATTATAAACTAGTCTTTCTCATTATAAGTCTATTAACTGTATAGTTACTTTTGCCAAAAATAGATGTTTATTTAACTAAAAAAAGAGCATAGGTATATTTAGTCTGTGAGTTGGGAAATCTCTGCTCTCTCACAGTGACCTGCTGCTTGCTGGTTGATTTGTATCTGACTGAATATATTAAGAGCAGAAGGAAGCTAGGCCTGACCCTCACCGGTTTAGTGCCGCTTAACGCCTCTGGCAGCTTGTATCAGCTTGAAAAGGGTCTGATGAATAAAAGTCGGAGCCGTTTACTCTATAGTGCCCTACTTCCCTGCACTGAAACCCACCAACACAGTGGTCTTCTTCTCCACATACATTCAAGACCGCTTTCTTCACCAGCACACTAGACTTCATGTATCCATCCTTCATGGCCGGGCTTCAGCTCTACGCTTTCCCCTTGCAACACACAGGTTCATATAAGGGTTGGGTACAGACCCCAAGGCATCATGTGTACCTTTATTCCAAACGACCTTGTTTACTAAGGCCTGTGCTGCAACACACAACACAGGGGTTCTGACTAAATTACACTGAGGGTGGCAAGAGGATGCGCTGAAAACGCTGCAGTGAAAATCTTAGTCCCGAACTGGATCAAGGATTTCATACACTGAATTACTAGAATGTGATTTTCAAAAAGTGCAGTGAATGCTTGGATGATGAAAAATGGTCTATAATATATATGACAATTGGTTGGAAAGGGATGGGCTGAAAAATGAGAGGATAGTGGATAGTGTTGTAGTCAAGACCACCTAACCCGAGACCAAGACAAGACCAAGACCAGAGTGTATCGAGACCGAGACAAGACCAAGACTTTTAGGGGCCGAGACCAAGTCGAGACCAAGACCGAGGGAGGGCGAGACCGAGACCAAGACCAAGACCAGCGCCCCACACTACATGACACAAAAAATTGTGAAACATGATCAAAAGAGCTTCTCAATTTGATCTGAAAGATCCAAATTGATCTGAAGACACAAGTCTTCACTTTTCTCCACCTTTTATAAACAATACATAAAGTTATGTTGTTTTTAAACATACAACAATCCTTTTTTAAACGTATTTTAGCCCAATTCACAACCAGCGGTAATTCAGGAAAAAATATCCGAATGCTCCACATGAAACTATGGACTTCCGATCTTTTACCATCGTGTCGATTTATTTTTATTAATATGTGCCATGCAAGACAGCGCTTAGGAGACGGTGAACCCTTGTTTATACTTTCTCCTGGCTCAGAAGAGAAAGAGTGCACGCGCGCGCGACCGGGGCGTTCTCTCGCTCTCGCTCTCTCTGTCACACGCGCAGCAGTTCGTCAACATTACTCATCGATCGTTTTACATCTAATAAAAGCAAGGATGTTAACAAAACAATTAGACAATATACTGGCAATTTAGTGATATTTCCACAGTTATGGTCTTGACTGGTCTTGAAAAAAAAATCGCGAGTCCTCAATGTCCGAGACCGAGACAAGACCGAGACCAAATGCGGTCGAGTCCGAGACGAGACCGAGACCATCAAAAAGTGGTCTCGAGAACTACAACACTATCTGTGGACATGGAATGTAATTTTCCAGAGGCGGGGCAAATTTTGATGAGAGATTATTTTCTTTAGATAAATAATAATGTGCACATACTAACTAGGAATGTGACTTTAGAAAACATAGCATTAGCAATGCCGAGATCATCATGTATGAAAGGAATGCATGAAGTAGGGATACACAGATATTAATATTTTGGCCGATACCGATAACCAATAATTCCTTATACTTGAAAGCTGATAACCGATATATTGGTCGATAAATCCAAATCCAATTTTTGAGAACCTGATTACAAAACCAAAAGTCTCACAATTAAAAGCCAGGTGTAGTGCCTCATCTGAAGGAAATAATCCATAATATATCATTAAAGCTACACTGTGTGATTTTTACCCCCATCTAGCGGTGAAAAGGTATGACAATCCAGTGAATATTAGTTTCTGTTCCGCTCAATTCCGATTTCGTTTTAACTCCTACGGTGGCCAATGTAGTCCAAGATTAACATGGCTTCCAGTTCGACCTTGTCCACATTCGACACGGTGCCATCGAGTGTTAAAACGGTAAAGGCGAAGCTTGAATTAACGGGTATGTTCCTCTTTGGCTAATGTACTTTCAAGATGGAGGGGCAACATGGCGACCAACATTAGAACCCCTTACCCGTATGTATTTTCAAAAGTATATTATTCACTCACGAGACTACTTTATTACTTGAACGAAGTAAATATACATTAATGAGCACATATATTTTTGAAAGAACTAAGTGTTTTTAGCTAAGAATAAACTAAAAAAGTTACACAGTGTAGCTTTAAACATATATATTTATCATTAACATTAAAAATGAACATATATCGGCCGATACTGATATGGTGGCCGATATATAGTGCATTCCCAGCATGAAGTGATAAAATGTGTACCTTGAATGCAATTTAAGTCACATTTGCTAAAAGCATAATGTACCAAATGCAAAAAAAAAAAATATTAAATAGGGTCAATTTAGAGTTCATGTTAAAATTTAACCTTTGAAGATATGTTTTTATATGTTTTATAGTGAAAAGCAAAGAAGGGAAGTTTCACATGAAGATCAGAGTATTTACTTTTATATATTATATAATATATTTCTTTGTTGATCCTGCTAAGCCACTGTTGCCAGAATTGGACATAAAGTGCAAGAGAAGGACGTGGTATTGAATTCTGCAGACAGTTCAGCAATTTTCCTTTCAGTGCTGCCTGTCCTATCTGAATTTTCCTGCTGCACTGGTATTCACCTTTACACTGAAAGACAGCACAAGAATGTGTGATTATACACAAAATAAATTATTGCCGGATATAAATAGAAGCTGTCCTATTCTGCCCTTAGACATCTTCAAGTCTCTGGGAAAAAATAACACCAGCCGATGCACTTCACCTCCATATAATAGGCAACCTTTCTGTAAATGAGAATTAATGATCATGTCTCCATTTTATTGTGTGGCTCATCCACTGTAAATGAGATGGTAAACAGAACACCTCTTCTTCTCTCAGTCACCATGTGTAGTCATTTAGATTTGCTTAAGTCCATTATATCCCAAATTAGTCGATTGCATTTAGACAGAAGTGGCCCTAACTGCACTGTAACGCTTCTTAATTGGGCCTAGTACATAGACTTGCTGAACACCTCATATTGTTTGTACACTGAGTTATGTTGTGCTCCAAAATGCTGTGAATGTGACACATCGCAACACAATAAGCCAACAACTTCTCAAACTCTACTTGCAATGTTAGTCAGACGTCATTTACTTAAAGCCTTTATGTATAATACATTCTAATATATATAATGCATTAATTATCCCTTGACATCTTATAATGCATTGTATAATCGCATGAATAATTGTAACCGCATTTATAATACATTATAACACTTATCTACTCAATCTTACATCTTTGAAAAGTATAATGCATTAAAACACATGACAAACAACCAATTTCAATGCAACAAGGAATCTGCTAACATAATAAAGCATTTTAACTTTGGTTACAATTATTTATGAAAAGATATAATGCATTATAAATGTACATTATGAATACCTGTATATTGCATTATACATAAAGGCTTAAAGTTAAGTGTTACCAAGTCATTGTGTACATCATTTCAATGAATGAGTTTAGTCTCAGCCTGAGATAGCACTGACTGTTTTATATACTACATTCCACACAAAAGCAGAAGGCGTTTTCTCAATCTGTCTAGTGATAATATGATTAGCTGGATTTACACAACTTCCAGGAGTAAAAGGCATACAGTCTTTTTATTGGTTCGTATGGAAAAAAAGATGTTTAAAAAAGGTACTAAAGTAGGAGTTTACTATAAAGGTACTGTATGTTTTTGAGAAAAAACTAAATGACTGAATTGAACGATGCTCAGAGTTTCTAACTGCGTTAGAACTGCTCACTGTTGGGTTAGGACTGCTCTCTGTTGGGTTAGGACTGCTCTCTGTTGGGTTAGGATTGCTCTCTGTTGGGCTAGAACTGGTCTCTGTTGGGTTAGGACTGCTCTCTGTTGGGTTAGGACTGCTCTTTGTTGGGTTATTGGGTTAGGACTGCTCTTTGTTGGGTTAGGACTGCTCTCTGTTGGGTTAGGACTGCTCTTTGTTGGGTTAGGACTGCTCTCTGTTGGGTTAGGACTGGTCTCTGTTGGGTTAGGACTGCTCTCTGTTGGGTTAGGACTGCTCTCTGTTGGGTTAGAACTGCTCACTGTTGGGTTAGAACTGCTCTGTTGGGTTAGAACTGCTCACTGTTGGGTTAGAACTGCTCTGTTGGGTTAGGACTGCTCTCTGTTGGGTTAGAACTGGTCTCTGTTGGGTTAGGACTGCTCTCTGTTGGGTTAGAACTGCTCACTGTTGGGTTAGAACTGCTCTGTTGGGTTAGGACTGCTCTCTGTTGGGTTAGAACTGGGCTCTGTTGGGTTAGAATAACTGCGCTCTGTTGGGTTAGGACTGCTCTCTGTTGGGTTAGGACTGCTCTCTGTTGGGTTAGAACTGCTCTCTGTTGGGTTAGAATAACTGCGCTCTGTTGGGTTAGGACTGCTCTCTGTTGGGTTAGGACTGCTCTCTGTTGGGTTAGAACTGCTCTCTGTTGGGTTAGGACTGCTCTCTGTTGGGTTAGAACTGCTCACTGTTGGGTTAGAACTGCTCTGTTGGGTTAGGACTGCTCTCTGTTGGGTTAGGACTGCTCTCTGTTGGGTTAGAACTGCTCACTGTTGGGTTAGAACTGCTCTGTTGGGTTAGGACTGCTCTCTGTTGGGTTAGAACTGGGCTCTGTTGGGTTAGAATAACTGCGCTCTGTTGGGTTAGGACTGCTCTCTGTTGGGTTAGGACTGCTCTCTGTTGGGTTAGAACTGCTCTCTGTTGGGTTAGAATAACTGCGCTCTGTTGGGTTAGGACTGCTCTCTGTTGGGTTAGGACTGCTCTCTGTTGGGTTAGAACTGCTCTCTGTTGGGTTAGGACTGCTCTCTGTTGGGTTAGAACTGCTCACTGTTGGGTTAGAACTGCTCTGTTGGGTTAGGACTGCTCTCTGTTGGGTTAGAACTGGTCTCTGTTGGGTTAGAATAACTGCGCTCTGTTGGGTTAGGACTGCTCTCTGTTGGGTTAGGACTGCTCACTGTTGGGTTAGAACTGGTCTCTGTTGGGTTAGGACTGCTCTCTGTTGGGTTAGGACTGCTCTCTGTTGGGTTAGGACTGCTCTCTGTTGGGTTAGAACTGCTCTCTGTTGGGTTAGAAGAACTGCTCTCTGTTGGGTTAGAACTGCTCTCTGTTGGGTTAGAACTGCTTAGATGGTGGCACCCTGTGACATGCTGGTACTTCAGAAAGAACAAAGAGATAATTAAACTAAACTAAAGTGATATTACACTCTAAAAAATGATTGGTTGTTTTAACCCAAATTTGGGTCAAATATAGACAAACCCAGACATTGGGTTACATTTTTTTAATAACATTTTTAAACCAATGTTTGAGTTTGTCCACATTTGACCCAAATTGGGTTAAAACAACCCATCATTTTATAGAGTGTATTAAATTATCTGAAAACGAGACAAAAAGTAATCAAAATGCCACCGAAGAAATGAGCAATGCAGTTGAGGAAGAGTTGGAGGAGATTCGAAAATCTTTAAACTTCATGTCGGATGAGTTGAGCACAGTTGCTAAACAACAAGCTATGCTACTTGATCTGATGGATGAAGTTAAACAACTGAAGAACCTTGTAAACGAGAAGAATTGAAGGATTGGAGAGAAGGATCGATGATCTGGAACAATATACAAAAATGGAGGATTTAATTATAAATGGACTGGAAACAACACAGTATGCCAGTACTGTGGCTAGAGACATAAAATACACATATCACTTTTTTTTTCTTTTTCTTTTTTTGTGTGTGTCTAAGCAGGTGATTCATGGCCAGAATAAACAGCAATGTTAATTAGTAGCTCAAGAAAAAAATTATACTCTACTATGCATCAAAGAAAGTTTAATTGTTTTTACAGGCTCCAAACCATTTAAATAAATGAAACTAAATGAATATGAAAATGTCCAAGGCATAGAAAATGTTTTGACATTAGCCCATTAAAACAAGGAAAACACAGACTGCTAAGCTGTAAAATGATTCAGTTGTTGTATTATGACTTGGAAATTGTATTCAAGTCTGTGTATTTTCATCTCCTGGCCGGTGTCTGCATTATTGGTTGAAGTCTTTTAGGAGCAAGATAATCAGATCTACCTGTGCTACATTTCCAGACTGGGCTCTCACAGACAGTTATAGAGGAGCACTGTTATTTTCTTCTTCTCCTGGTAATTGAGGAACATGCTTTGGCAGGCTTAGTGGAGCAGGGCACCTTCATGGACAACACACACACACACACACACACTCACAAACGCATTTACAAACCCAAAAAAACCCCAACACTCTTTTATGTCAAACTGCAACAGAGCACAGATTCTCACTAAATTTCAAATGTCACAAAAGAGAACGCTCTATTACTGCCTCCTCAACACATGCTCATACACACACACACACACACACACACACACTCGTGAGGCCCCAGCCGGCGCTGTCTCACATACGAAAGTCTCCATTGACAAAGCAGCGCGCTGGCAGTCCCAGCAGCAATGTTCTGCGGGCCAGGTCACGGCACTCTCACACATTCCCATCAATGTTTCATCATGTGCATTTAGTGTTTCTGCACGCATTTTTTCTTTTGGGTTATGTAAAAAAAAAAAAAAAAAAAAAAGCTTATGTAATTGGGAACTTACATAATGAGGCGTTATAAATTACATTTATTGATTTTGCTAGCTTAATAACAGTGAATTATCTGCTGCAATGCAGATTTTTAATTTTTAAGCACTCTTCTGATAAGGACACTGCTGTCAGGCTAAGGAACAGAAAGCACAATATGCAGCTTTGGAATTAGCAACAACAATTTCATCCCTTCTAAACATAGACACCGATGTTGAGTCATTTACACCGGCATAATGCAATCAGCAGCGAGAGAAAATAAAAACAGGCCTCAGAACATGTCGTGAGCGAGTTATGTGGGTGGATTGCAAATAGTTTGCACCAGCGCTCGGAGAGAATTATGAGAGGAGTTAAACGACCTCTGCCGAACGTGATCACCGGTCATCTTCGGTCGATAACGGCAATGAAAATGACCTCAAAGGACGTACCTTAATCCGTACAGCACGGTGCCATCGGGGTGCAGGCGTATCATTCGGTTCTTGACTGTCACTCCGTGAACGAAGGATTTCTTATCGTTGAGGAAGTAGGTGTCCGGCACCCAGAGCTGGTCAGCGACGCGGTTATCCAAGGTTAGATTCAGAGGGATCTCGGTGTAAGACAAGCGCTTGTCTCGCCAAGCTTGCTGGAAATACATGGTCAGAGTGTAGTCCTACAAATAAGAGGAGAATTAGGAGAATTAGGAAAAGAAGAGATCATGAAGACTATTGGGAAAATACAACAGATTTAAAAAAGCATCTCTCTCTGTCTACTTTCTGCATTTGGGTTTTAATGTCATGTTCAAAATGAGTTTCCATGTTAAAATCTGAAATAGAAATGTTTTGTAACTTGTCACTAATGATCAGTTTAAATGTGTCCTTGCAGAAGTAAAAAAAAAAGTCTTTAAGAAAAAAAATAACTCTTACAGACCCCAAACCTTTTAATAGCAGTGTAGGTTGATAATATTGTTTAATTTTGAATGAATTAATTTAGATGTTACCACATTAAGCATATAATTTTTGGCCATAACTCTCATCAAGTTGCCTATAAAATAATAACTTTAATAATAAAGTAACAATCACATTTACTACCTATTTCATTAGTTACTACTAACTGTTGTGAAGCTGTGTTTATTAGCAGTCGCCTTCTTTCAGATCATTAGTCAACAAATTCTCGGTAAACACCGCAGATGGTGGCAGGCACGCAGATGCACCTTTTAATTTAACCCAGCTGAGTGCTCGCTAAAACTGCCTCGGTCACAAATCACTTTGCGTTTCAAGTCATTACAAGTACGTTCCGATTTGGATGTGACCAAAAGTGATGATGTCCGAGTGCGAGTTGTTTACTCCGTAATTAGCCCATCCATTTCCACCAGTTTGACACATTCAGGCCGATTTTTTGACTGGCTGCGATCATGATAGGCTGGCATTTTCACATTGACAGTGTAATCAGCCAATCACAGCGAAGCATCAGCTGTTTGTTTATTAAAAAACAGCTTTACGCACTATTTTGTACTGTTTCTCGTTTTAATTCTGTACTGTCGATAATTTTCTCATCCGAACTGTTTTTGAGCAGGCACTTATCCCATGCCTCCTGGGATTAAAAGCCCCTGATCTTATCTTGGGTTTGTTTTGGGAGTGCTTTGGATGTGTTTATCAGCGTGGCCAGAGGATGAGGGGGCAGTGGGCTGGCTGAACGGTGGCAGGCAGTTTCTAGCCCCATATTTATCTCTCCGTGCTTCTCCAGCAGTGACCTGTGAGGGAACTCTTAAAACCGGCAATCGTCTTCTGCCAAAAATAACCAGCACACTCGATAAAGTTACTCTCAGGCATTAAAGGACAAACCCTCCCTCTGATTCAAAAGCCGCTGGAAGAACCAGCTGTGACTCACACTGTCCTGCATGTGCACTTTCAAACAGCCACTTCAGCATGAGCAAACACACGCTAAACACACCTGCACACACACACGCCCCAATTCCCCATGACATATCCCGCGCACACACACACACACACACACACACACACAGTGCCCGGCAAAAAAAAAAAAAAAAAAAAAAAAGAGTAGCTGTTTGGATTTAAATATGCAAATGCTTATGCAATGCTTCATGCATGTTATATGTTTGTCAACATTTAATTTCATCAGGAGGTGATGTTATTTTAGTACATACATTTTTGGTCCAGATCTTGACAATGTAAGAGTCCAGCACTCTGTAAAGTCTCCTCCAGCACATCCCAAAGACTTTCACTGAATTTAAGGTCTGGACTCAGAGGAGCCGATTCATGAGCTGTGTGAAAAATTATTCATGATCCTCCGAACCATTCTTTCACAATTTGAGCCTGATGAATCTTGACATTGTCATCCTGGAATATGGCCATGATGTGTCTTACTAACATGGAGAATGTAGCTTTCATTTCTTAAACAATCATCAGTTCTGTTGGCAAACATATTACATGCTATAAACAATAATCACTGCAATAATGATCCAATCATAGACTCTTAAGCATTTGCCTATTTGACAGGACAGTGTATAATACCACTACTTCACAATTTCAAGTTTTTGCACAACATTTCTGTTACTAATTTTTGGTATTTTCTGGAAATTATTTAAAGAGGACCAATTATGCTTTGTCACAATATTAATGTGTTGCTGTTTGAGAATGAAAAAGGTTTGCAAAAGCACAAAGTCAATCCAAAGGGAGTTATCCTCTATATCAGTGCGCACAGTTTCTGAACTCCCTGAAACGCCTTTATTTTAGTCTTGAGTTTTCTTTCAGGAACAAACACGTCACAATATTCCTTCTTTAAATAATTCCAGCCCAAGGCACATGCAAAATAAAGATGTGAGGTCTGGTTGAGTTGAGTTAGTAGTGTGTTGAAACCCGTGGTTATGGTAAGAGGAGTGACATTTCCGAAACACGCTCAAAGCGGTTGACAAATCACAACACACTGATCCAATCAGAGCACATTGCGCTTTCCGTAAGGATGGAGACAGAAACTAAACAGAGTGTTACTGACAGACTAGGAAGAGAGGTGCTGCAACAATGTAAAATATGTGAAAATAAACCTATTCTAGTGAACCTCAAAACCAAAATCAAGGCTCTGAAATAGGGCATAATATGGCATAATAAAAATCCTTTATGGAACTTTTCTGATAAGAAAATACAAATGATACTGATAAGAATACAAATTATTGATGATGAAGATATGACTATACATAAAACTTTGCATGAGCGTGCAGATGGTACATAGTCAGTGGTGGCTCGGCTCACATAATTCCCTCCGATCTTTAGCATCTGTCATTATGTGTAGAGTAGGTTAAAGACGGTGCTGAGCATCTACACTGCAGGTTTCCCTCAGGAGAAGCAGCCGATGCCTTGGGCGACACAGTCACTTTAGCCACCTCAAACCCTTAAAGAGATAGTTGACTCATAAATGAACATTTTTACTCGCTCTCATGTGCTCCCCAACCCATTAGACTCTCTTTCTTGTGTGGAACATCACAGATGATATTTTGAAAGTCAAAGTGTACAAAAATTGTTTTGTTACCACCTCAAAAAAACGTATTTCGTGTTCGGCAGTCCAATTTTGGACTGACATAAGGGTGAGCAAATTATTATTGAATGTTCATTGGGTGAACTATCCTTTACTGAGACAGTCCATTATTAAATTCCATAGATAAATGTGTTACAATGCATTATTTACGCTCATGTCGTTTCAAACCTGTTTCACATAAGGTGCATTCCCTTCGAGCGTAAATGCTCTGCGAAGTGGATTTCACAGGGTTTTCCGTCATCTTGAGTAAGATTGCAACGCCATAGAGAATTAGGGAAGATCGAAACATCACGGGACGTGGAGAGGGAAATGCACACACTAGTAATTGCACATCATTCCAGCACTTGACGTTTGACTAAAATAAATGCAGTAAAACTGATTTGAGGCTTCAGCATTTTTATTGAGTTTAATTAGTCCCAGGTGTGGTGTGTGTACACGGTTGTTTGCGGGTATAAAGTGTGCCAGATGTGACAGTTACAATCCAACTATTATGATTGCAGTTATATAAGGGGAAAAAACACATTTTAATATATCCAAATTATGTTTATTTTCATTGCAAGAGACATTTATCACTCCGTTTAGCCTTTACAAATATGACAATTTATTATGTATACTAATAATAACTTAATATTTATATAAATACACATGTATGTGTTACATATTAAATTAAAGTATGGTAATTTATATAAAATTTGTTTTATTTTAAAGTATATTATGTTATCATGCCTCAAAATTCTCTAATATGTGCACTCAATTGTTGATGGGTGTTTCAAATGAACACATTTTGTAAAGTGAACCGGGTAGGAACCCTGTCACTCGGAACGCAGCTTTTTATTCCTTTGTGCAAAACGAAAAGAGTTGTTTTGAAGAATATTTATGTTGCTCTCAAATACAAGTGAATGGGAACCAGCATCTTTCAAAAACACCATAAAAGCACCATAGGCCCTGTTTACACACGGTTTACGCAGAATAGCTAGACGGGATTTAAACTTTGTCAGCTGAAGACCCAAGTTTGGTTTGAAGACGATAAACGTACCAAGCACAATGTTATCTCACCATTCCTGATTTCTAACACACACTCACAGCGTTCGGCTGAGTGTCACAGCAGAAACGAAAGCTGCTGCTCTCTCTGTGTCGTCTCCTCTGGTGTTCATATGTAAATTGGATGAGCTTTTTTCGTCCATTTGATCAAAAGATCTGAAAAGCCCTACATTTACCTGCCCATAGACCCTCCCCTCGAAGAAATCAGGACAGAAGGGGTTGAAAGTGAACAAAAGAGATGGATTAATGCAATTTGAATATTGCGCATATTCAAATTTGGCTTTGCCAAACAACTTGTTATTTCATGGTCTTTACCTCACCCAAAACTATTGACTTCTCAAGATGTGAAATATAGGACACGAGATCACTGTTATTGTTCATTAAGATGCGTTTTGGTCAATCGGATCACAAGTAGACGAGGGAGCAGGGTCGGCGCCACGAGGGGGCCCCAGGGGGCCTGGCCCGGCCACCTGGGTCACTGTGCCCCCTCACCTCTAGTCAGCGCACCACCCTGCCTCGGAACCTCGGAACGCGATTTCAGCCGCTGAGATTCAACAGGCACGCTACCACTGTGCCCTTTTATTCCTGACATATTACATTATACATATATTCCTGACATTATAATTAACTTAAGTATATATTTTTTATATTTTAACTATAACTACATATAACTATTTGTAAATTAATTTTGTTTTACCATGATTAAATCAGCTTTGCAACCCGTAAATATATCCATCGATCCGCTGATTTTGTTTTGAGTTCTTCAGTGGTCTAGTGGTAGATTATTTGCCAAGCATATCAGAGGTTACGGGTTCTAATCCACCCTCAGTATAGTTTTTTTTTTCTGTCTCATCAAAAACCGAATATGTTCATCATTGGTTACAGTTTTTATCAAGCAGGGACACGTTTGCGTCCATTTTATATTGTGATCTCACCGAACGAATAGAGTCTCCGTTACTGCGATAGATTGAAGAGCGTGTCCGAGTGAAGACTGCGCGAGCCACAAGAGAAACTGTATCCATGACACTGATAGCAGCGGCAACCAGCGCGCAGCTTGAGTTCAAAAACAAAACATTTTAGCGCTAGATCTCTTATTTAATAGCGAACTAAATGCTCTGCTAGTTAACTGGAGATGTTTTATGTATTTGTATTTGGTGCATCCGTGCCATGTTTCAAAAAGTGTTTGGGGACAATATTGATCCTGAGAAAATCCCGCAAATTACGCCTATGAACCCCCCCCCCCCCCCGCCCCCCGCGGGCTTTTTAATCTTTAAAAAAAAAAATCATTAATAGTAGGCCCTCCCAGTGACGCATCGAGGCCCCCTCCTTCCGTATGTCCTGGCGCCGACCCTGCGAGGGAGACACATTTCTGTTTACACCTGGTGTTTTAAAGTAACACTATGTAGTTTTTCAACCTTCATAATATATTTCCAAGACCCTTGTGATGGTACATCGACTTAAAATAAGTTAAATGACTCGACTGCCATAGCCTGACGGGGTCTGTATCGCTTTTACTGGCACTATGTAACTTCGGGTTTCGGGTAGGAACCCGTGCACAAAAAGAACTACAAAATTCGACTGCTTTACGTCAAGCGCTACAATAGTCATTATTTCGTTTTTCTTCGTTTCTGATGTCGCAATACATCATCCTTTCATGAAATCATGTAACATACTCTACCTTGTCTGTGGACATCGTTCATTCTGAAGCCGGTGCAGGATAAACAGCGAGCGTGCGTGCGACGGTAGGCTAAATTATTTACGACAGCGGCAATGGACAATTTCGTTTCCAACCAGTAGGGCGACCGAAGAGGAAAAGCTACTTGGTGTTACTTTAATGAGGTAAATTTGAGTGTTCCTTACAACAACAAAAAAACATAAAATTTCAGAAGACTTGAAATACAGTACCCAAGATGTATGGACCATTTTACTGTATATTTGGAACTTGACAAACCCAGTCATGGCCAACATGAACATTCTGCTCCAAGGAAGATCACTCATGTTTGAAACCGCATGAGGGTGAGGGGATTATCAGCAGAATTGCATTTTTGGATAAACTTTATGAAGATTTGTCCCATGCATGAAGAAATGTTTTGATGATATTTATGCCTAATGTAATTCCGCCATTCTGAGCTTTTTCATCCTACCTATAGTGTTCCAGTTGAGTAATGAAATAGAATAAACAGGAGTGCATATAGCATGTTGATGTACTACAGTTATAAATCGTATAGGATAAAAAAACGGCAAAAAACTTTCTGTTGATTAACATTTTGAGGAAAGAGGTTAAATATACAGTTTTTTCCGTGCGAAGTGTGGATGCCAGGGTGCAGAATATGGAACACCTGGGCTTGGAACTTTCCTCTTGGCTTCAGTGCCAAATGTGAGCATAATTACTATGGTCACAGATGGTAGCAGATGCCTCTTTGGGCTCTGTTTACTCTTCTTTGACATCAATAGATCTCAAACCGAGACGCAAACACACAGCTTCTGCGAGCTCACATGCGACCGAGTGGATTTTTCCCTCTCTGCTAAAACAATCAGGCATGAAGATAGAGGTGCAGTGCATTAGCACATTGACATATAATGGATTTTAGATACACGAAAATGTAATATCTGTTGATGTTGCTTTTGTTTTTTTGTAAAAAATCATTTACATGATTTCATCTGGGACAATTTTAAAGGATGTAGCTATTATTTTCTTATAGATTACAGTGCAATAGGATCTGAAGCTTTCAAGTTTAAGGAAGGATGTAAAGCACCATAAAGGTGTGACCATTAAATTATTCAAAATGTATCCTTTTGTGTTCCACAGACAAATGAGGTGAGTAAAAAAATTACAGAATATTAATATTTAAGTGAACTAAATAATTTTGAGAAGCAGAGAGCAAAAAAATCCTCTGTTAGGTTGTGATGTTTAATCATCGTTAACAGAGCTGAAATTTGCAAGTGCAAATTAATTTAATCAAGGGCGTCTCTAAATCTGCAGCATAAATGTACTAATTAAGGGCGCATTGGTTATGAATTCTTTATGTGACATGGAAAATCATCAACTAAAGAAGTCTCAGACACAAGAAAAAGCTGTCTTGGTATTCAATAAAACTATTCAACAAATAGGATCTGCCTTCAGTTTAACTCTCGTAGGACCCCATTTAAAAAATACCAAACCAGGGCTCAACAATAAGGATAAAAAATAAAACATGATTTGTTTCACTTGGGTCAATGAAAAATGTTGGCAGAGCGTGTAAAAATCAAAACCATGAACGACTAGGCCAGCAGAAAAAAAAATCCTTATTGTTGATCCTTGCCATAGCATTATTTAGAGCAGAGCACTGCAAATCTGTGAAACAACCTTATGTAAGATAAAGTGAGGCATGCCAGCTCTTCAGATAGATACCCAGATCGATAGATCATATTGAGATTGTGACAGAATGACACAACGTCATTTGTCGGGTCTCTCCCACTGAGCTGACACTGAAGCAGAGGCTGCTGGGAGTTCTCCATTAAGCCTGTCACAACCCAAATCCAACACTCATCACGTTTAGAAGACATCCATCTCCACTGCACAGAACACATTTAAAAACAGAAGTCATGCAAAATTAACATCAAGCAAAACATGATTCACTTTTTTTCCAGGCATTGAAATAAATGGCATTTTCCAAGAATATGGTAGGGCCTGAAAGTTTTTCTTTCCCCACATAAATAGTGAACGGAGGTGCTCAGAAATCATTGTGCTTCCACCTCAGGATGTCAAACTGAATATTATATAAACTGTTTTTCTATTCATTTGATATGGGGGTTGTAATTTCTGTACCCCTGTTGCAAGCCAAAGTTTACGATGTTTAAAATCATGATTTGTGCGACTTTTACAGTTAAATATTAAATAAACATCCAAATGAAATGGACAAAATATAAAAAAATAAACAAAATTTTAAAATATATGCGCATATGGCTGCTAATTTAATTTAAAGTGTCCCTATAATGCTTTTTCAGATTTTACTTTTCATGTAGTGTGTTATTTACAGTAGCTGTTTGTGTGCAAAGTTTCAAATATCAAAGTGCATGATAAGTAGAGATAATGGGCCCTATCTTGCACCCGGCGCAATTGACCTTGTAGACTGACGCATGTATCATTCCTATTTTGCACCCGCGAAACTATTTTGCACTTCCAGAAAACAATTCCGCCACTGACCAGAAAAAAACTTGTCTAAAGTCAGTGGCGCGTTGCGCGTTGTTCAGAATGCTATTTTAAGCGCGCATGCTTGGCCATAATGTAGCGCCGCGGGTGCACAATGCGCACACACACTTTGATTCTCTCATCAACACAGGTGCAGCAGTTTTTATTTTTGAAAATCATACATTATAACAAGGAAAATATATTACCACACAAGGGAAATCATTGTGGTGTCCATGAAGATGTGAAAAAATAGGCATAAATCTAGCTTACACATTTACCCAAATTTTTCAGGCTAATTGTAGTAATGACGGATCAGACCTGTTTGCCCAATAGTGGCAAGACACATATGTATATAAGGACATCTGACAAATTAGTCTGTCCGTCAAGAACCAGGAAAAAAAAAATCTGAAGACTGCGAAATCACCTTTACCATAATGTAAGTACATTAAAAACCTTACTCATAGCTAAACCTTACTCTTTAGCTTTCTCATATTTTTTTCTATTGATTTGGGTGGGTTTGTCCCATTCCCAATGTCAATTCTCTTTCTTTTACGGCCCTGACGAGAACATCGGTCTCCTCGGCTGTGAACCGATTCTGAAGCGCGCGGCTGGTAAATGCGCCATAATAATAACAATCCGCTATGCAACATGAGCACCTGCTCTTAAAGGGTATGTTGGATGACGGTCTGATTGGTTTATTTCACGTTACACCCAAACCACGCCTATGAATAATGAAGCTACTTCAGACCAACCCCTTTTATATTTGCGCCAGGCGCAAGAGGCATTTATCCCGCCGGTAAAATAGCAACAGTGCCGGGGTCCGCCCACAGATACTTGCGCTTTGCGCTTTGACACTTGCGTTTCAGATCGTTAAAATAGGGCCCAATGTCTTATTGTCGATTCTGAAAAGAGTCAACAGTAATTCCAGTCTTACTTCCTGCTCGAAACCTACGTAGGTTTGAAACATATTTGCATAATGCCAAACTATGGTCTTCACTGCAGGCTGCCCGTGAACAATGTACTTTGAGCTTGAAACACTGTAGTTGTAGCCGAGGACTGGAAGAGTTTGGTTCGTGTTGTCGACATGTTGAGAAGATGCTGTTTTCTGCATCGCGAAAGCAAATCCACATTGCATGCATTTCCAAAGGATAAGCACTCGTGCTGGAACTGATACGGTAATATTGACTCCATCGTTAATATTTGTATCACTGTGAATGAAGCGCTAAGGAAAAACCAGAGCTGAGCTTCAGATACGGTAATGAGCATTTCATTTCTGACATGCGCTGTAAGTGGTTGCCCAATCACAACAGACTAGGCCATCTGACCAATGAGAGTAGAGTAGACAAATCGCTACAGACTGGACCATCTGACCAATCAGAGCAGAGTAGGCTCTCGGAAAAGAGGGGTTTAGGAGACTGAATCCTTTATCGAATAGTTTCAGACACTCTGAGAAAAGAGGTGATGCTAGTGCTACAATGTTTTTTATGAAAAAATGCAAGTGTTGTTTAACCTTGGATGCATGTAAACCTATTGTAGGAGTCCAAAACAAAATTAGGAACCTTTAAAACTGCATAATAAGTCACTCATTAGTAGCTAGCTAGTTTGGGAACAAATGTTTTGATAAACATCTATTTTAAATGAAAGAGAAATATGTATTTAACATTTTTTTCTTACAACTACTTGCATAACAGTGTGCAATTGTCAAGCCTGAATGCTCTCAACACTACAAATCTGTGAAGAAATTGAGAAAATAGAGTGAGATTTTGTACTTGTCCTCCCATCATGATGTAAACATGATCCAAACCATGTCATTTTTTGGGTGCCACAAATTGAATGAAAGTTACAGTTTGTAATGCAGGAAAATCATGTGGTAACAGGGTTTAGGACAAAATGTTTGTTGAAATCTGGCTGCTTTTCATTCTAGGCTCATTTTATGGCATATGATTTAAACATAGAGCTGCTTTGAAACAATTTGTATTGTAAAAAGCGCAATATAAATAAAGGTGACTTGACTTGACTAGATATCTAAAAGTTCTCACAACAAAAAAACATGGGATTTGTTCCTCTAATGCTTTGAATAAGTCGTGTGGCACCAAAGTGTTTCTGTTCGTCCCTATTTGAGGAATGTGCCAAATGAGCGCGTAAAGAGATTGTGATGGACAATGCTGATAACAAGGCAGTTAACAGCAGCACTGCCATAGTTTCACTGTCTCTCCAAATAAGAGAAACACCAACGCAGTCGCTGTGGACTTGGGAGACATCATTAATTGGTCATGACAACGAAACCATCCGAATGACTGGTTAAGCACAAGCCTCTAAATATTGGAGGTTGTAAGAGAGATGGACTTAAGATCCAGTGGCCATACCCGGGGTGCGGATAGCATGACTGGCCCGATTAGCCTTTATTCCCAACGGAGCGTTTTCCACAGCTACTTAAACACGTTTGATTTAACAGCCTAACACCCCATCACAGGATGATATATTAACAGATTACACAAGCGAAATCTGTCACATTAACTTCACTTAATCTAAGCTCATAACTGCAAGTGCCGTGATGAGGATGTTGATGACATGTTTGGAGATAAACGTTTGATGTCGAAGACGTGATTAAGTGGCAAAGTTTATTGCAATGTCAGACAGACTCCAAACGCCAGGTGTTTCAAATTAATCTACAACTGAGCGCCTCTTTGCAGAATTAGTTTGGAAATCAGAGTTTAATGTTGTTATTTGATTAAACTTTGTTCTGAAAACATTTTATGTTAGACTTTTTCCATATAAGGGATAATGAACAGTCAGCTGATCATCGCAAATAACTAGACCTGCACAGGGTGATCAGGACCCCGACGCAAAGCATTATCCCGCTTAAATGTTAATTCAATTAATAAATGAAATACTTATATTAATAGATAAATGGAAATTATTTTAACATTTGAGGAGAACATTAAAAAAGAAAGAGACTATAAGACACATGAAACTATCAGAGCTATGCACGTAGGCAATGGTCAATTGGTAAATTTTTACCAGGGGGTTTATACCAGGACCCCCAGATGGAGACAAAAAACATTTGGACAAATGTATATTGTGTTGTGCTGCATAAATAAAAATGATTTTGAGTTCATATAATATTTTAACCATTACTTGACAATGACATCATCATTTTCAATTAAAATAGTTGCCTATATATTTTAGGAAGCGGATCCTTTGCAAGACGATCATAATATTTGTGGATTCTTAGAATCAAAAAACAAAATATTGGGGAAAAAAAGCTCAAACGTGCTGCGTAACACGAGAATGAACCTCACTGGTTATTGATAAAGCTCAAACATGATGCGTAACATGAGAATAAACCTCATTGGTTCTTGATAAAGCTCAAACATGATGCGTAACATGAGAAGAAACCTCATTGGTTCTTGATAAAGCTCAAACATGATGCGTAACACGAGAATGAACCTCATTGGTTCTTGCTGAAGCTCAAACATGATGTGTAACACGAGAATGAACCTCAATGGTTCTTGATAAAGCTCAAACATGATGCGTAACATGAGAAGAAACCTCATTGGTTCTTGATAAAGCTCAAACATGATGCGTAACACGAGAATGAACCTCAATGGTTCTTGCTGAAGCTCAAACATGATGCGTAACACGAGAATGAACCTCAATGGTTCTTGATAAAGCTCAAACATGATGCGTAACACGAGAATGAACCTCAATGGTTCTTGATAAAGCTCAAACATGATGTGTAACACGAGAATGAACCTCATTGGTTCTTGATAAAGCTCAAACATGATGCGTAACACGAGAATGAACCTCAATGGTTCTTGCTGAAGCTCAAACATGATGCGTAACACGAGAATGAACCTCAATGGTTCTTGATAAAGCTCAAACATGATGCGTAACACGAGAATGAACCTCAATGGTTCTTGATAAAGCTCAAACATGATGTGTAACACGAGAATGAACCTCAATGGTTCTTGCTGAAGCTCAAACATGATGCGTAACACGAGAAGAAACCTCATTGGTTCTTGATAAAGCTCAAACATGATGCGTAACACGAGAATGAACCTCATTGGTTCTTGATAAAGCTCAAACATGATGCGTAACATGAGAAGAAACCTCATTGGTTCTTGATAAAGCTCAAACATGATGCGTAACACGAGAATGAACCTCATTGGTTCTTGATAAAGCTCAAAACATGATGCGTAACATGAGAAGAAACCTCATTGGTTCTTGATAAAGCTCAAACATGATGCGTAACACGAGAATGAACCTCAATGGTTCTTGATAAAGCTCAAACATGATGCGTAACACGAGAATGAACCTCATTGGTTCTTGATAAAGCTCAAACATGATGCGTAACACGAGAATAAACCTCATTGGTTCTTGATAGCTAACAGATGCGTAAACGAGAAAACCTCATGTTCTGATAAAGCTAAATGATGGTAACACGAGAAGAAACTCATTGGTTCTTGATAAGCTCAAACATGATGCGTAACACGAGAATGAAACCTCATTGGTTCTTGATAAAGCTCAAAACATGATGCGTAACACGAGAAGAAACCTCATTGGTTCTTGATAAAGCTCAAAACATGATGCGTAACAGAGAAGTAAACCTCATTGGTTCTTGATAAAGCTCAAACATGATGCGTAAATAGAAGAACTCATGGTTCTTGTAAGCTCAAACATGATGCGTAAACGAGAAACCTCATTGGTTCTTGATAAAGCTAAAACATGATGCGTAACATGAGAAGAAATCTCATTGGTTCTTGATAAAGCTCAAACATGATGCGTAACACGAGAAAAACCTCATTGGTTCTTGATAAAGCTCAAACATGATGCGTAACACGAGAAGAAACTCATTGGTTCTTGATAAAGCTCAAACATGATGCGTAACACGAGAATAAACCTCATTGGTTCTTGATAAAGCTAAAACATGATGCGTAACATGAGAAGAAAATCTCATTGGTTCTTGCTGAAGCTCAAACATGATGCGTAACACGAGAAATAAACCTCATTGGTTCTTGATAAGCTAAAACATGATGCGTAAACATGAGAAATAAACCTCATTGGTTCTTGATAAAGCTAAAACATGATGCGTAACATGAGAAGAAATCTCATTGGTTCTTGATAAGCTCAAACATGATGCGTAACACGAGAATAAACCTCATTGGTTCTTGATAAAGCTAAAACATGATGCGTAACATGAGAAGAAATCTCATTGGTTCTTGATGAAGCTCAAACATGATGCGTAACACGAGAATAAACCTCATTGGTTCTTGATAAAGCTAAAAGATGCGTACATCAGAAAAACTCATTGGTTTGCTAGCTCAAACATGATGCGTAACACGAGAAAACCTCATTGGTTCTTGATAAAGCTCAAACATGATGCGTAACACGAGAAGAAACCTCATTGGTTCTTGATAAAGCTCAAACATGATGCGTAACACGAGAAGAAACTCATTGGTTCTTGTGAAGCTCAAACATGATGCGTAACACGAGAATAAACCTCATTGGTTCTTGATAAAGCTCAAACATGATGCGTAACATAGAAGAAACCTCATTGGTTCTTGATAAAGCTCAAACATGATGCGTAACACGAGAAGAAACCTCATTGGTTCTTGATAAAGCTCAAACATGATCGTAAACAGAATAACTCATTGTCTTTAGCTCAAAATGATGCGTAACAGAGAAACCTCATTGGTTCTTGATAAAGCTCAAACATGATGCGTAACACAGAAGAAACCTCATTGGTTCTTGATAAAGCTCAAACATGATGCGTAACACGAGAATGAAACCTCATTGGTTCTTGTAAGCTAAACGATGCGTACACAAATAACATGGATCTTGATAAGCTCAACATGATGCGTAACTGAGAATGAACCTCATTGGTTCTTGCTGAAGCTCAAACATGATGCGTAACACGAGAATGAAACCTCATTGGTTCTTGATAAAGCTCAAACATGATGCGTAACACGAGATAGAAACCTCATTGGTTCTTTATAAAGCTCAAACATGATGCGTAACACGAGAATGAACCTCATTGGTTCTTGCTGAAGCTCAAACATGATGCGTAACACGAGAATAAACCTCATTGGTTCTTGATGTCAAACGAGCTAACACAGAATAACTTGGTCTGTAACTCAAACATGATGCGAACACTAGAATAACCTCATTGGTTCTTGATAAAGCTCAAACATGATGCGTAACACGAGAATAAACCTCATTGGTTCTTTGATAAAGCTCAAACATGATGCGTAACACGAGAAGAAACCTCATTGGTTCTTGTAAAGCTCAAACATGATGCGTAACACGAGAATAAACCTCATTGGTTCTTTGATAAAGCTCAAACATGATGCGTAACACGAGAATGAACCTCATTGGTTCTTTATAAAGCTCAAACATGATGCGTAACACGAGAATGAACCTATTGGTTCTTGATAAAGCTCAAACATGATGCGTAACACGAGAATGAACCTCATTGGTTCTTGATAAAGCTCAAACATGATGCGTAACACGAGAATGAATCTCATTGGTTCTTTATAAAGCTCAAACATGATGCGTAACACGAGAATAAACCTCATTGGTTTTGTAAAAGCTCAATAACATTATGCGTAACACAGAAATTAAACTCTATTGGTTCTTTATAAAGCTCAAACATGATGCGTAACACGAGAATGAACCTTATTGGTTCTTTATAAAGCTCAAACATGATGCGTAACACGAGAATAACCTCATTGGTTCTTGATAAAGCTCAAACATGATGCGTAACACGAGAATGAACCTCATTGGTTCTTTATAAAGCTCAAACTGATGCGTAACACGAGAATAAACCTCATTGGTTCTTTATAAAGCTCAAACATGATGCGTAACACGAGAATGAACCTTATTGGTTCTTGATAAAGCTCAAACATGATGCGTAACACGAGAATAAACCTCATTGGTTCTTTATAAAGCTCAAACATGATGCGTAACACGAGAATGAATCTCATTGGTTCTTGCTGAAGCTCAAACATGATGCGTAACACGAGAATGAACCTCATTGGTTCTTGCTGAAGCTCAAACATGATGCGTAACACGAGAATAAATCTCATTGGCTCTTGCTGAAGCTCAAACATGATGCGTAACACGAGAATAAATCTCATTGGCTCTTGCTGAAGCTCAAACATGATGCGTAACACGAGAATGAACCTCATTGGTTCTCACACGTCATGCAAGCATACTCCATATGGATTTATTTTACAATGGCTTTATAAACGTTATGAAGCGAACGTCTTGTGTGAATAGACTTTCAATGGAGGGAAGTTATCAGATTTCATTAAAAATATCTTTACTTGTGTTTTGAAAAAGTCTTATGGGTTTGGAACGACATGAGTGTGAGTAAATCATTTTTAATTTTTGGGTGAACTATCCCTTTTAGGCTTTAGGTAATTTTAGGTTTTAGTTCTGCATAAATGAAATGCTGCATCAAAGACACTTCATGGTTGTCAAGAGACAGTGTGCTGCGCATAAGAATCAAAAGTACGTCTTTGCAGTGTATAAGCAGTTAAATAAATGCGAGCAAAGTAAGACCAATCACAATTCAGTATGCAACAAACGAAACGCAGCATTTGCATTCTTCAAATATTTTTACTTTAAATATCTTAAAAAGGATGGTTTACAAAAAAATACACCTAAGAATGACTGAAATAACCCACAAAACAAAGTCTAATCGGAGTCAAGTGTACGTTAACGGGTTGTGATTAATTAATTGCAGAAATTAGTGTAAAAGAAAAAAAGCAGTGCAAGAACTATATAATAAGCTTCTCAGTAGAGTGAGATGTGCTACAGATCTCATCAGTGTATGAAATTATAATACAAGTTGCTGCTGTCTGGAAGAGAGCGTCATGTGACCACAGCGTTGCTGCTACTCTATTTCTGGCTGTAGCTAAATCTACATCGCACGACGTTAAGTATGAAAGAATTCCTTAAAACAATCTGCAGCCTTGCCTTAAAACCTAATCTATCGAAACAGAGGAGAGCCCACATTAACCCAGCATTTTTTGAGAAGGGTGGTGTTGTCATAGCAACAAAAAGTAAAAATAACACTGTTTATCAGCTCGGAATTCAATAAAACGGGACTAAACAGACACTAACTGACTAGGCAAAAATGATCTACAATTACGCACACTAATAGTAATTAAGTCGACCAATCTAATTGAGTCTAAATTTGTCTTTTCATCCATTTGTTATTTCACAGGCTATCATTGCACGGCCCTGCCTCTTATTCATGTAAGCAATTAATGCTTGTCAGGATAATGATACATATAAGGGCAATGTTTCCGCCCCGGTAATTATTTAGCCCATGAGCTAGCACAAGTCTGCTTGAATCTTTTCCTTTGAAGTGCCTATTATGTTTTCAGAGAAAACCGTTCAACCTAACCACCGTCCCAGCCACAAACAAAGGTCATTTCCACCGTAATTTATGCGAGCACCAAACAAACCAGAGACAGAGGACCCTGTGCCAGATCGATTGGAATACCATACTATCCCGTTTGTAATTTGCCTCCTCAAAACTCAAATGAGTCATCAGAAGCCGCCTCAGCCAGAGAGCACGGCCCGCGTTTGCCTCTTCTTTCGGCCTCTCTCCAAAAATAGCTCGCATTTTAATGTCAAGCAGCGGAAACGCAACTTGCGGAGACTGGCCTAAAGATTTGCATTGCCAAACAACACGGGTGACCTTTGGTCGAGGCTTCTTCGGCCACGTTTAACACACAGCGAACACTCTTGTTTACATCCGTGTGAAATGGCAGGCAGGAGGAGTTGAAGAGAGGGGGGTTGCTTCGTTTTAAAACAAAACGCTTCAAGCAGTTACGCCTAACAAAGACACCTGGGGCATCCGTGCCGCTCCTAATTGAGAGATCATACATCTGTCTAAGACGCAGGCATCACGCTGGACTAATGAGACAGTAAACTGGTACGAGGCGAGCATAAGAGCGAATGAGGCGTGATGCATGGGGTGCTGGCTTTGAATGGAAATATCAGATACTAATGGCTGCAAATCTCAGAGATCAACCCTGTCAACCCTTAGGATAGTCGAGGATCCTGTCGGCTGCGAGCTCGGTGGAAATCCAATTTCGCTGGGGCTGCAGAAAACAAAGATTTTCATCTTTTCTTTCCAACTCTTAGGGATTCCAGAGCTCGCCCGTGACAGGCAACATACTTGACAGATCTATAAAGGTAATTTGTAGGCACATCACTACAGAGTATGAAGCATCCACGTCCTTAAAACTGCAGTATGGCTGTGACACCTCGCAGGGTTCACTGCACTTTTGAACCGTGAATGTCAATGGCTTTCTCAGTCATTCGAGATTAGTAAATGAAAACGTCGATCGTCAAGCTAACGAGGTCGAAATAAAATGTACAAGGTCTGTTTTATTTTGTCATTTATTTTAAATGAGGTTTGCTGTTTTAAAGCTTCAAATTAATAAAAAAATATTTTAGTTTAGTTTATTTTTAAGGTGTCCTTGTTACAGTGTAATTATACATTTAATTACTGAGTAATATTAATTAACTACATGTACTTACTCTAGAGTTAAGATGCCTAATTAGTAAATACATGTAACGTGTAAGATTAAAACACATTAGTGTTACCAAAAATTGAAAAAAAAAAGTTGATTTTATGTTAAATTATAACCAAAAGTACAAGTATATAACTGTAACCAAATGCATTCTAATAGCAAAAACATGGAAGTTTTGCCTATGATGCTACCATAAAAAATAGGAAATGATTTACCTTATTCATGAAATGTGCTGCATAAGGACTTTTAAAAACAATTTGCACTCACAAAGAGCAAATCGTAGCTGAATATATATTTTAAAGCTGCTGATAACAACAACAATTTATATTCAATTACAGAAATATCCATCATATTTTAGGATGTTATTTATTTAAATTACTTTTCCAAACTATTTAAAAATGCCCTGATTCGGTTTTCTGTGTACATGGGATATCCTGACCTTGATGGACAATAGCTGTCATATTCAAATCATTTTTATGAAGCCGCATGCCTCATCAAACATAACGTCCAGGATAAACAGCCAAGTGCATAATTCTCACAAAAATGCTTTTATGCAACTTCAATGAAATATAATGAAACAGCATTGCTTTCATTATAGATGTGACTATTTTTTTTGTTACACACCATCTACAGAGCTATAAATATATAGTGAACTCAATTTGCAAGCTAAGCATGCTTTAGTTTCTCCAAACGTATTGGTGAAGAAAATGTAGACCTCCTGGCACAGGCCATTTCACCTCCATCGAGTTAAAAGGACCGACTGGGAAATGAATTGAAAACAAACTCTATCACCCCCACTGAAATGATAAAGCTGCAATGAGTACGAGCCATAAATCTTTAATTTCACAGCCATACATATTCCCCTGCAATTACAGCTGCGCTAACCACTGCCTCCGAAAGAGGGTGCGGTTGCGCGAAATAAACTTTTCAGCTGTCCTCATCAACAGTATGTTGCTTAACATCACAATATCTGACCAATTTTTAAAGGAAGATAACCCAACAAAAACATAGACAGAGGCTGTTCGTAGATGTGCATCACGCAAAACCCCTCTCTATTGAGACAGAAACGCGTGATTCCGTGAGCATACACGGCACGTGCCGTCTTTCTCCTTGAGAGGGCAACGCTCACCTTGAACTAGATTAGCTAAAAAACACAAGTCATGGAGTGTGAAGGTGCTTCCACGAACGTGTCTGTTTTCTCGGTGGCATATCAAAAACTGCTAGGCTGAAAAACACAGTGTGAGACATGCGGAGCGCGTGCGGGTGCGCGTGCGAGTGCGCCAGTGCGCGTGTGTTTTGAATTCAAATGTAGCAGCGAAATGCAGAGCAGATACCGCAGCATGCCAATGAACTTCTGCAGTTTCACATCTAATCATCATGTGTGAGACACATCCGCTGGTGCACCTCAAGTTAGTGTGCATAGATATTCATTTTGACATAATGCTTTGCATCAGGACATATAACACCAATGGGAAATTGTTACATGCAACATACCATGTTTACTTCGGATACCATGTCTATGCTGGCTATGTCTATATTCATCCCTACCGCCACCGGAGCGCCTGATGGAGAGAAGGGAAAATTGTTAAAAAATGAACTGATTGATTGAATTGCATGCATGCATATAGGCTACCCACACTTCATCCAGTGACAGATTGTGCCTAATTCCACCAAATCATTTTATTGTGACATTACATTTATGAAACACCAACACCCCATATTCACGTGGCAATGCGCATGAAATTGTTGATTTGTAACAACCACTGGAGGTGAACGCACAAATGCAACTGCATGACTGACAAATGAACAGTTAGACGTGTCCATCTATCAATAACAGCTTGAGCATCTTCTGTGATGGACTCGCGTGTATGCGCGTGCATCAAAGGGTATTTTTGTAAAGCTTGATATTTCATTTGTCGTCATGATGCAACAAAAGTTGCACTGCAAATTGAATTGATCCCCAAGTTCGCGTCCCTCTCTGGGAAAAGATAAAATGGCAAAACAGCAGTAAATAAGCATGCGTTCATTTTTTTTCTCATGCATTGACATGCACGCCTGATCAGAGACTGAGATGAATGAACAAGGTTTGCATGAGTAATTGGGCATGTTAGTGCGCGTGACAAACCAAATGCAACAATTATACGAATTTTACACATGCATTACCTCCGAAATCTGGCCTCAGCCGAATGTCGTATCCTTTCATGAGTCTGTCCACGGTGTCTTTGACCACTGGCATATTGCTCGGGTCTCTGCTACTGCAATAATATCACGAGATGTTCGTAAATTCCTGTTACATCCCCAAACCACAACATTTTCTTTTCGAAAAAGGCACAAAATGCAACCATACCTCTGCGCGCATGCCACGGCCACGATCAGCGGACATAATAAGAAGATATGTGGGGTTTTTCCGATACTCTCCATTGCAACAGTTTTGATGGGGTTTTGGATGTGATGATGAAGACGGCGCACATCCAACTTACTGAAGCCAGTGCAGCGAAGGCAATGAGCTGCGCATGCGCAAACGCCAGCTCCAGATCAAAGAGCAGCTCCTGATGATGCTGGATGAGCTGTTTCCATTGCGGGGGAAAAATTAAAGGGACGACTGAATAAACCAAGTCAAGAAAAGAAGACATCAGGTGATCTTCATGCAGCATTTTTAGTCGTGTGTGTGAATCTGGAACTTGACAGGTTAGTGCAGCGTCCTGAATGTTACATGAAGGGGTTTTTCAGTCATACCGAACTTCAGGTATCATCATAGTCATTAACGTGCTTTAAACGTCTCGAAATAAAGAGCCGCTAAGAGTTACTTCACAGAGTATTTATTCTGAGAGAAACAGATAATAACATATTACAGCTAAAGACCAACTGAAATTGTTTCACGAGTAAAGGTTTATTCGCTGTGTATTTCCAATTGAAACAGGACAGTAGTCTTTAGTTTACTGTGAATAGCCGCTTGCTATTGCTAGTCAGAAACAGGTGGTATGAGGGGGAGGGACATTCTCATTCTAGAGGGCATTTGATTGGACAAAAAGCTGGAAACGCCCCTGAGTGCAGGACGAATCGTCAATATTTGTAGTCCTTTTTTAAATTTGCCTAGTTTCACAATCAAGGTTTAAGCTAGTCCCAGACTAAAATGCATGTTTGAGCTGTTCTAAATTAAAGCAACTTGCACTGTATCTTAAATATGTCAGTGTCATTGTTTTGTTTCAAGATGCACACCAGTAATATTTGTTTCTAAGGTGCGTTTATAAAAGCTACTTAAAGGGATAGTTCACCCAAAAATGAAAATTAAGTCATTAATTACTCACCCTCATGCTGTACCAACCCCATAAGACCTTCATTCATCTGCGGAATACAAATGAAGATATTTGTGATTAAATCTGAGAGCTGGATCACTCCTCCATAGGCTTCTAAAGGATTGAAACTTGATAGCCCCGAAAAGTTATTAAAGACATCGTTAAAAGAGACCAAGTGACTACAGTGGCGAGATCTTAAGTTTATCGAGCTACGAGAATAATTTTTGAGCGCAAAAAACAAACAAAAATAGCGACTCTATTCAAGTATTCTCTTTGGGCCTGGAGATTTCACGTAGTGTTATTGTGCAACGCTTCTGGTTGAACACCACAGGCATCACACACATGACCAGCGTCGGCCAATAGTGAGCCTACGTGTGACGTATAACACAGAAGCTCTGCACTGTTACACTACTTCAACAGCTTAGGAGAATGACACGGAAGAGAAGAGATGGTTGAATAAAGTCGTTATTTTAGGGTTTTTTTGCGCGCAAAAAATATTCTCGTCACTTGATAAATTTAAGATTGAGCACTGTAGTCACTTGCACTATTTTAACGATTTCTTTAATGACTTTTCGGGGCTGTCAGGTTTAAATCCCTTAGGAAGCCTATGGAGGAGTGATCCAGCTCTCAGATTTAATCCCAAATATCTTAATTTGTGTTCCGAAGATGAACGAAGGTCTTACGGGGTTGGAACAGCATGAGGGTGAGTAATTACTGACTTAATTTTCATTTTTGGGTGAACTATCCCTTTAAATGTCGTAATTGAACAACGGCATAATCCTGGATTAATCTAAGTCCTGTCTGTGAAACCAGGCCTAGATCTGTTAAAAGTAATTTTGTGAAGTTTCAGGAGTTTACTACTTTGACGTATATAGACAACCTCAAAACTACACTGGAAAAATGTGGTTGAATTTTTTTTTAACTGTGTAAATAATTGTAGCCTACAAATTTACCAGCAATTTCAAAGAAATGGCGAGTAAAACATTAAATTAAACGTGAAATTTCAAAGTAGAAAGAGTGAAATAATACTTTCAAAATCTTTATTTAAACTTTGGAAAAAAATCATATTTTACAGTGTTATAGACATGAACCACACAAAAATTAGGTCTTTATAGATGAAATGTGTATTTCTGTGCCATTAGAGTTCCATTAAATGAAACTGCGCAAATAATCATCTTTAAACATGATTTTTTTTTTAATGTTTAGTAGATTGGATGAGTTGAACATAAGACAAATAAACATAAAAAAGAAAAAAACATTACGTTAATACAAATACGCATTATGCAAGTATAATTCAGTAAATTAATGTACTTAATTCCTGAGATTTACATTAGCACTTGCATGTTTATTCTTCAGTGCCACATTGTCTTCTCCAAATGGGGTTTAAAAGCCATTTATAATGTTAAGCATAATTATATTATGAGTTGTCTGAATTCATGAGTACATCATCATGCATTCCTGGGCATATGCATGTGTTCTCCCAACAGAGAGAGCCGAGAACTAGATGCACAAGGAAACATCAGAGAACATCAAATAAACCGCGAGCCGAGAATGCATATTAAACATCCACCCCCCACACTGAGATTTACTTTATCCCTCTATTACAGCGCCACCGCGTCAAGAGAATCACCATACGCTTCAGAAAACGTATGCCTGTGAATGGTGTTGGTAAAAGTTCAGTTCTATGGATACACTTTTTCTCCTTTATTTTCAAGGCGAAATCTTTGAAGCTGTCAGTATAAACCCACTGCTTTTGATCTAGTGTAGTGCGAGCCGCGTCTCTGTAGAGGGCAGGCCACTGAAAGCGTTGGTTCAATGTTGCATCACCACTTAGAGCTGCAGATTATGTCATCAACTCCGTAGTGTGCTACACACACACACACACACACACACATGCAGAAGAGCAGAACTAGAGAAGAACTAGAGCAGAACCAGAGGAGGGTTTGCAGTGTAGTATAACGACGTGGCCCTCGGCTGTGAATATAAAGGCAAGTGGAGTGGAAAGTATATATAGGTGATAAAATGCGAAAGGAACAGGATCAAATGCTTGTCAAATAGTGTCAGACAGGCGCGTGCTCTATCAGGGATGAAGTTGCTAGATGACGAAAGTGAGAGACGGAGAAAGAGAGCGGTCCAGAGGAAAGCACGAGGACACAGTCTTTCTGCTGAATATGTCTTGTGCTGCTCAGGAGAAACTCACTCGATCTCCCTGTGGAGATAAAACACAACAAAAGACAAATACAAGATCAGCAGAGATGAGAACGTGGCATTCAAGTGTTCACAGCCTCACACGCGCTTTCATTCCCTGTATCCTGACGTCAATGATTAATGTTTGATGAAAATCATTTTTTTCCCGTGTGAAATCGGGGTGGTAATGCGCAGAGCGATGGCTCGATGCCATTTTAAGACGTACATTATTGCATCTTATATTTCAGGCAGTACATTGCAAAGGCCTCAAATGACTGCCTTTAGCTCCCCTCAGGAAACAAATAATGAAACTTTGGCTTTTGAGTTTGATAAGTGACTATTTTGAGAGGATGTGTTGATTTTCTTGATTCGGTAAATCTCATGCCTTCGGCATTGAGGGAATTTGGGATTAAATGTGACGTTTGCTTCATGGTCCCTTTGAACATATCAGATGATTCAAGCTTTTGGTGGCGAAAAAAAAAATCTAGCAGAGGATTTTTTTTTAAAGAGTTGGCCCTAAGTGATAAATCTTGGATAGGGCTCTAACCTCAACAACCGCAGGAACAGGGTCACCCAGAAGGAACATCATCTCTCCTGTTTTCACCTGCTCAAGTCCCGCGGCTGTTTTCGGTTCAGAAATTATTCATTATTTACAGCCTCGATAAAAGATCCAGTGGAAAACCATAGTGCCATCATAGTTTCCTGAAAAACACATCTACAGCATTCTGTGTAGCTGGCATGAGAAGATGAGCTAGAGCAGATATAAATATGAAAACCACAGGAAAAATTTATGCCTAAGAATCTGCGATACAACTCCTTGTCCTTATAAGAGGCCTTTATATATATATATATATACTTGCAATTATGGCCTATAATCAAAATGCTATTGCATTTTTTTTAAGATCATGAGACTTAATGGAGTGCTTTATTATATTATACATTTTGTCTCATTGGTTTGTCCTACAATTTTTAGAGAAAAAAAGATATGTTAGATAAATTAATCTTTTTCTTCGTCAGTCAGTTAGTCAAAACGTTTCATTTGCTAAATTTAAGCTGTGTTCACAATCACATCATGCTGTAATTACCGCATTTACTAGATGACAACCCGAATATTCTACTCGGAGCTGATCATGTAGTTCAACTTGGAATTACAAAATAAATCTGTCATTTGTGTTATCAGTATAAACTACAATACAACAAGTAACTTTCATAATGCATAAACCTTTTTAATATACTTAAAGGGATAGTTCACCTGTCATTAATTACTCACCCTCACATCGTTCCAAACCCGTAAAACTTTCATTCATTTTCTGAAAATAAATGAGGATATTTTTGATGAAATCTGAGAGATTTATGTCCCTCCATTGACAGCTACACAACTACCACTTTCAAGCCCCAGAAAGGTAAAGAAAAAAAACTTGAGACTCTAGTGGTTTAACCTCAATTTTATGATGCGATTCTAGACACTTTATTTACAAAATATTAATCTTCAACGCTCATTTACGAGAGCATCACGATGCATGTTTGGTAAAGAAAGTGGTAAATTATGGGTTTTTTTGTTTTCGCTTCATAAAATTGAGGTTAAGCCACTGGAGTCACATGGATTACTTTAATAATGTATTTTATTACCTTGAAAAGCTTGAAAGTGGTAGTTGCTGTCAATGAAGGGACATAAATCTCTCAGATTTCATTAAAAGATCTTCATTTGTGTTCTGAAGATGAACGAAAGTCTTACGGGTTTGAACGACATGAGTAATTAATGACAGAATTTTCCATTTTGGGCGAACTAACTCTTTAAGATTATTTTGCTTATTAAATAGTCTGGATAAAGAGGAAATTGCAATCATTTTTTCTTCCCTATTGTGATGTATATCCAAGTGAAATGGCTTATCAAACGAGAAAAAATTGAGACTTGACTTGATTTTGTCCATCAGGAATTGATTGGATCGTTGACATTTGCTAATTGTTGCGATCTCATGTGATTGACAGGCTATATAGTTTATATAATGATTATTGTCCTAATACAAAGAAGAGGGGAACTTACTGTTTTTGATTAAAGATTACGAGGGCATATGAATTAAATTATAATAATCAATATAAATAAAATAAAATATCAATAAAAAAAATAAAAATGAAGTGCAGTGATAAATTATTTATAATAAACACTGCAATATTCCATTACAGAAAAAAGAATCGTCAGTTTTGATATCATGGTGACTTTAAAGATGCAGTACGTGATTTCTGAGAAACACACTGTTGAAAGTGGATCACAACACACTTGTAGCCAATCAGCAGTAAGGGGCGTATACACTCATGATGGGGGAGGAGAGAGAGTGAGCAAGAGCGAGATTTGAAGAAAGACTGTAGAAAGAGATATGGCTGAGAGACATTACAAAAGAGAAAAGCTCAGAGGAATATCACTGGAAATTGAAGGGCAAGAGCTTTAGGATCCACGTTAATATTAGAAAAGATATCCAGAGCTGGAGAGACATAAACAGGAAAGCCTGAAAATGGACAGTAGTTGCTTTGTTTCTGCTCTATACGTGAGTAACATGGTTTTGGGTTTGTGATTCTCAGAAATCGCTTAAATCTGCACCTTTGCAAGAAATTAGACATTAGTTATCCAACTCTGGGCTAGCTGCACTAAACTATATTCTATGTCTTTCATTAATCTTGCATTATTAAGACATTCATAATAGTAAATTATATGAATTAGTAAACAGAAATATTACAAGACAACTACTACCACTGCCATTTTTAGTGTTTGCGTTACAGAGAAGTCTGAGCTCTCCGAAAATTCAGTTTACAAGTTGTAATATTTTTGTAAGTTCTACGAGGACGTGAACACTTTTTTCAGAAATATCATAATCACTGTAATTCTGACATTGTGTTAATGCACCTTTAATCTCATTGCTGTCTAAAAGACCAAATTGATTAGGGATGTCCTTCTTTATTACTGAGAGAAAGAACACATACATTAACAGAAAACACTGAGAACTATAGTGGTGTGAGCACAGACCTGGGCTTTTCCAAGGTGTCCTTGCTGAGGTAGAAGAACCAGTAGACGAGGTTGAAGATCCCGAAGGCCAGAGGAAAGAGGATGCGGGCATACTCGTCTATGGTACTGGTGCCTGCCAGCATTATGTTGGGTGGGACAGCTGAGCCCTGAAGGAAGATGGGAATGCGAGTGATGGGCGCTTCATACACAGAGTCTGCCTGTCTTCTGCGACTGTAGACATCAGACTGAGGCTACGACGAAAGAAAAAAATAGGTCAGGAAACTGTGAATGACACAAAACAAGCTTACCTGATATAAGAGAAATATAACAGTCTGAACCAGCATTTAGGTAACTGATTAAAAAATTATCTTAAAGCTACACTGTGATTTTTACCCCATAGCGGTTAAAAGGTATTTACGAATACTTTATTACTTGAACGAAGTAAATATACATTAATGAGCACATATATTTTTGAAAGAACTAAGTGTTTTTAGCTAAGAATAAACTAAAAAAGTTACACAGTGTAGCTTTAAAGATGATGACAGATGTCGAAAAAGGTAATCAATTAGTATGTACTATATGATATAATACAGTTTAATGATACTGCCTACAATTTAAATCTGCTATGTGTAATATCTGCAACACTGGGGGATCAAACAAACATGCAAAATTAACTTGATTTTCAGATTTGTTTGATTAGGGATTGCTACAAAACTCGCCGCCACAATGCTGGAGCGGCTTTACTATGTGCATAAATACTGAACCATGTCAAAACAACCCAACAACAAGCTCTTGATCCTCCTTTAATGTAAGTCTATGAGATTTTTCACTGTTTTTCACAGGCTTTATCAAAATTGTCAGTCTTTCAGAAAAAGTAAAGGTGCAGTTCTCAGGATTTAAGGGTACCATTCAAGTGTTATTCACATAACAGCTTTAAATAAAAACAAATTAACATGAAGAAGAGCATAATGACTCAAAATTCACTCTGATTTACTCAGAAAATGGGCATATTTCAATGAACCGAGGAACTGACATTAAGTGTTAAAAGATATTCCAATTTTTTAAAGGTAATTAAGACTAAAAAAAATGTTACCACAATCATGACATTCTCGTTAGGGCGAAAGATCTCCGAACACAGATTTCATAACGGGTTCAAGTTTTTCACGCGAATTTGCCAGATCGGCCAAAAGAGAGCTGCTTGGTTTGACTTCTGCTAATGTGCCGAATCACCTAAATAGCCAAATATCTGCTTAATAATTGGCTAGCCAAAATATCGGTCAACTGCTAATATATTTTATTGTGCTTAATGAAAATAAGATAACCTTCACCCTTCATGCTGGCGCTTAATATGGTCATATTTCTTTCCTCTTCCAGTCTAAGCCAGAGAGAGAACTGGAGCAAACGGATTCACAGCACAGGTGATTATAGGAGTCATGGCTCGCAGTTTTAATACGGGGGGCTATTTTTAAAACACCAACCATGAGCTCCCCGTGTGAGAGCAGTCCCGGGAGACGCTACACGCCTGTTGAATTACCATATCTAACTCGGCACAACAGATAAGAACTACAATTCACATGTGGCTGCGAGAGCAGGGCAGGTAAATGACTCCTCACGGAGGACTGAACACCTGAACAGAATCGCTTCTTAACACAGCAGTGGACACATTAAAGGTCAGGCCATGTGCCATGATTAGTTATGCGTGCTAAATATGTCTTTAGAGGTATTTAACCATCCCTTTGGGAGGCGCATGTATGCAGCTGCAGCGACACTCGTTTAGCATCACAATAACAGTGACACAGTTCACTGGTTTGTGAAGAGCAGCGCTCGTGTTGTGCATATCACATAACCAGGAGCTCCGTCAGCTGTGGTTTAGACCAGAGGACAGTGTTAACAGGCTCACAGGAGATAGTTACCGTCTCCTCATCATCATCGCTGCCCTGCGCTATGGACTCCAGAATGGAGCCCCTGGAGAGCTTGCGTTTTTCCCTGTTGACCTCGAGCGTGGCAAAGTAGTTGACCGCGGCAAACTCGACGAGGGCCGAAGCCACGAAGGCAAAGCAGACGGCGATGAACCAGTCCATGGCGGTGGCGTAGGAGACTTTGGGTAGTGAGGAGCGGGCACTGATGCTTAAAGTAGTCATGGTGAGCACAGTGGTGATTCCTGAAGGTCAGAAGGGACTGTATGAACACGCTATGCTCACAAGTGGTATACATGCAAATATGAGAGAAAAAGCAAGAAACAGTGAGAACATGAAACAAAAGCAGAAAGCATAGGTGTACATAACTATGCCCTCTGCTTCATGGCATTGATATGTATACGTAGATTACACATTCGACCGCTACAGACATCTAAGAATGGTCAGTGTGTCGTCACTCACAGTACACACAAAAAATTGTTGGTTCTTCAGTGGTTCTTTGGGCTGGTTGAGGTGCTATATAGCACAACTACCATAAAAAGAACCAGTTCAGCCCAGCATGGTTCTTTAGTGGTTCTTTGTATAGTTGAGGTGCTATATAGCACCTGTAAAGATGGGTGCTATATAGCACACCAAAACTGGTTCCCCTATGATTACGAGCCAATGAACCACTTTTAGTGCTGTTTAGCTCCATTTTTTTAGTGTGAATCATTGATTCATATATGAATCAATGATGCCACAATGTTGCGTAGCGTCTGGTTGTGAAACCGCCGATATTTAAATTCCTGAAGAAATGTGATAACCTTTCACATGTGAGAATGTGTCGGTTTGTGTTGGACTAATCAATATTACAGGTTTTAACTGTGGTACTTTTTAATGTTTTTACTTTTACTATGGTAACTTTTTAATGTCGTGTTAGCTGACGCCTTCGTCTTGTTGTATTGTGTTAGTTTAGCTAAATCATCTGCTGAAGTCTATTGCAGGTGTAGATAGCCTATGTGTCTAACTATGGTTGCAAACGTACAGTCAACTTGCTCTCGTATGTTCACGGACTGGCTTTGACCATTCCAATATGGCGGACGCTTACGTATAGCAGCCCATAGAAACAGCCACTAATAAGGTTATGAGGTAATGTTGTGTTAGCTAACGCCTTCGTCTTGTCTGCTCTGCTGAAGTCTATTGCAGATATATATATATATATATATATATATATATATATATATATATATATATATATATATATATATATATATATATATATATATATATATATATATTTTCATATGGCTGCAGATGCACAGACAACTCTCAAGTGTTTTTTTTTTTTTACCATTCCAATATGGCGGACGCTTACGTATAGAAGCCCATAGAAACAGCCAGAGACATCTATGGGAGAGGGAGTTGCTCCCCGCAACTTTCCGATTTATGAAATCTTCTGTTGAGCATTAGGGGTAATGTAGTTTTTCACCACAAAAAAAAAAACATATTTTAAAAAATACTGTTCATAAGGCATAACTCAAGTCACATTCCCATGAGGGACGTGAAAACTAAGGCTATGTTCGTAATGAATACAAGTGTACTTCTTAGTAAAGTGTCAGTGTTGTTATTGTTAACTAAAACTATTAAAATCATAGTGTAAAAAACGTTCTCTTACGAGAGTATCTCTCGTACTGCGTAATATCTTACGCTATGGGGAAAACTCTTTTCCTCGAGATATTGAAGCCAAAAATTATCCTTAATTTTAAACATGCAAAACGCTTTGCAGCAGCAAGCAGACAAGGGCGAGACGGCTCGCGCGCCCATTGGCTGCCCTGCTGGAAAAGCTGCAGCCTATCGAGGTGAGGCACTGCGTGACGTAATGACGAATGGGGACGCTTCGCGCCCATTTCGTCATGTCCCGCCAGTAGAGGCGTGGTCTCGCCCTATAAATACCCCCTCGATAGCTGAATTTCCTCTGATTTTTCTACTCTTCACGCGAAGCTCACGCATCGCTGGATCCAGAGTGAGAAGCCGCGCCGTTGACCTGTAGCCTTATCAGCGGGACGTGCCATTCTGAAGTCGCTGGCCCAGCCGCCTTCAACCGCCGTACCTGCTGCGCTTTCCGGCGTACTATATCCTTTTACTCTGCTAAGTGTGTGTGTGTGTTTGCTTACGTGACGCAACACCTATTCTCTGTTCTAAAAGAGCTGCGTCTTTTTAAAGATGCCTTTCTGTGGCTCGTGCCGCTCCCAACTCAGTGATGAGGACCGTCACGTCATCTGTGTGTCCTGCCTGGGTCACGAGCACGCGGCTATCGCGCTCGCGGATGGTGGATGCCCGCACTGCGAACTTCTGCCCATGGTGACTCTGAGGACTTGCCTGGCGTCGTTCTCTGAGCCCGCGTCCCAGCCTTCTCTGCCGCGCCGCAAGAAGCGTCGCGCCCAGCGCGCTCCCGAGCCTTCTCCAGCCCGCCAAAGCTCGCCGGTTCGCCCGCCTGCTTCGCCGGCTTCACTTGAGTCGCTCCCGGACGGACAGCGCCCGCCGTCTGCCGCCGCTTCCGCTCCCGAGTTGGACGAACCCGCTGAGGTATGCTCTCTTGTGGCTTCTGATAGCGAGGATTGGGCGAGCTCTGTGGACCTCCCCCCCGCTGACATATCTAGCCAACCCTCTGGAAAGAGACCCGGCATTGAGGCTGAGCTGATGCGTCTGCTCACCCAGGCCGTGGAGTGCATCGGCCTCGAGTGGGAGGCGCCTGCTTTGCCGCCGCGCAACAGACTCGACGGGCGCTTTCTCAAGAAGGACGAAGCCCCGTCTAGGTCTAGGGCCGCCCCCTTCCTTCCTGAGCTCCACGACGAAGTCGCTAAGTCATGGACTGCCCCTTTCTCCGCCAGGATGCGCACTTCCACCTCTGCGGCTTTTTCCTCTGTCGTCGGCGCGGGAGATAAGGGATATCTCTCCATTCCTCCTGTGGAGGCGGCGGTCGCGTCGCATCTCTGCCCGCCCTCTGCGGGACGGCGCATGCAGACGACGCTTCCCTCTAAAGCCTGCCGGGTGACGTCATCGCTGCACGGGCGTGCTTACACAGCCGCTGGACAGGCGGTCTCAGCGCTGCATACTATGGCGATCTTGCAGATCTACCAGGCCGACCTTCTCCTTAAATTGGACGAGGAAGGGCCGGGCGCTGTCAGTGTGGCGGATTTACGAGGCGCTACGGACCTGGCTCTACGCGCCGCTAAAGCCGCTGCTCAGGCCATGGGGCGGAATATGGCCTCTCTCGCCGTTGCTGAGAGACATCTGTGGTTGACGCTGTCTGAGATGACGGAAGCTGAGCGCTCTGTATTCCTCGACGCGCCCATTTCCCCTGCGGGCCTCTTCGGATCTGCCGTCAAAGATTTCGCGGACAGATACTCTGAGGTGCAGAAGACTTCGCAGGCCATGAAGCACTTCCTTCCGAAGCGCTCGAGCTCCGCTGCAGGTCGCTCTAAGCAGCCGTCTGCTCGCAGCTCGCAGCCTCGGCCTGCATCGCCCTCAGCCGCCGCTTCACAGCGCCGCCAGTCCCGGGATCAGAGACCGCGCTCTCGCTCTGCTGGACGCCGCCCCGCTCAGCGCGGGCCCCGGCCTAAGATTGAGCTCAAGCCCGAGGCCTCGAAGCTTTCCTAGCCACTCTAGGGAAGCGACGGTGTTCGGATCCCGCTGCGGCCGGTTCCCCACCGAAACGATTCGCTCGTTCAGTTCCTTGCGATGTGACTGTGCCAGTGTATTTAGCAGTGAAGCAGCCGGTGTCTCAGCCCGCTTGCCTGCACACAAAAGCCGTTTTCATGGCTACCCAGATAAATCCAATAAAGAGTGTATTTTCTGGTATACCGGCCACGGCCGATGGTGTTATGAGTGTTGTAAGAATGCCCACGCCCCAGTGCCCATTCCCACACCCAGACACAGCCCGCCACGGTGCGAGGCTAGCACACATAAATCTACTCAGGTCGATTGTGCACACAATGTAGTCAAAGCGCCCATACAATGCCCGCTCACGCTACATGCCGCGTGTCCCTTGGTTTCTGTAAAAACGAAACCAACACACGTTCTATCGGCTCCGACCGAAAGCGTGTACAATGCAGTAGATGTGCCCGTAAGTTTGCGCCCACATCCCCCCGCAAGCACGCCGAATCCCACGGGATTCGCCCCGCTCACTCTCGCTGTGCGTCCCGCCATAGAGAATTTGAGCGCGGCCAGGCTGCCCGCTGTGTTCAGCGCGCCCCCCGCCTCGAACGCCGTGAACACGGCGTTGTGTTCCCAGGGTACCGGGGCTCTCGAGCCGTTGCCTCGTCACGGCCAGAGCCCGGTCTGCATTCTACCTCTAGCTATTCACGCAGAAGCGTGGTCAAAGCTACCCGGGGTATCAGACTGGGTGCTGAACACTATAAAGAGAGGCTACTCGCTACAATTCGCACGACGTCCCCGCCGTTATACGGCGCGCGTCGAGACTACGGTGAGAAGCGATGTATCTCATCTACTTCGAGCCGAGATAGCGAAACTGCTGAGCAAGGGGGCCATAGAGCCCCTTTCTCAGGATCAGAGCGAAGGGGGCTTATACAGCAGATATTTTCTGGTACCGAAAAAAGATGGGGGCTTCAGGCCCATTCTAGATCTGAGACAGCTGAACAGAGCGCTTGTGAAACGCCAGTTCAGGATGCTTACGACCAGGGGAATCCTCGCGCAAGTGCGCCAAGGGGACTGGTTTTATGTCAATAGATCTGAAAGACGCCTATTTCCAAATACAAATAGCGTCCCATCACAGGCGATTCTTGAGATTCGCGTTCGAGGGCCAGGCATATCAATACACAGTCCTGCCGTTCGGCCTGTCCTTGGCACCCCGTACATTTACGAAGTGCATGGACGCGGCTCTCGCACCCCTGAGGCTTCAGGGCATGCGAGTTATGAACTACTTGGACGATTGGCTGATTCTAGCTCGATCTCGGTCAGAGCTCATAGAACACAGGGCCACACTGCTCGAGCACCTCGAGAAGCTGGGCCTGACAGTCAACTGGGAAAAGAGCTCGCTGTGTCCCAGCCAGAGGATTTCTTTCCTGGGAACAGTGTTAGACTCGCTGTCCATGACGGCACGCCTGTCACCGGAGCGCGTACTAAGTATTCAGCGCGTCGCGGAATCCTTCCGCCACGGCTCTATAGTCCCGCTCAGACAGTTTCAAAAAATGCTGGGCCTGATGGCCGCAGCATCCTCTGTACTCCAGCTGGGCCTGCTTCGCATGCGCCCACTGCAGAGGTGGCTGAAACCACGGGTCCCGCCCCGGGCTTGGACCACGGGCCGGTGTTGCCTCAGGGTCGACCGATGGTGTGTTTCGGCCCTGGAACCCTGGAAAGCAACCAGCTGGTATCAGACTGGTGTGAGTCTGGGGACCGCCTCAAGGGTGAAAGTGGTGTCTACGGACGCCTCCACCACGAGGTGGGGAGCGCTGCTCGAGGGCAGACCGCTGGCTGGCCTATGGTCAGAGCGGGAGAAGCTCCTTCACATAAACTGCTTGGAAATGATAGCAGTCGACAAAGCGCTACGGCGTTTCCGTCCCCTGATAAAGGGCCACCACGTCTTGGTCCAATCGGACAACACGTCAGTGGTGGCGTACATAAATCGCCAGGGCGGCGTCGGGTCCACACGCCTTTGCAGGCTGGCGGAACCCCTCTTGGTCTGGGCCCAGCGCAACCTCCTTTCTCTGAAAGCGGCGCATGTGCCTGGGCACCTGAATACGGGTCCAGACAGGCTGTCCAGAGACAACGTCCCAACAGGAGAATGGTCGCTGCATCCGCAGACGGTCCAGCTGCTGTGGGAGACGTTTGGCAGAGCGCAGGTGGACCTGTTCGCGTCCCGCGAGAACGCTCACTGCCCAGTATTCTTCTCAAAAAGCAGGGACGCGCTGGCCCATACTTGGCCCAGCGGTCCCCTGTATGCTTTTCCCCCCGTCTCGCTCCTGCCTCAGGTGCTGGAGCGGATCAGGGAAAATGGATGCCCAGTGCTGCTTGTAGCTCCGCTCTGGACGAACCAGGTTTGGTTTCCGGTCCTGATGCGGCTGGCCAGCACTGCCCCGTGGCCTATACCATTGAGGAGAGATCTCCTCTCTCAGGCAGAGGGCTCGATTTGGCATCCTCGCCCGGATCTGTGGTCCCTGCACGCATGGGCCATCAACGGGTACCCGCTAGCCTCCCGGAAGGAGTGCTAAACACGATCGCGCAGGCTAGAGCTCCGTCTACCAGACGGCTCTATGCCTCGAAATGGTCGGTGTTCTCTACTTGGTCGAGCCCGTGGCCTTGCACCTGTGGACTGCGGAGTTAAGGAAGTGCTTGCCTTCCTTCAGGAGCTGATGGATAAGGGTAGGACCCCATCCACGCTCAAAGTTTATGTGGCGGCCATAGCAACGTTTGCTAAACCGGTGTCTGGCCAGTCACTAGGGAAAAACGACTTGGTCGTGCGTTTCCTACGAGGAGCCTGGAGGTTAAACCCTCCCAGGCCCCCTTCAGTCCCGGCTTGGGACCTTTCCACGGTCTTGGAGGCCATGAAAGGCGCCCCGTTTGAGCCGATCCAGCTGTCGGACATGAAGCACCTGTCCCTTAAGACGGTGTTTCTGTTGGCTCTCGCTTCAGTGAAGCGTGTAGGGGACTTGCAGGCGCTTTCTGTAAGCGCGTCATGTCTGGAGTTTGGGCCTAACGACTCAAAGGTCGTACTCAAACCGAGGCACGGCTACGTGCCGAAATCCTCCAATACACCGTTTAGGGCCCAGGTAATTTCCCTGTCTGCCCTTCCGGTTCTCGATGAGGAGAGGGACGCGAGTCTCCTTTGCCCTGTCAGGGCGTTAAGGGCTTATGTGTCCCGCTCGGCTGGTTTCAGACAGACCGAGCAGCTTTTCGTGTTGTTTGGCGGCCGTTCTAAGGGACTTGCCGCTTCAAAACAGAGCCTATCCAGATGGATAGTGGATGCCATAGCGCTGGCTTACACTTCCAAGGGCCTGCATTGCCCATTGGGTGTCAAGGCGCACTCCACGAGAGGCGTGGCCTCGTCGTGGGCATGGTATAGCGGGGTCTCCCTGCAAGATATCTGTACGGCTGCGGGCTGGGCCTCGCCGTCTACATTTATCAAGTACTATAACCTGGAGGTGCCCACCTTACAAGCTAAGCTTCTGGCGGTCTGAACTTCGGGCTTATTGGCCGCCATGCGGCTTATGTGTACCCCTACGGGTCTGTACCCCTATGGGACCTTTATGAGGGAGTGATGCTTCTAGCCTCTCCTCCTCTACTCTGTGTGAGTTGTGGTGATTGTGCACTAGATGCGCCCCGGCCTTGGCCCCGGGACTCTGGTGTTGGATCCCTGTCCGCACGGCGTGTTGCATGGTGTTCCGCATAGCGTAAGATATTACGCAGTACGAGAGATACTCTCGTAAGAGAACGTACTCGGTTACTAACGTAACCTCGGTTCTCTCTAGAGAGGGAACGAGTACTGCGTATCTTGCCGTGCTTGGAATACGCTCTGGTTCGCTTCGGCGTTGAAAAATCAGAGGAAATTCAGCTATCGAGGGGGTATTTATAGGGCGAGACCACGCCTCTACTGGCGGGACATGACGAAATGGGCGCGAAGCGTCCCCATTCGTCATTACGTCACGCAGTGCCTCACCTCGATAGGCTGCAGCTTTTCCAGCAGGGCAGCCAATGGGCGCGCGAGCCGTCTCGCCCTTGTCTGCTTGCTGCTGCAAAGCGTTTTGCATGTTTAAAATTAAGGATAATTTTTGGCTTCAATATCTCGAGGAAAAGAGTTTTCCCCATAGCGTAAGATATTACGCAGTACTCGTTCCCTCTCTAGAGAGAACCGAGGTTACGTTAGTAACCGAGTACGTTTTTTTTTAACTGAAATAAAGCTTAAATAAAATATAAATATTAGATAAAAAAAACTTTACACTTAAAAAAACACTTAAATGAAAATTAGAAATGTTGCCGTGTTAAATAAATTAAATAAATATAAATTAAAGCTAAATAGAAATATTTGGAAGTAATGAAAATTACAAACGCACATCACATTCTTACAGTAAAATTATAATGAACATATATTCCACAATAAATGTTTAAAGGGTAGTATACTATATTATTGTCATGTGACGGTACTATATCTGTCATATGAGCTGATCATATTACATTTTTAATTCAGGGTCATCATTCTGGAAATAAAAACTATTTTGCTATTTTAATTCCCTTTTTGTAATTATGAGTCAAGACATAAATAACTGAGGCTGATATTACTTCCAGTTCATTCGTCATTCTAAAAATAAAAGGTCAAGTCAAGCACATTGTACTGGTTTGCAGTGTACTCTATAATACAGCACATTTTGCTATTGCATTTATACAGAAAAACTGCATTATTTTTCTATTTTACAACAGGTAGGGTCACAATGTTAAAGCCTCACTTTGCATTTCATGTTGAAACACAAAAATATGACATGCGCCACACTGTTCAAAAGTTTGGGTTAGTACGTTTTAGGAAATTTTTAGAACTTGTTTTAGAAATTGTTTTATTCAGCAAATGTGCATTAAATTGCGCAAAAGTGACAGTAAAACATTTATAATATAACAAAACATGTATATTTATGGTGTTATTTTTAACTTTCAATTCATCAAAAGATCCTGAAAAATATTTATCACAATTGCCAAAAAATATTAATTAGCACAATTGTTTTCAACGTAATAAATGTCTCTCTTGAACATCAAATCATCATATTAGAATGATTTCTGAAGTATCATGTGAGTTATGATGATGAAAATTCAGCTTTACAATCACAGGAATAAATAACATTTTAAAATATATTTAAGTAGATTTTTATTGTAATGCCATTTCACAATATTGTTGTTTACTGTATTTTTTATCAAATAAATGCAGCCTTGCTGAGCATAGGAGACTTCAGTGTTCAGAGATGTTCATTGTCTTTTTAATACTCAAAGAAATATGAACATGTTAAAAAAAGACACACTCGTACCAGCCACTGTCCGAGCCGGAACAGACTCCTTGTTGATCCAGAATGCGACTTGTGACAGGACAACCACCATAATCAAAGGGATGTACGTTTGGATAAGATGGTAGCCAAGCTTTCTCTGAAGATAGAAATGGACAACCTGGACAGAATACAGACCTAGATGGTGCCAAGAGATTAGAGGAGGACATTAAAGAAGACAAATTATGCAGCCTGTACACATCCATATGATGCTGTGATCAGGGACATTTGGCCAGTTTCCAAAACATTTAGAGAGAATTTTGGCTTCTTGCTCTTAATTTCTGCCCTTAATTACAAGAAAAGACCGCCAGAAGATGAGAGATAAGCTTTAGGGGCACAATCCTTTATTTTACGTGCCTGATGCATTTCCATAGATCTGATGGGTACGTAGCAGGTGGTCCCTGCCTTTTGCCTGCCCATAATGTATCATTACTGAGCCCCTGATTATCCTCTGGACATGCATTTATTTTTAAAGACAGACATCATGAATTAGGCCTGATCAGTTAAGCATCTTAGATTGCCTCTCAGAGGGAAAGCTGCCCGGGGATCAGCCTGACTTGTAACTCTTAACACACAATTAGATAAGTCATTCTCCATAGCAATAGTACAAGACATTTGACATGCTACATCTGTAATATTCGGAAAAACGTAGCAATAACTAAAAACATACCTGTACTGAATTTATATGTTTCACTGAACAAGGTCTGGCCCAAAAGATCATACTGAAGTAAGCTTGATGATTCTGGAGGAAAATCTACAGATGCTTGGAGACCCTTCCTCCATGTGTAGACAATTTCACGATTAGTGTAAGCATCTGAAGGTAAAAAAAATGGAAAAATGGTGGATGCTGTGGACGGATTGATAGATGGATGGCTACAGATAGATAGTTGGTTAGCTATGGATAGATAGTTGGATGGCTGTGGATGGATTGATAGATATATGGATTGATGGATGGATGGCTGTGGATGGATGGCTGGGGATGAATTGATGGATGGATGACTGCGGATAGATAGATGGATGGATGGATGGATGGATGGATGACTGCGGATAGATAGATGGATGGATGGATGGCTGCGGATTGATAGATGGATGGATGGATGGATGGATGGCTGCGGATAGATAGATGGATGGCTGTGGATGGATGGATGGATGGCTGCGGATAGACAGATGGATGGCTGTGGATGGATTGATAGATGGATGGATGGCTGTGGATGGATTGATAGATGGATGGATGGATGGCTGTGGATGGATTGATGGATGGATGGCTGTGGATGGATTGATAGATGGATGGATGGATGGATGGATGGATGGATGGATGGATGGATGGATGGATGGATGGATGGATGGTGCTGTGATGGATTGATAGGATGGATGGCTGTGGATGGATTGATACATGGATGGATGGATGGATATATAGATGGATGGCTGCGGATAGATAGATTGATGGCTGTGGATGGATAGATAGATGGATGGCTGTGGATGGAATGATGGATATATGGATGGATAGCTGCGGATAGATAGATGGATGGCTGTGGATGGATTGATAGGATGGATGGCTGTGGATGGATGGATGGCTGTGGATAGATGGATGGATGGATGGATGGATGGATGGATGGATGGCTACGGATAGATAGATTGATGGCTGTGGATGGATTGATAAATGGATGAATGGATGGATGGCTGTAGATAGATAGATGGATGGCTGTGGATAGATAGATGGATGGATGGCTGCGGATGGATTGATAGATGGATGGATGGCTGCGGATAGATGGATGGATGGATGGCTGCGTATCGATGGATGGATGGATGGCTGCGTATCGATGAATGGATTGATGGATGAATGGCTGTGGATGAATGATGGATGGATGGATGACTGTGGATAGATGGATGGATGGCTGTGCATAGATGGATGGATGGATGGATGGCTGTTGATAGATAGATGGATGGCTGTGGATAGATGGACAGATGGATGGCTGTGGATAGATGGATAGATGGATGGCTGTGGATAGATGGATGGCTTCGGGTAGATGATGGATGGATGCCTGTGGATAGATGGATGGATGGATGGATGTGGATAGATGGATGGCTGTGGATGGATTGATATATAGATGGATGGGTGGATGGATGGATGGGTGGATGGCTGCAGATGGATGGATGGATGGATGGATGGATTGATGGATGGCTGTGGATGGATTGATATATAGATGGATGGATGGATGGATGGATGGATGGATGGATGGCTGTGGATGGATTGATAGATGGATGGCTGTGGATGGATTGATGGATATATGAATGGATGGCTGCGGATAGATAGATGGATGGATGGCTGCGTATCGATGGATGGATGGATGGCTGCGTATCGATGGATGGATGGCTGTGGATGGATGGATGGATGGCTGTGGATGGATGGATGGATTGCTGTGGATGGATGGATGGCTGTGGATGGATGGATGGATTGCTGTGGATGGATGAATGGCTGTGGATGGATTGATAGGATGGATGGCTGTGGATGGATTGATAGATGGATGGATGGATGGCTGCGTATCGATGGATGGATGGATGGCTGCGTATCGATGGATGGATGGCTGTGGATGGATGGATGGATGGCTGTGGATGGATGGATGGATTGCTGTGGATGGATGGATGGCTGTGGATAGATATATGGATGGCTGTGGATAGATGGATAGATGGATGGCTTCGGGTAGATGATTGATGGATGCCTGTGGATAGATGGATGGATGGCTGTTGATAGATAGATGGATGGATGTGGATAGATAAATGGCTGTGGATGGATTGATATATAGATGGATGTGTGGATGGATGGATGGATGGATGGGTGGATGGATGGCTGCGGATGGATGGATGGATGGATGGCTGTTGATAGATAGATGGATGGATGTGGATAGATGGATGGCTGTGGTTGGATTGATATATAGATGGATGGGTGGATGGGTGGATGGATTGATATATAGATGGATGGATGGATGGATAGATAGATCTTACAGCTTCCAAACAGGAGAGGACATGTGTGTCCATCCATAGGAAAGTCCATCAACACCATTGGACATTCTGCACTTACAGTTAGCCTAAAATATAGAGAAAACATGTGTTTATTAGGTGACCCAAATTAAATAAGATCTTAAATGCGCAGCAAAGGAACATCATTAACGTTTGTATTGTTTAAAGGGAAACTAGCCAATTTTTCAAGGGTTTCCTATCAAGTGTTATTCAGCTCATCTGTTTGTTTTACCTCATGGTGTAAAAGACTGTTCCATTTTGCATGATCCGGAACAGCTTGTTAGGAGTCGTCGTGTTGTGTGCGTGTGATCTCCTCGCATTGCGAAAAAACGTGTCAGGTGTCCAGATCTTGTCCACCATGCGGTTGTTCAAAGGCAGTATTTCAATGGGCCCCTGAAAGGCTAACCTCTCATCAACCCACATTTGGCGGAAAAACATATCCATGGTGTACTCCTGAGAGAGAGAACAATTTAATTCCGTGAATCATGTTCTGATTTCATTACAACCAATATGAATTAATAATTTGAGTTCTCTAAGCATATTGTGGAAGATTCTTGACATACTGATATTAGTATGAACAGACATTTGCACCGTGAGAGACTAAGTTCAGCTTATTGTCTACTTTAGCCACAGGAACGGAAACACTATAACTAAGTTTTGCCAGTTATGTGGAATTTGTACATAAATAAAAAAAATACAATAAAGTTTATGCTGTATTTTCTTACCATATTAACATCAGATACTGGTCCAAAACTTGTAACAAATATGTCGGTTTTGACCTCAGTTACAGAGACTGTAAAGTTAATCACATACATGCAAAAAATGTGACTCAGTCATAATATTATTACAAAGTTCTTTAAAATACATAATGTAGCAAACGTCATAGTATAAAATCTTAATATTACATTATTTCAATGTCTTGAGGCCTGCTTACCTCCAGATCCTGGCCTCAGTCGATTGTCATAACCCTCAAGAAGTCCATCGAGGATCCGCGTTATGTTTTCTGAATTTATCTTTTGCTTACCTATTACATTTGCAACACTAAACGGAAATAAAACACCCATCTTGATTAGTCCTTTCAGCGAATTTAAACCTTAAATCAAATAAAGCATTAAAGTAAACTCATTTAAAGTAAGCATACTTTGCTTAATCCATTAACTTACCATGTGAGACATAACAAGACCAAAAGAAAAGCCATTTTAGTGGCAATTATTTTTTAAAGTCAATATTTAAAAGTCATAATGTACTGTATAATGCACTAGAGATGAACTGAAGCACTGTCTTGTATGTATGACTGGCAGGAAATGGAGGGCTGAATGTGAAGTAAAAAGCTTTGAGGATAATCAAATTAAGGGATCAGGAAAATTCACTTCCTTTTTTAGCAACAGGTTAAAGTGTAGTTCAACTAGCAAACGTCCTGCTAGATTTTGAGCTTCACTAAACATTGCAGTGCATTTGCCCTGACTTTCCCAAACCACGGAATAAATAAATGTATTGTCAGGCCATAGATATGTATACATAGAAGCCACATTTGACCGCTCCAGAGACGTCGATGCACCCGCCATCTTGGAACAGTCAGCGTGTCGTCACTCACAGTAAGAATCAATAATGCCACGTAGTGTCTGGTTTGAAACTGACGAGATTTAAAGGGTACCTATCATGGAATTTTGAAAATTGCCCTTCATGTAGTGTGTAACATAGATCTAAGTGAACGAAAACATCCTGCAAAGTTTTAAATATGAAAGATCACCGTATACAAAGTTATTGTCTCTCAAAAGTAAGAGTCGACTCTGAGTCGCTGATATGAATCGATAGACGAACGATGCATTTTCTCTAACTTTCGTACGTCACTTGTACAAATTATTTGAATAAGACACGCCCACTCATTGCGCGCGCCAGACACCAGTGAAAACATCATGTCGACGAGACGCTGTTCTGAAGTGCGAATCAAAAGCGAACTTTTTTTTCACTGCCCAGAGACGAGCATGTGAAGAATCTGGCTAGAGTTTATATTTACAACTATACCACACAAGTATAGCCACCTTGAGCTGTGTTCGCGTCATTTTAATGAGGATTCCTTTACAAACATAAATGCTTTCAAGTCGCATTCGCGAGTCGGTTGATACTGAAGGAACGTTTAGTACCAAGTTTATTTGGATCGGCTTCATCCTCCGAATCACAACCTGTAAGTACTGTTAATAATTGTTGCTTTTAATGGAGCATGCTCAATGTGTGTGTGTGTGTGTGTGTGTGTGTGTGTGTGTGTGTGTGTGTGTGTGTGTGTGTGTGTGTGTGTGTGTGTGTGTGTGTGTGTGTGTGTGTCAGGGGGTTTGTTGTATACTGCGCGCATACATAGCGAGCGCACGGGAGAGAGCGAGAGACACTCGCAAGGTCTCTCGCTCTCTCCCTTTCTACCGTGCTTACGTGCGCGCGCGCTATGTTTGTTATCCGCGCAGTATGTTCTGTCTCGCACGCGCCGCGCGTTATAGATTCCGGGAGATTTGAACTAATTCGCGGGCATCAGGGAGACGCTATCAATATGCGGGAGACTCCCGGAACTTGCGGGAGACTTGGGATGTCTGTGTGTGTGTGTGTGTGTGTGTGTGTGTGTGTGTGTGTGTGTGTGTGTGTGTGTGTGTGTGTGTGTGTGTGTCAGTTACGCTTTCGCAGCTTAGGTCAAGCTGGTGTGTGTGTGTGTGTGTGTGTGTGTGTGTGTGTGTGTGTGTTTTGAAATATGTAAAATGTTTGTCGTTGTTATTGGAGTTGTCATAAAGAATAGAGCGTATTGTAGTACTGCAGTGCTTTATCAATATGTTTAAGCTTTGGGTTAACGCGAAAAATAACTGACTGGGTCGTCTGACCAATCACGGCAGATTAGCGTCACGCAAAGGAGGGGTTTGAACAAATGAGTCGTCAAACGAATCATTAGGGAGTCGGTGAGCAAATCAGGTAAAAATAAATGCATATTATAAGACAACAAAAGTGTTTTTTGTCATTGCATGCATGTAAAACTGTTGTTGGGGACTCCCAGAACAATATTAGGAACATTTTAAATGCCATAATAGGTACCCTTTAAATTGCTGAAGAAATGGGATAACCTTTCACATGTGAGAATGTGTTTGTTTGTGTTTTTAAATGTATTAACTCAATATTACAGGTTTGTATACCGTTAACCTTTTAACGTCGTATTAGCTGATGCCTTCGTCTTGTTTTAATGTGTTAGTTTAGCCAAATCATTTGCTGAAGTCTATTGCATATATAGATATTCATACATGCGTCTGAGTCATTCTACGAAACCGGTGCCATTTCCACTTTGCAATTTTCCACATTTTCATTAAAGGGATACTCCACTTTTTTTGGAAATAGGCTCATTTTACAACTCCCTCAGAGTTGAACAGTTGAGTTTTACCGTTTTCGAATCCATTCAGACGATTTTCTGATATTTAGAAGAATATCAGTAACCAGACAGTTTCTGGTCCCATTGACTTCCATAGTAGGAAAAAATATATACTATGGAAGTCAATGGGACCCACGCACAAAATCCTTAATAATATTTTTATTCGGGCAAGGGAGTCTTTCTTGTACCACCCCGTCACAGACAATATGAATGCCATTAAAGTAGTAAAACAAGAAATATATTTTTAAAATCGAATGCTTTACTAAAAGTAAAATGCCCCTTTTTTGGAAACCATCAATCATCTCTCAGTGAGAAAGTAAATTTTTTTTTCTTAGTTTTTTATTCTTGAGATATGAATTCGACATTTCAATGGCCTCATTGTTTGTACTGAAAAAAAACAAATTCACTTAAATACAAATAAAGTTACATTTATTTGATTAGTCCACACAACCAGAACAGGGTGCATTGATTGGTTGGATGGATGGATGGATGGATTGATTGATTGATTGATTGATTGATTGATTGATTGATTGATTGATTGATTGATTGATTGATTGATTGATTGATTGATTGATTGATTGATTGATTGATTGATTGATTGATTGATTGATTGATTGATTGATTGCAATTGATTGTATGGACAACATTGGACAATTTTTTTCTCTTTATGATCTGCTTGTTTTAAACTTTATAAAACTGGGGGAGGGGGAAAATTATAATTGGAGATTTAATAGAAA